>BSBM01001243.1:2847500-3445000 GCA_027924585.1 Larix kaempferi | reverse complement strand
TTGTTGTACATAATCAATTGCTACATCGAGCTTTAATAATCATGCACATCGAGTTTTAATATCTTGTTTGTTGTTCATTCTTGCAGGGGTGATATTTTTGTTTTTCTAAAAAACGCACTGAATATGGGAAACATACGTAATAATAAAATAAATTCTAGAAGGAAGGAGCTGCCCCCTGAAAAGTCCCATGAGATAAGAGAAAATGCCAGGTTGTACATGCAAAACCGTAGAAATCAAAATGTTAGTGCCTTAGATCCATCAACAAGCACTGACGAAGTGGTTGAAGTCAATCAAATCTTGCCGAATGTTGAGTGTGAAGGGATGTATGTTGAACAAGTTCTTAACTGGAAACCACCTTAAGAAGAGCACACACATGGTGAAAACATTCCCTTGCAGGACCAATTTGTGAACGAAGGGCCACAACAAACTGTTGACGAGACTCGTACTTCCTTGCCGACTCCCTTTCCTCGAATATGAACCAGACGACGAAGAACTCCCAGACATATTCATGTGGATGAAAGTTCATTTTCAGGACTTGAAGGTAATATGCCCAAATGCACTATTGATTTCCATTGTAGTAAGATAATGAAAGATTTTTTTGAATCCAAAATCAATGCAGCAAAATGTCAACTGTTTCTTGCTTTGTTAAAATCACATTGTCTAGCTCGTGTTAGGAGAATTTTGGGCATAAAGGTAGTTAGAATTTCAGAGTCCAACAATCATGTTGTTAGAAATCTACAATCTACATTTAATTTGATTGGAATCGATTGTAGAAAAATCCACAAGGCAAGGTCACCTACTATCATACACATGTAAAATATTTAAAGTAGATAGAAATACTCTTCAAAAGTATTCTACCATTAGAGAAAAACTTGAGACCCCAGGCCAAAAATATTGTGGGGCCTTTGTTGGTAGATTACCTCATTTAGACATGAAGCTCATTGATTCTATTAAAGAATTAGTGCAAAAGTTTTGGCATGATAACACTAGACCGTCATCGAATCAAAGAGATGTTTTAAAGTCGAGAAATGGTGTTAGGGGGGGTGAACCCCATGTCGATCATTTCCTTGACACAACACAAACAAAACTCTATGAGAGGTTCAAGAATGAACACACACAATTGAACTTGGCCCAAAGGTCCTTTGGAAAATGAAAACCCTGGTATGCTAGAATTTGCATTGATCGCAATACATGTTGTTGTATATACCATGTAGAATTTGAGTACTATTATGATACATATAGACATATATTTTGTGGTTTGCATACTAACATTGTGCAGGATTTCCCATCGTTGCAACCACCGAATGCATCCAGAGAATTTATACATAGCATAATGTGTCCAATGCCTGAAGGACAAAAATATTATAAAAGATCATGTTTATATGGGACATGTTCTAGTTGCAGTGGTTTTTCATTATTGAGCTGCTGCATCCACGCAACCGTGGAGCACGAATTTGGGAGGATGTCAGTAGAAATGCAGAACTTCCAGTACATAACATATCAAGTAGATAGTTCGATGGAAAGAAAAAAAATTGCATTGGTGAAGTCCCATGTAATCTAAGTTTGCATACTTTCATATTGTACATGTTGAATTTGTACATATATATTCAAATTGAAAATGTCACGTTGTATTAATGCCCTTGGTTTTGTGGCACCAGGTACAAATTTGGAATTTCATGAAGGAATTCTACCAAAAGACCGAGCAGTATGTACAGCATGTCCATGTAGCACAATGGCAGGATGAACAGTACAGACAGTGTAGGGATACCTTTCCCAATGGCACAATATTGTCGGTTGTGGAATTTGCTAAAAACTACACCCTACAGCCATAGAATGAGATTCAAAGTCTATAGGACCATTCAGACCAAGTTAGCATAATGGTCCATATCACATATAGGCACGCGCCAGAGAGTAGCAACAACATGAGGATACTTTTGAAAGAGACCAACTTCTACATCAATGACGACAGGTGTCACAACCTGCATTATGTGCAGCATTGCTTCAAAATTTTCTATGATAAGCTGAAGGAGAGAGGTATACAGATAGATCAACATTGGATATGGTCAGATGGTTGTGTAGGCTAGTTAAAAAATGCATGTGTTTTCCAGTGGTTGAGTATTTTTCACAAGACTTATGATGTCCTACATGTATGGAACTATTTTGATACTAGGCATCGAAAGGGAGAGCACAACGGGGCTGGAGCATGTCTCAAAACTGCCCTACGAAGGGAGGAGATGAGGTGCATGAGAGACCCTCATATTCGGAATGTCGAATCCATAGTTCGATGGTGCAAAGGAAAAATTTCATATCGAACCACGGAGCAACACATACCAACAGGTAGAGGACATGTTGTAAGAAATTTCTAGAATGTAGTTGATATAGATCGATCGCATTCCTATAGTTGTAGTATTGTGCAAGGCACTCGTGGATTTCATTTGGTTCGAAGCTCAAACAACCCCTTATTTGAAATATGGATGCGAAAACTTGCTTTCTTTTGTGGGTCTTGCAACAGTTGTGAGTGGGATGAGTGCGAATTAATGGATTGGGTTGATGAATGGGATCATGTATCACTTGCAATGGACCCACATGCAGTTGTTGAAACAATCCAGTTAGAGGAAGGTCAATCCTCTATTTCGAAGGAATATGATCATATATTTGATCTTGTGTAGCCAGGTAAACATTTCTGCATGCATATCTCGGTTCCCTCCTTGTTTTTGTAATTATCCAAGTTATCAAACCACTACTTGTTGGAATATGACCTTAAAATGCATTTTTGCAGGACACATCTACGCAGTTTTCGTCCCGACAGACAACGCAATTGGGAGGAATTATTGGTTGGCACGATGCATCTAGGGGAAGCAAACCCTCCTCGCATCATTAACCGATAGTGAAGGAATTACCTTTTCGACTGGATCGATGGTTGTTCAGGAGGAATATCTTACAGTAGATGGAAAGGGACCAAAGAGCAATGGCTACACATACACGGATTATAGACCAGGTTCACGAGTGTATCACTTTATGCACCTCAATGTCGGTACAAACATCCAATTGCAAACAATGTTAACGAAGACATCAAGCAAGGTACGTTACTTACTACCTCATTGAGAGCATGAGAGCTTGTTCGAGACAATAAAAAACTGAGAGGATCCAGAAGGCCTAATTGATTGAGGTACATAGTGTAGCCATGTGATTGTTTATTCATGCACGATTAATGTTATTCATGTTAGATAGTTCATTTGATATCGTTTATTTGATGTTTGAGCTATGATTTATAGCCATGTGATTTTTTATTCATGCATGATTAATGTTATTCATGTTAGATAGGAATTTGATATCTTATATCTTATATTGTTTATTTGATGTATGAGTTATGATTAAGTTATGATTTATAGCCATGTGATTGTTTATTCATGCATGATTAACCCTAGAAGCACTAATATAACCCTACAAACATAATCTAGCTCTAGAAATCCTAGAAAGATTAACTAACACTAAAAACACTAGTTTAACACTAGAAAACTAAGCTAGAATACTCTAAACCTAATCTAGTCCTAGAAACCTAAACTAGCCCTAGAAACACTAATCTAACCCTTGGAAACTAATCTAGAATCCTAGAAACCTAATCTGGATACTGCCCCTATTTTCTGTACCATTCACTCCATTTGGAGCTTTAGGAATTGTTTCAATATTTGTCTAGTACTTGGATGAATATGAGGATCATTTGGGAGCTATGATTCTTCTTCATTGGCTTCTTGAGTTGGTTCTTCATTTCCTTCATCCACATAATAATGGATAATTTCATTGTTGTTCAAATATGTTGGCAATGAGGGCATGTTAAGGATTTTTTCATTAGCATTAGTAACAATATTCATATTCATATTCATGATGGATTATGATAACCATTCATGCCAGGGTTTTTGGATTTGCAATGTCATTTGTTCATTGAGGCTTCTTGCCACTTGACAACTTTCAATCATATTCAATTCAATAGTGTCATTTTGAATCGGTTTTAGAGAATATGTATGTGGTTCATGTGATGCAACAACTTCCATATTGTCTTGAGCTACTTCATCACCTAATTGAGTAGCACTAACATGTTCATCATTGTCACATAATGGTTGGAAATGTCCTTGAGGGAGGCTTTAGACCTACCTCGCCCATGCCAACACTTGAGTTTTTGGAGATAGACCTCCCACCCCACATGTCCTCACCATCATCATCTTCTTCATCATCATCTTCATCACCATCTTCATCACCATCACCATCATCATCAACGTCTTCATCATCATCAGCATCAACATCATCATCATCAACATCTTCATCATCATTGTCATCTCTAGGTTCCTCATCAAAATCTCCGTCATCATCATCTTCTCCATCATCATCATCATCATCTTCATCACCATCATCGTCATCATCAATGTCTTCATCATCATCACCATCATCATCATCATCATCAACATATTCATCATCATTGTCATCTCTAGGTTCCTCATCAACATCTCTGTCATCATCATCTTCTCCGTCATCATCATCATCATCTTAAACACCATCACAATCATCATCAACGACTTCATCATCATCGCCATCATCATCATCATCAACATCTTCATCATCATTGTCATTTCTAGGTTCCTCATCAACATCTCCACCATCATGATCTTCTTCGCCATCGTCATCATCATCTTCAACACCATCACCATCATCATCAACGTATTCATCATCATCATCTTCATCATCATCACCATCTTCATCATCATTGTCATCTCTATGCTCCTCATCAACATCTCCATCATCATTATCTTCTTCGTCATCATAATCATCATCTTCATCACCATCACCATCACCATTATCATCAATTTCTTCATCATCATAACCATCATCATCATCATCACCATAAGTGCCCGGTGGATGATTTTACAAGGTTGACCCCCATGTGCAAACATTGCACACTCCCTTACTGAGCAAAACCCTAGTTTCCAAAATGTACCTACAAGGTGACACCCAAGCCATAAGATCGGAGGAGAGGGGCACCCCTAGCACTATCTCGATGTCCTGAATCTAACAGAGTCGACGGTTTGCCGATTAGAGCCACAGTCGTCATTCTATGGCTCGTTCCGTCTTGCATTGAAAAGGCCTTCAGGGACACCTACTAGATACCTGACGGGGGCATAGATCTCCAACCGTGCAACAAAACCTAGTTCCGGGGAGTCCTACAAGTGTGTCTAGCGAGGTTCCAGCTGGGAACGCTGGCCATAAGTGCCCGGTGGACTATTTTGCAAAGTTGACCCCCATATGCAAAAATTGCACACTCCCTTACTGAGCAAAACCCTAGTTTCCAAAATGGACCTACAAGGTGACACTCGGGCCATAGGACCGGAGCAGAGGGGCACCCCTAGCACTATCCCGATGTCCTAAATCAAATGGAGTCGATGGTTTTTCAATCAGAACCACGTTTGTCATTCTATGGCTCGTTCCGTCTCGCATCCAAAAGGACTTCAGGGACACCTATTGGATACCTACTGGGGGCATAGAACTCCAACTGTGCAACAAAATCTAGTTCCAAAGATTCATGCAAGTGTGTCTATGTAGGTTCCAGTTGGGAACGCTATCCATAAGTGCCTGGTCAACGATTTTGCAAATTTGACCCCAATGTGAAGGCCTTTCGAATATTGCTCAAGGGGGCCATTTCTCGTCCAGAGGCCCCTAGGAAGGCATGGCCACCGTGGATAGCTCCACAATGGCCACATGGACCTCTAGGAGCTGATAGAATCCAAGTTTGCTCGCTGGTTTGGGTCCCGTGGCCCCGGAGCAATTCCTCAAAGTGTCCCTGAATGACCTCGGGGTGCCCAACGAAAATGCCCGTAACACCCAAACCGTGACTCCAATCATGAATCCGTCATTTCCGATGGTTCCAGGACATCAGTTTTTAGCTAGGCCCCCCCCCACAGCATGCCTCGAAGTCCCTAAAATGGTGCCAATGTGCCATCCCCATAGCTAGCATTTTGCTCAATGAAGGCCTTTCGAATATTGCTCAAGGGGGCCATTTCTTGTCCAGAGGCCCTCAGGCATGCATGGCCACCATGGATAGGTCCACAATGGCCACGTGGACCTATGGGAGTCAACAAAATCCAAGTATGCTACTTGGTTTGGGTCCTGTGGCCCCAGAGCAATTCCTCAAAGTGTCCCTGACTGGCCCCGAGGTGCCCAACGAAAATGCCCGCAACACCCAAACTGTGGGTCCGATCACGAATCCGTCAATTTCGATGGATCCAGGGCAGCGGGTTTCAGCTAGGAGACCCCCCACAATTTTCCTCCAACCCCCAAAAACAGTGTTATTGTGCCATCTCTGAAGCTAGGGTTTTGCTCAGTGAACCCTAGCTCCTTCATTGAGCAAAACCCTAGCTCCGGAGATGGCACATTGGCACCATTTCAAGGACTTCAAGGCATGTTGTGGGGTGTCCCCTAGCGGAAACTCGGCGTCCTAGATCCATCAAAATCAACGGATTCGCTATCAGATCCACGGTTTGGGCGATGCAGGCATTTTCGTCGGGTACCTCGGGGCCATCCAGGGAAACTTTGAGGAATTGATCCAGGGCCATGGGACCCAAACCGGTTAGTTGACGTGGATTCTATCAGCTCCCATAGGTCCACATGGACATTCTGGACCTATCCATAGTGGACACATATACCCGAGGGTGTGAAGAACCTGCAACAATTAATTAATAAGAATATGCGAAATAACAAAAATGACAGAACTCAGAGTCACTTTTATATTGATCGCAAGCCACTTCGAGGGGGCAACCTCCTTTGAGCAAGCTCAATACAAATAACTTCATGGTGCCTTCAATGACCTCAACACACACTTATATACTAAGTCTATGCCCAATACTATGAGTCAAAACCATGGGACATATAATACTACGGGACAACTTACAAAGCATATGCATCCAATACTATGGGTCAATACCATGGGCTAATATAAACTATGGATCAACAAATACTACAAGACGACTTACAAAGCATATGCGTCCAACAACAATATACTAACAAAGTAAAGAGAAGGGTTGACATGGGTTCCTAACATCCCCTCTCCCTTAGAAAAAGCTTGGTCCTCAAAGCTTTGGTTGGGGAAATTGATGTAGAATCTGAAGAAGTGGTTGCCCAGTAGCATCCTCGGGTTACATTTCGGGCCACTGATGCCTTTGGAGTTTTAGGAAGGATTGCTTGGAAGGCTGTAGATGAAGAAGAACCATATCTGCTACGTGAAAAGTGAGCTCAGAACGGTGTTGATCGGCTTGTTGTTTCAATCGAATTCTGGCCATGTGAAGATTGTCCTGCAGAATGAGAAGAATCTGATCGTGGTTTCGAAGAACCGAGTCAATTTCCTGAACTGGGGAGTTGCTAAGGGTGTATGGAAGAAGAACCGATGGTGTTTGTCCATAGACTTCTTCATATGGTGTCCTTTTAGATGTGGTATTGTACCACCATAGCGCTTCTAGGAAATCCATATAAATAGTTGGCCAAATCTGTGTAGGGATGGGCAAGGGTTTGAGCAGTCCCGAAAGGAGTGTCGTTTCACCCTTGTTGACCTAGAAAGTATAGCAGTTAGCCACCATATGTTGAATTGTCATTTTCATCCCCTGCCAAAAGAAGTTACATTGTTCCCAGTCATACATTTTGAAGAACCTAGAGTGACCTGCTGATGAAGAAGCATGGAGTTCATAGAAGAGATAGCCCTGTTGAACATATTGCAACCAATTTGGAACAAGCAGAGAAATAGCTATAAGAAAAACTGGGTCATCAATTGTCCAAGAAGGAGCATCTACCACCATATTGTTCTTACCCTTCTTGTAAGTGATTGCATAGGGATAACCCATGATTTGGATAACCCATTTCAGGTGTGTTGGGGAGGAGACCCATTGTTCTAGGAAATTTTCCAGACTCTGGAGATCAGTCTTGATGCAGAAATAATTCCCTAATAGATATGGCTGCCACTTCTGTACTGCAAGCAAAATAACCATCATTTCCTGTTGAGAGGTAGATGTGACTAAATTCATACTGGAAAGGTCTCTCGAAGGCGACAAGCTCATTGGTTAAGCAAAGACACCTGCATATCTATCCAAGGAAGTAGTGGTGACCATTGATGGGTGCATCTGAATGCAATGGAGCTGAGCGATGACACCATGTGAATTATTCTTAAGGATTTTTCCCAGGCGATGTGAACTGATGATGTGGAGAGACCTTGGTTGTAATCCCATAAATTTGTGTTGTGCCCCATTGACTAAAAACTGCATCCAAATTTCAGCAAAATATCATATGATGGGGCCAAGTGTGCATAACCATTCAATGCCCAAAACCACATCACATCCGCCTAAGGAAGAGGAAAACATGTCAGAGTGTAGGTTATAATATTCCATAGAGATATGCACATTGTGACACTTCCCCTTGCAAGGTAAGGTGCCCCCATTGGCAACCATGACTTCAAAGTTGGAGCAAGGATGGACAAAACAATTAGTGTGTTTGGCAATCCGAGGGTCAATGAAGGTATGAGTGCTACCAGAATCAATGAGTATGGTAAGAGGGAGATTCTTGAAGTATCCCCTAACCCACATTGTTTTTGGGGTGGTGACGTTGGTTACAACATGGAGAGAGATCTTGGGTGGATCATCTAGAGATGGGGTGTCAACAAGCGAGTGTTGAATGTCAACATGATCATCTATTGTATCTGGAGCTTCTTCACCAAGTTCAGAGGCAGGAAGAGAATCCACATCCAAGAGATAGAGATTTTGTTGAACACATCTATGTCCCCAAGTGAATTTCTCATCACAATTATAACAAAGCCCCTTTTCTCGGCATGCCTGCATCTCTGTTTCAGACAAATGCTTGATAAGAGTTGGTCGAGGAGCAGGCGTGATGGGAGGTCGTTGCGAACCCATATTTATGAAGGGAACAAAGGTGGGTTTGGGGCATTGTTGAGCTACGATCTTGTCCTCAGCCAGTTTAGCCAACCTTAGGACTTCCATCATTGTGTTGGGACGAAACATTTTGACCTCTGAGCGGATTTCATCCTTGAGAACACTGATAAAACAACTCCTATAGAATTCATCAGACAATCCTTCTGTGTGATTGGCTAGTTTCTCAAATTTTGTCTCATACTCTCTCACTGTGCCAATTTCGTCAAGTTTAGTGAGTGCTCCTGTGAAATCATAAAAAACACTAGGACCAAATCGTGGCAAAAGGATTTGGCAAAAATCTATCCAGTTTGGCTCGGGATGAGCTTTGATGTAACAACGATACCATTGAAGGGCTTCCTATTCCAAATGAAAGGATGCAAGTGGAACTTTCTGGACATCAAAACTATTATACAAACTGAAATATTGTTGTGCTCGGTATATCCATACAGTCGGATCAGTACCATTGAAGAGAGGAAAATCAAGCTTCGGCCCATGAAAATTGTTGGAAGAAGAGAACCCGGTGGCTGCAAAAGATTCTAGTTGTTGGGTATTGTTCATGGCTGAATGCTAAAGATGGAGGCTGAGAAATTGTTCATCTAGATCTTGGAGTTTGGTTTGGATGGCTGCAAGTGCTTTCTCCATGGTTTTTTCTCCTGCACATGTGACAACCTTAACCAGGAGTTTTTTTTTTTATTAATTTTTTCGGGGGCCGGGGGGGGGGAATGGATAGAAAAACACAAACAAAAGCTTATTTAGTAAAGGGAAATTTGGATTTGGGAAAAACATAGATGGGTAATTGGGGTTTGACTAGGTTTTGGACACTTTCTGATGGACAGTTAAGTAAAAAATGGGGATTTCAGACGCAGGGTTAAAGAATGAGAAAATTTGTCAAAGAGGGACAAAGAAGTAGAAATAGGGAATGGACACGGTGGCAAAATTTGAGGGTGATTGGATGAAAAATGAAGGAGTTATGGAAAACCCTAAAAATACACAAATGTGGGATTTCTGGCTTTGGGAAGAGGAATTTGGGTTTGGGATAGGGTCCTCAACAATGAAATATGCAGAATGGGATTGCAGGGGTGTCTGGGAAGTTTCAAGGCAAATAGAGTTAGAAAAGGGAGATATGGCGAAAAAATAGAATTTTATACATTTTTTTTTAGGAATGGATCTACAACTGCGCGGAAGGGATCGGAAAGAGATAGATCTGCAACAGTGTGGAAGGGATCGACAACAGATGGATCTGAAACAATGCTGAATGGATAAAAAATGGATGGATCTGAAACAACTTTTAGAATAGATATGAAACAGTTGGAGTTGGAACAACTATCAGAATGGATCTGAAATCGCTCAGAATGGATCTGGAATGGTGCGGAAGTGATCGACAACAGTTCAGCTGAAAAATAGATATGGACCCAAGGTATGTGCAACTTCCTAACGGTTCAGGACATTCACTTAGCCACCAATGCTGTCTGACACCTTGCGTATTGGGGCAGTACCCCTCACTCCACGGGTCAGGTAAAAATAATAACTGTTTTGCCACAAAAGACAACTCTTGGTTTACCTCACGGGTGGGAACTAGTCAATCAGGTAGGGTTCATTTCCCTTTTCGCCGACATGTCCTCTCAATGGGCCAGCTACTTCAGGGTTCCTGTGGTACTCCTCACAATTATTTTTAGGGATTATGACCAAGTACTTCCCATAGTTAAGTGGATAGAGATTATTCCTAGATCCGAAGCTGCAACAGATGCGAAAAAAAATTTCGACAGAAATTTCACCCAGCGAGCCCAAGAAAGTGCTATGATACCACATGTGAAGAACCTACAACAATTAATTAATAAAAATATGTGAAATAACAGAAAGGACAGAACTCATAATCACTTTTATATTGATCACAGGCCACTTCGAGGGGGCAACCTCTTTTGAGCAAGTTCAATACAAATAACTTAACGATGCCTTCAATGACCTCAACACACACTTATATACTAAGTCTATGCCCAATACTATGAGTCAAAACCATGGGACATATAATACTACGGGATGACTTACAAAGCATATGCATCCAATACTATGCGTTCATACCATGGGCTAATATAAACTATGGATCAACAAATACTACAAGACGCATTACAAAGCCTATGCGTCCAACAACAATATAATAACAAAGTAAAGAGAAAGGTTGACACGGGTTCCTAACAGGGGGCCTCCAGACGAGAAATGGCCCCCTTGAGCAATATTCGAAAGGCCTTCATTGAGCAAAAACCTAGCTCCAGAGATGGCACATTGGCACCATTTTTGGGACTCCGAGGCACACTGTGGGGGGTCCTCTAGCTGAATCCCGGCGTCCCGGATCCATCAAAATCAATGGATTCGCAATAGGAGCCACGGTTTGGGTGCTACAGGCATTTTCTTCGAGCACCCCGGGGCCATTCAGGGACACTTTGAGGAATTGTTTCGGGGCCACGAGACCCAAAGCAGTGAGAAGACTTGGATTCTGTTAGCTCCCATAGGTCGACATGGTCATTGTGGACCTGTCCATCATGTCCACGCATGCCCGGGGGCCTCTGGACGAGAAATGCCCCCCTTGAGCAATATTCGAAAGGCCTTAACTAAGCAAAACCCTAGCTCTCGGGATGGCACATTGGCACCATTTTCGAGACTTCAAGGCACACTATGGGGGCTCCCCTAGCTGAAACCTGGCATCCTGAATCCATCGGAATCGATGGATTCACGATCGGAACCACGGTTTGGGTGCTGCGAGCATTTTCGTTGGGAAGCCCGAGGCCATTTAGGGACACTTTGAGGAATTGCTCCGGGGCCACAAGACGCATACCGGCAAACAGACTTGGATTCTGTCAGCTCCCACAGGTCCACATGGCCATTGTGGACCTGTCAATGGTGGCCATGCATGCCCAGAGGCCTCTAGATGAGAAATGGCTTGCTTGAGCAATATTCAGAAGGCCTTCACTGAGCAAAAATCCTAGCTCCAGAGATGGCAAATTGGCACTATTTTCGGGACTTTGAGGCATGTTGTGGGGAGTCCCCTAGCTTAAATCCAGTGCCCTGGATCCATCAGAATCGACGGATTCACGATTAGAGCCATGGTTTGGGTGCTATGGTAATTTTCGTCGGGCACCCTAGGGCCATTCAGGGACACTTTGAGGAATTGCTCCGGGACCACGAGACCCAAACCGACGAGTGGACTTGGATTCTGTCGGCTCTCATAGGTCCACAAGGGCATTTTGGACCTGTCCACGGTGGCCACGCATGATCGGGGGCCTCCGGACGAGAAATTCCCCCGTTGAGCAATATTCGAAAGGCCTTCACTGAGCAAAAACCCTAGCTCCAGAGATGGCACATTGGCACCATTTCTGGGACTTCGAGGCACATTGTGGGGGGTCCCCTAGCTGAAACCCATCATCTCGGATCCATTGGAATCGATGGATTTGCAATCGGAGCCATGGTTTGGGTGCTAAAGTAGCTTAGGCCTTTCACTAATTTGAGGCCAACCGTAACAACAGAGGAGAAACCTGATCTGTTTCTCTAGGTTGTGGGTTTGATTGTTCTCAAACAAAATCCATCTGATGCATATCATAATTTCTTTTTCATCATTCCATTCATGGCAATTGAGTTGAGGTTGACAAACCTATGCATGCCAAATAATAGAGTATTCACAAGACCATAGATTGTAAACTGTAGAAATTTGAAAATGTCCAATAGCTTTAGGGTTTCATCAATAAAAATTCTTGTTTGATTTGAAAATTAAACAAATTTATCATTAGGCCTTGTTCATATTCTTCACTTTTCCAAAATCTATGCGTAGACCAAAGCACCCTATTAATCAAAGATAAAGAAAATCTCATTTATCTCATGAAATGGCAACGTTTGTTTTACCATGTAATCGAGATTTCAGTACCGTTCTTTGAAATTAATTGTTTTAACATGTAATTGTTGATATATATGTAAGTTCGGAATGTATTTCATTTATATATTTATTGTACTCCTATAGAGATGTATTATTCCTCTATACGGAAGTGTCGTCATTTGTATTGACAAGTGTCGCAAGTGTGTTAACTTGCCAATGGGTTATTAGACCACCTTGTAAGGGGTCGGCCTGATATAATGTAATATGAAGTTATTGTACCTAGCTAGACAAGTCGGCCCCATAAGGTTATTGGGCAAACAGGACAAGTATAAATAGAGATCGGGAGATCTCTATTTGGATCACTCAGAACTCACACTTCCTTCACTCGGAAAGTGGCGCACATGTGAGGAGGAGGATCAGCTGTTAAGAGGAGTCTATCTCTTGTACTTTGGTTGTACTTTGGTTGTGCTAGTGCTCTATCTATCTCTGAGGAAGTTGTGGGGTTTTTCACCTTAGGGTTTTCCCCACGGAAACTCTGTGTGTCTATAGTCTCTCATGCTTTTGATTCTTGTGATGATTGACATGCTTGTTATGATTGATATGCATTGATATACAGTACATGTTGTTCTCTCAGTAAAGATCCTAGAGTATATTGAATTAATGCTCAAAATTTAACATGGTATCAAAGCTAACCTGAGAAGAAGACATTGTGCAGTGACAGAAACTAGGGTTTATTGTTTATTGGGTTTCTCTCCATAGGTTTTGGAAAAGCAGTATAGTAGATTGACTCTACTCATCAAGGAGAATCTATCTGTCTAATCAGAATTCAATTTTGAGCATTTTCATTTTTGGCCCTACAAATTAGGGTTTCCACAAAAATAGGAATTTCTGAAATCGAAAGACATAGATGGAAGCTCCTTGGAAAAATCGAAGTTTAGAGCTTTGGATCGATATTTTTGGCTGAGTAAATCTCTGAGAAACTCAAACCCTAATTCAGGGTCCTCCTAGTGAACTCGAAAAGACTAAAAGGAAATTATGAAGGGTGAAGCTTTGTAGATCTCAAAATTTGAATACACCAAGCAAATTAGCTCATCAAGGCGCATCTTTCTATCCTTTCAGAAAGTTGAAATTCATATTTTGAAATTTTAGGGTTTTTTTCGACAAACCCTAATCCGAGACCAGATCCAGTTTTCAACAAAGCAAGTGGTAAGACCTAAATAGTTTCTATTTCCATTTGATGAAATATTTAAGATGTCTCACCACACCAAGCTTGAGGATAAGCTTGAAGGGGCTGATAACTTCCAATCCTGGAAGTATAGGATTGGGTTAATCTTGGAAGAAAATGAATTGGACTCCTACATCAACTCTGAGGTCCCTATCCTAGAGGATGAAGAGTCTAAGGTTTTGCATAAGAAGAACTTGGTCAAGGAAAAGAGAATCATTGCTAATTCTATCAAAGACCATCTCATACCACATGTGTCATCTCTAAAGACACCCAAGGAGATGTTTGACTCCCTAACCAAGTTATTTGAAGGGAAAAGCATAAATCGGAAGATGACTCTGCAGAATCAATTGAAAGGGGTCAAGATGTTAAATGGAGAGACCATTAAATCTTACTTCTCCAAGGTCTCTCAGATCAAGGAACAACTTGAAGCTGTGGATGAAGTAGTGGACAATGGTGAAGTTGTTATGACCACTCTGAATGGCCTACCTAGGTCATGGGACTCCTTTATTCAACGAATATGTGCAAGAAAGAAATTGATCTCTTTTAGTAGGATGTGGGAGGAATGCTCTCAAGAAGAAGCTAGGCTTGTGGCCCGAGAAGAAAGGATGGGAAATGAAGATCAAGCACTCACAGCACATGCTAGGAAAAGAAAGTCCAAGAAGGAATCATCTCATAACAGGAAATTCTCACACCACCATTTTCATAAAGATAAGAAAGATCTCAGATGCTTCAATTGCAATGAGAAGGGACACTTTGCTTCAGACTGTCCCAAGAAGAAGAAAGACAACAACAACAACTTCAACAAGAAGAAGAACAACAACAAAATAAGATATCATGTTCATGCTGCTGAGGATGATGAACCTCCAAAGAAGAAGGCCAGGGCAGAAAGTGATTATGATGACTCATCAAGCGAAGAAGAGTATGTTCTAATCTATGCTCTCACAGGTACTATCTCTCATGGTTGTATTGATTGGTTAATTGACAGTGGGGATTCCAAACACATTACTGTGTTTAAATAATCTTTTGTAAACTTATCTGAACATGAATCACCCCATAAGGTGAAACTTGGGGATGATTATCAATACCCTATCAAAAGAAGTGGTGAAGCCTCCTACAACCTAGATTCTGGAAAGTCCTTGAAGATGAAAGAAGTTCTATATGTACCTGAGATCAAGAAGAATCTACTCTCCATCTCTGCATTGGAGGAAAAAGGCATGAGGGTTGCATTTGTAGATGGCCAAGTCCTAATGTGGCCAAAGGGTAAAACTATTGATGATGCAGTGGTAATTGGAGAGCAAGAGGGAGGATTGTATAAATTGAAAGGACAAACTGGACATGCCATGGTGCATGATTCCATGGAGCCAAGTGAACTTTGGCATAGAAGACTTTCACATATGCACTACAGAGCATTACCAATTGCAAGTAAAGCTATAGAAGGTCTTCCTGAAATCAAGACCAATCATGAAGGTGTCTGCAAAGGATGTGCAAAAGGAAAGAACATAAAGAAATCATTTCCAAGCAGTGAAAGCAAGGCTAAAGGAATCTTGGAAATCATCCACTCCGATGTATGCGGTCCGATGTCATCCAATTCTTTGAGTGGGTATATTTACTATGTCTCTTTCATTGATGACTTCTCCAAGAAGACTTGTGTTTACTTCTTGAAGAGCAAAGATGAAGTATTTAATAAGTTCAAGGAATTCAAAACCTTGATGGAGAACCAAACTGATAAGAAGATCAAAACATTCAGATCCAACAATGGTGGATAATTCATCTAAGGTGACTTCAGGAAGCTATGTAGTGATTCAGGGATTAAGAGGGAGTTGACTGCTTCTTACAATTCACAATAGAAAGGTGTAGAAGAAGTTACTTCAGAATAGGACTCCAACAGCTCCTGCAAGGAAGCAAAGATTTAGAGGGAGTCCACCCAACAAACAAACAAAGATGAGTATTTGAATTGTCATTTCTTGTATATTCTATTTGTTTAAAATAATGTTATTTAGTGATGTATATGCTTATGTTCATAGACTTAGGTTGTGTATTATGCATATTAGAATAATTGCATTGATGAACAAGATACTACTAATATGCAAGTAATGGGTAAGTGGCCTATGGTATTGTACAACATTCCCTTGCTACTTATCTAGAATGAAACTTCTTTGCTGACATGTTGGGAGTTGTGCACACTCTTAACAATGTTCTGGTGAGATTGGAAGGAATCTAGAAAGTTACGGGATATGGATAAATGTTGTATTGAAGCATTGGCTAAAATAATTTCATGACTATATGACATAAATTCTTATGTGTAAGATTTTGTTATGAAACTATGAGATGTTTCTAATCATGCAATTTAACTTCTCTTGTAGGAAAGATCGTATACCATCACCTACAAAAGAAGGACTACAACATTTGTTCCAACAACAAAGTTATCTATTGAAGATATTGAAGTTCCCAGGATCTAGGATGAAGTAATGGAAGAATGCCATGATTCGTCAATCATGAAGAATGATGGTTGGGATGTGGTCCCAGACCAGAAGGGAAGTCTGCCGTGACTTCCAAGTGGATCTATAAGATCAAGCATGCTGCAGATGGCAGCATAGAGAAATACAAGGCAAGATTCGTAGCTTGTGGCTTCTCTCAGAAAGAGGGAATAGATTATGAAGAAACTTTTGCCCCTGTAGACAGGTACACTTCCATCAGATCAGTACTTGCTCTAGATGCAATGATGAAATGGAAGATACACCAGATGGATGTCAAGACTGATTTCTTGAATGGTGTAGTTGAAGAGGAAGTGTATGTGGAGAAGCCACTCGGTTTTGAAACACATGACAGGGAGTCATATGTGTGTATATTGAAGAAATCCTTGTATGGCTCGAAGCAAGCTCCTAGGACTTGGTATGGTAGGATGGATAGTTTCCTATCTAGTTTTGGCTTTACCAAGAGTAAAGCGGATTCCAACCTTTACTTCAAGGTTGAGGAAGGAAATATTGTGATACTTCTCTTATATGTCGAAGACCTATTTGTAATAGGAGATGATAGACTGATTGCCAATACAAAGAGGAAGCTTGCTACTGAGTTCGATATTAAGGAATTGGGGATGATGCAATATTTCCTAGGTATGGCGGTGTGGCAGAGTGCATATGGGATCTTTCTTGGACAAGAGAAGTATACAGTAGATATCCTAAAGAGGTCTGGGATGATGGATTGCAAGGCCATGGCTACACCTATGGAATCAAACCTGAAGCTTCTGTGTGATGCTTCATCTGAGCCGGTTGATGTCTCTATGTATCGTCAGATGATTGGGTCCTTGATGTACCTGATGAATACGAGACCAGATATTTGCTTTGTGGTGAAAACATTGAGCCAGTTCCTGACGGATCCGAGGAGTGTTCACCTGGTTTCTATAAAGCATATTCTAAGGTAACTGAAGGGTGTTAAATTTTGAGCATTAATTCACAATACTCTAGGATCTTCACTAAGAGAATAACATATATAGTATATCAATGCATAACAATCACAATAAGCATGACAAGCATCACAAGAATCAAAAGCATGAGAGATAAGAGACACAGAGTTTCCGTGGGGAAAACCGTAAGGTGAAAAACCTCACAACTTCCTGAGAGATAGAGAGAGCAATGGCTCAACCAAAGTACAACCAAAATACACTTGAGATAGTCTCCTAGAAGTAGGTGATCCTCCTCCTCACTAATGCACCACTTTCTGAGTGAGAGAGATATGAATTTTCGAATGATCTAAATAGAGATCTCCTGATCTTTATTTATACTAACCTGTTTTCCCAGTGACCTTATGGGACCGACTTGTCTAGCTAGGTACATCCACAATATAATATATATTGCAGGGCCGACCCCACACATGGTGGTCTAATAACCCATCGGCAAGTACACACACTTGCGACACTTGTAAATCCACATGACGACACTTCCTTATAGAGGAATAACACATCTCTAATAAGGGTACAATAAATATATATGAAATACATATATGAAATACATTCCAAAGTTACATATACATCAACACTCCCTCTTAACTAGGAAGGTATTTCTCGACATAGATCTGCTAGACAAGTCTTCTTCTTGGGATCATCATCATCATCATCGTCACTATTGCTGCTATCTCAACCAATCTCTGACTCTACTCGTAATAGGAAGTTCTATAGAGCCAGTCCTTTTTCATACTGGATGTAGGCCCACCACCTATAGGTCTTCATCATCACTGGCCATACTGTGGAAATCTCAGGACTTATTACGTGCGTCACAAAACCTTAAAAGAGTCTCTTGACTAGCAAGAACCCTAAAGAGCATCTGAGGCCTTTTTCATCCTGTCCAGATCTCCAGGACTTATTACATGTGACCCCACCACAAACCCTCGAAAGAGAATCCCAGGACTGATTACGAGCACAAGGCTCAACCTATTGTATCTCCCAAGGCACAAATTACATGTGGTCACCACAAAACCTCGAAAGAGCATCCCAGGACTAATTACGAGCACAAGGCTCAACCTATCGGATCTCCCAAGGCACAAATTACATGTGGTCATGGCAAAACCTCGAAAGAGCATCCCAGGACTGATTACGAGCACACGGCTCAACCTATCGGATCTCCCAGGGCACAAATTACATGCCATAGGACAAAACCTTGAAAGAGCATCTGCCAGATATCCCAGGGCACAAATTACATGCAATAGGAAAAACCTCAAAAGACTATCTACAGATCTCCCAGGGCACAAATTATATGTCCTCCCAAGCAAAACCTCGAAAGAGCATTTGCCAAATATCCCAGGGTACAAATTACATGCCATAGGAAAAACCTCGAAAGACTATCTGCAAATCTCCCAAGGCACAAATTACATGCTTATCTGCACAACCTGTTCCACGGCCATAGAGTATCAACCCGATACTCACCATACATCATCCTGATGTAAACATGATCATCCTGATCATCATCACTGCAACATCTTGCTGCATGTCATCTGGAGCAACATCTTGAAGCTCGTCATCCATGCTCATCCTGATCATACAATGCATCTACATGATGTATACCAAGTATCTACCTAATACATATCATCATACATGATCCACTTGATCATATAGTGTATCCACTTGATACAAATACAAATACATGATACATATCACCACACATGATCCACCTGATCATACAATGTATCCACCTGATACATATACAGATACATGGTCCAAGCATCCAACATGATGCTTATACAAAATACATACACATGATCCAACCGATCATATCCATCATCCAACATGATGCGTACATACATATAAATGATCCAATTGATCATATCCAACATCCAACATGATGCGTACATACACATATAAATGATCCAACTGATCATATCCAGCATCCAACATGATGCATACATACATACATATAAAAATGATCCAATTGATCATACCAAATAGAAACCAGAACATCATCCTGATGCTCATCATCCAGCGCTTACATCCAAAGCCATGTGAAGGATCCTCCTTCCAACATGCTTGGAATGGCTTCAGCAAATGTGTCCATCCCTTCTTCCTCGAAGTGTCATCAATCCGAAGAACACCAAGCCTCTCTCTGAAGTACTAGAACTTCACCCTGGCTAGTGGCTTCGTCAGCACATCTGCAATCTGCTCGTCTATCGCAACATACAGGAGCTTCACAGCTCCTCTCTGCACCATATCCCTGATATAGTGATATTTGATCTCTATGTGTTTCGACCTGTCATGAAACACTGGGTTCTCGGATAGCTTCACACAACTCTGGTTATCACAGAAGATACCATTAGCATCCAATGAGAGATCAAATAATTCAGATAGTAGCTTCCGTAGCCATACTACCTCACAACTAGCTGAACAGGCTGCAACATACTCTGCCTCAGCTGTACTCAATGCTACATAGGACTGCTTCCTACTACACCAAGAGATCACACCTGATCCCATACTGAAGCAGCACCCAAATGTGCTCTTTCTATCTGCAGCACTGCTAGCCCAATCTGAATCAACATAACCCTGTAGGTTAAACTTTTGATTCGCCTCATACTTGAGCCCATAATCCACTGTACCCTTCAGGTACCTCAGAACATGCTTTATAGAAACTAGATGAACACTCCTCGAATCTGTCAGGAACTGACTCAATGTGTTCACCGCAAAGCAAATATCTGGTCTCGTGTTCATCAGGTACATCAAGGACCCAATCATCTAACGATACATAGAGACATCAACCGGCTCATATGAAGCATCACATAGAAGCTTTCGATTCGATGCCATAGGTGTGGCCAAGGCCTTGCAATCCATCATCTCGAATCTCTTTAGGATATCTACTGTGTAATTCCCTTTACCAAGGAAGATCCCACCTGTACTCTGCCACACTTCCATGCCTAGGAAATAATGCATCATTCCCAAATATTTCATATCGAACTCGGCAGCAAGCTTTCTTTTAGTATCTGCAATTAATCTGTCATCTCCCGTTATAAATAAGTCATCCACATACAGGATTAGAATCACAGGATTCCCTTCCTCAACCTTGTAATAAAGGTTGGAATCCGCTTTACTCTTGGTAAAGCCCAAACTAGATAGAAAACTGTCCATCCTACCATACCAAGTTCTGGGAGCTTGTTTCAAGCCATACAAGACTTTCTTCAATCTGCACACATATGACTCCCTGTCATGTATTTTGAAACCGAGTGGCTGCTCCACATATACTTCCTCTTCAACTACACCATTCAAGAAAGCAGTCTTGACATCCATCTGGTGTATTTTCCATTTCATCGCTGCAGCTAGGGAAAGTACTGTTCTGATGGAAGTATACCTGGCTATAGGTGCAAAAGTTTCTTCATAATCTATTCCCTCTTTCTGAGAGAAGCCACGAGCTACGAATCTTGCTTTGTATTTCTCTACACTGCCATCTGCAGCATGCTTGATTTTGTAGATCCATTTAGAAGTCACAACAGACTTCTCTTTAGGTCTTGGTACAACATCCCAAACATCATTCTTCATTATTGATTGGTATTCCTCAACCATGGCATCATTCCATTCTTTCTTTTCTGCTGCTTCTTCATAACTGGAAGGCTCTTTGTTCATAATGTCACAGAGTAAAGCAACATAGCTAGTATGTGATCTGGTTCTCTTCTTTGCTCTGTGTTCTTCTTCTAGAATACCAAATCTTTCTGCATCTTGAATGAGCTCTCTAGCCCATGCAGGTTTCCTCTTGTGAGAGTTATCCTCACGGGGTGGATCTATAGGTTCTTGCAGATCTTCAAACTCACGAACAACTTTTGGAACTGCTTCAGTCATGGTAGTGTCTTGAAATCTAGTTTCCTTACGTTCTTCATAAACTTCGATAGGTGCCTTCCTTGATTTGATGAAGGCTGAATTTTCATCAAATGTTACATCCCTGCTGACATCAATCTTCTTGAACCCTGGAAAGTATATTCTATAAGCCTTTGAGCTTTCACTGTAACCCACAAAGATACCCTTCTTCCCTGAAGGATCTAGTTTACTCCTCTTTTCCTTTGGGACATGAGTGTATACTGGACAACAAAATATTCTGAGATGGTTGACTTCAGGTTTCTTACCAGAAATTACCTCTTTTGGTGTCTTGTTATCCAATATCTTGTGGGGTGTTCTGTTCTGCACATATATAGCTGTTCTAGCTGCTTTTTCCCATAGATGCATAGGTAGATCCTGGTCATGCAACATTGCCCTTGCTGCTTCCATGATTGTTCTATTCTTCCTTTCTGCAACTCCATTTTGTTGAGGATTATAAAGAGTAGTCAACTCCCTCTTAATCCCTGAATCACTACAAAGCTTCTTGAAGTCACCTGAGGTGAATTCTCCACCATTGTCGGATCTGAATGTTTTGATCTTCTTGTTAGTTTGATTCTCCATCAAGGTTTTGAATTCCTTGAATTTATCAAACACCTCATCTTTGCTCTTCAAGAAGTATACCCAAGTCTTCCTGGAGAAGTTATCAATAAATGAGACATAGTAAACATACCCACTTAGAGAGCTGGATGACATAGGACCACATATATTTGAGTGGATGATTTCCAGGATGTATTTTGCCTTGTTTTCATTGTTTGGGAAAGCCTTCTTAATGTTCTTACCTTTTGCACATCCTTTGCAAACACCTTCATGTTTGGTCTTGATCTCAAGAAGACCCTCTACAGGCTTGCTTGAAATTGGAAGTGCCCTATAGTGCATATGAGCAAGTCTTCTATGTCAAAGTTCACTTGGCTCCATGGATTCATGTACCATGGCATGTTCAGGTTGTCCCTTCAATTTATACAAACCTCCCTCTTGCTCTCCAATCACTACTGCATCATCTATGTTCTTTCCCTTTGGCCACATTTGGACTTGGCCATCCACAAATGAAACCCTCATACCTTTTGCATCCAATGCAGAGATGGAGAGTATGTTCTTCTTGAGCCCAGGTACATAAAGGACTTCTTTCATCTTCAAAGATTTTCCAGAATCTAGGTTGTAGGAGGCTTCACCACTTCCTTTGATTGGGTATTGATAATCATCCCCAAGTTTCACCTTATGGGGTGATTCATGTTCATCTAGATTCACAAAATATTTCGTAAACCCAGTCATGTGTTTGGAAGCCCCACTGTCAATCAACCAATCATTACAACGATGGGAGATAGTACTTGTGAGAGCAGAAATTAGAACATACTCTTCTTCACTTGATGAGTCATCATCACTATCACTTTCTTCCCTGGCCTTCTTCTTTGGGGATTCATCATCTTCGGCAGAATGCACATGATATCTTCTTTTGTTATTCTTCTTCTTCTTATTGAAGTTGTTGTTGTTGTCTTTCTTCTTCTTGGGACAATCTGAAGCAAAGTGTCCCTTCTCATTGCAATTGAAGCATCTGAGATCTTTCTTATATTTATGATAATGGTGGTGTGAGAATCTTCTGTTATGAGATGATTCCTTCTTGGACGTGCCTTTCCTGGCATGTGCTGTGAAAGCTTGATCTTCATTTCCCATCTTTTCTTCTCAGGCCACAAGCCTAGCTTCTTCTTCAGAGCATTCTTCCTACAATCTGTTGAAGGAGATCAACTTCTTCCTTGCACAGATTCCTTGAATAAAGGAATCCCATGACCTGGGTAGACCAATTAGAGTGTTCATCACCACTTCACCATTCTCCACCATTTCATCCACTGCTTCTAGTTGTTCCTTTATCTGGGAGACCCTTGAGAAATAAGATTGAATGGCTTCTCCATTCTGAAACTTTACTCCTTTCAATTGGTTCCATAGGGTCATCTTCCGATTTATGTTCTTCCCTTCAAATAGCTTGGTCAAGGAATCAAACATCTCCTTGGGTGTATTTAGAGAAGACACATGGGGCATGAGATGGTCTTTGATAGAATCAACAATGATTCTCTTTGCCTTGGACAAGTTTTTCCTATGCAATACCTTAGCCTCTTCATCCTCTGGGATAGGGATGTCTTCTTTTACATATGAGTCCAACTCATTCTCTTCAAGGATTAACCCAATCCTATACTTCCAAGCTTGGAAGTTATCAGCTCCTTCAAGCTTATCCTCAAGCTTGGTGTGGTGAGACATCTTAAAGAGTACTTCAAATGGAAATAGAAAAGATTTAGGTCTTACCACTTGAAATGTTGAAAACTAGATTTGGTCCCAGATTAGGGTTTGTCGGAAAAACCCTAAAAATTCAAAATGTGAATTTCAATTTTCTTAAAGGATAGAAAGATGCGCCTTGATGAGCTGATCATCCTGGTGAATTCAAAATTTGAGATCAGCAAAGCTTTACCCTTTGCCTTTTTGTCCTCTTGGGTTCACTGGGGAGAGCCCGGAATTAGGGTTTGAGTTTCTCAGAGATCTGCCCAGCCAAAAATATCGATCCAAAGCTCTAAAATTCGATTTTTGCAAGGAGCTTCCAGCTATGTCTTCAGATTCCAGAAATGCCTATTTTTGTGGAAACCCTAAGTTTTAGGGCCAAATCTGAAAATGCTCAGAATTGAAGTCTGATTGGACAGATAGATTCTCCTTGATGAGTAGAGTTAATCTACTATACTGCTTTCCCAAAATCTGTGGAGAGAAACCTAATAAACAAGAAACTCAAGTTTCCGTCACTGCAAAATGTCTTCTTCTCAGGTTAGCTCTGATACCATGTTAAATTTTGAGCATTAATTCACAATACTCTAGGATCTTCACTGAGAGAATAACATATACAGTATATCAATGCATAACAATCACAATAAGCATGACAAGCATCACAAGAATGAAAAGCATGAGAGACAAGAGACACAGAGTTTTCGTGGGGAAAACCCTAAGGTGAAAAAACCCACAACTTCCTCAGAGATAGAGAGAGCAATGGCTCAACCAAAGTACAACCAAAATACACTTGAGATAGTCTCCTAGAAGCACATGATCCTCCTCCTCACTAGTGCGCCACTTTCTGAGTGAGAGAGAGATGACTTTTTGAATGATCTAAATAGAGATCTCTTGATCTCTATTTATACTAACCTATTTGCCCAGTGACCTTATGGGGCCGACTTGTCTAGCTAGGTACATCCACAATATAATATATATTTCAGGGCTAACCCCACACATGGTGTTCTAATAACCCATCGGCAAGTACACACACTTACGACACTTGTCAATCCACATGACGACACTTCCTTATAGAGGAACAACACATCTCTTATAAGTATACAATAAATATATATGAAATACATTATGAAGTTACATATACATCAACAAAGGGTACAGTTGATTATGGGCTCAAGTATGATGCAAATCAAAAGTTTAACCTCCAGGGTTATGTTGATTCGGATTGGGCAGGCGGTGCTGCAGATAGGAAGAGCACATCTGGATGTTGCTTCAATATGGGATCAGGTGTGATCTCTTGGTTTAGCAGGAAGCAGTCCTGTGTAGCATTGAGTACAGCCGAGGCAGAGTATGTTGCATCCTATTCCGCTAGCTGTGAGGCAGTATGGCTTTGGAAGCTACTATTTGAGCTATTTGATCTCCCGCTGGAGACTATTGGTATCTTTTGTGACAACCAGAGCCGTGTGAAGTTGTCTGAGAACCTTGTGTTCCACGATAGGTCGAAACACATAGAGATCAAATATCACTATATCAGGAATATGGTGCAGAGAGGAGCAGTGAAGCTCCTGTATGTTGCGACGGACGAGTAGATTGTAGATCTGTTGACGAAACCACTAGCCAAAGTGAAGTTCAAGTACTTCAAAGAGAGGCTTGGTGTTCTTCAGATTGATGAGACTTCGAGGAAGAAGTGATGGATACATTTGCAGGAGCCATTCCGAGCATGATGACGGGAGGATCCTTCCATGGCTATGGATGTAAGCGCTAGATGATGAGCATCAGTACGATGTTCAAGTTTATGCTCTATATGATCAGTTGGATCATTTATGTATGTATGCATCGTGTTGGATGTTGGATATGATCAGTTGGATCATTTATGTATGTACGCATCATGTTGGATGCTAGATATGATCAGTTGGATCATTTGTATGTATTTTTTTTGTATATGCATCAGGTGGATGCATTGTATGATTAGGATGATCATGGATGACGAGCTTTAGGATGTGTACATTAGGATGATGTATGGTGAGTATCAAGTTGATACTCTATGGTCATGGAATAGGTTGTGCAGATAAGCATATAATTTGTGCCCTCTGAGATTTGCAGATAGTCTTTCGACGTTTTTCCTATGGCATATAATTTGTACCCTAGGATATCTAGCAAATGCTCTTTCGAGGTTTTGCTTGGGAGGAAATATAATTTGTGCCCTGGGAGAGTTGCAAATACTCTTTCGAGGTTTTTCCTACGGCATGTAATTTGTGCCCTGGGATATCTAGCAAATGCTCTTTCAAGATTTTGTCCTATTGCATGCAATTTGTGCCCTGGGAGATCCTATAGGTTGAGCCATGTGCTCGTAATCATTCCTGGTATGCTCTTTCAAGGTTTTTCCATGACCACATGTAATTTGTGCCCTGGGAGATCTGATAGGTTGAGCTGCGTGCTCGTAATCAGTCCTGGGATGCTCTTTCGAGGTTTTGTGGTGATCACATGTAATTTGTGCCCTGGGAGATCCGATAGGTTGAGCCGTGTGCTCGTAATCAGTCTTGGCATTCTCTTTCGAGGTTTTGTGGTGGGGTCACATGTAATAAGTCCTGGAGATCTGGACAAGATGAAAAAGGCCTCAGATGCTCTTTAGGGTTCTTGCTAGTCAAGAGACTCTTTTAAGGTTTTGTGACACATGTAATAAGTCCTGAGATTTCCACAGTATGGCCAATCATGATGAAGACCTGCAGGTGGTGGGCCTACATCCATTATGAAAAAGGAATGGATCTGTAGAACTTCCTATGATGAGTAGATTCAAAGATTGGTTGAGATAGCAGCAGTGACAACGACGATGATCCAGAGAAGAAGACTTATGCTAGCAGATATGTGTCGAGAAATACCTTCCTAGTTAAGAGGAAGTGTTGATGTATATGTAACTTCAGAATGTATTTCATTTATATATTTATTGTACTCCCTTAGAGATGTATTATTCCTCTATAAGGAAGTGTCATCATTTGTATTGACAAGTGTCGCAAGTGTGTTAACTTGCCGATGGGTTATTAGACCACCTTGTAAGGGGTCGGCCCAATATAATGTAATATGAAGTTATTGTACCTAGCTAGAAAAGTCGGCCCCATAAGGTTATTGGGCAAACAGGACAAGTATAAATAGAGATCGAGATATCTCTATTTGGATCACTCAGAACTCACACTTCCTTCACTCGGAAAGTGGTGCACATGTGAGGAGGAGGATCAGCTGCTGAGAGGAGTCTATCTCTTGTACTTTGGTTGTGCTATTGCTCTATCTATCTTTGAGGAAGTTGTGGGGTTTTTCACCTTAGGGTTTTCCCCACGGAAACTCTGTGTGTCTATTGTCTCACATACTTTTGATTCTTGTGATGATTGACATGCTTGTTATGATTGATATGCATTGATATACTATACATGTTGTTCTCTCAGTAAAGATCCAAGAGTATATTGAATTGATGCTCAAAATTTAACAGTAATCGAGATTTCAGTACCATTCTTTGAAATTCATTGGACAACAAAAAAATGACAATTTGAACAATAGGAAAATTAATTAACTAAAACATATCTTTGCTTGTAAATTTGTAATTGTCTATGTTAAATCATTATTGAATAAACCTTTAGATATAGAAATTGCAAATTTTACCTAAAATAAAAGCATAATTAACATAAGTTTAGCATACCTTAAAAGTTGTTTGTCTCAACGACTGAAAAGATGCAAATTCTACTAGCCGTCACTTATTAAATTACCATAAAATTGTTTATTAAATTGATATAAAGCACTTGCTAACATGGCTAGAAATCCAAGGAATCGTATTGGCATAGGATTGAAGAAAAATAATTCGTCATGATTCAAGTGACTCAAGCCATGCGACTCTATTCTCTATTTTCATGTCTACTTATATTGAATTGTGTTTTTATTTTTATTTTTTTAATGACAGGTTTTACCAATAGGATTCTACTATGAATTGTGTTTGGTGATAAAGGATTTTACTGTGGCTTGTGTTTGGTGACATTTATGGCGACCCCCAAGGAACATATTGAAAAGATCAAGAAAGACAAGTTCTGTGTTGGGGAAAAAGAAAATCCAGTAACAGAATATTTACATCAAGCAGTTAAACAATTATCTACTGAATAATGCACCAATGGTGCGCATTTTTTGATGGAGCTAATTCAGGTAATTACTAAGTTACAATTTTAGTAGTCATTTTATAATCTTATATGTTTTCTCTGCTTCCATGCTAAGGTTAGTGTTTTGTTTTGGGTGCAGAATGCGAAGGACAATTACTAGGAACCACATGTGGAACCTTCGTTGGAATTTGTCATTACAACTGAAGATGTCGTTGGCGTAAGCATTCCTGTGACCTTGATAGCTTTTAACAATGAGAAGGGATTTCAGAAACAAAATATTGATTCTATATGCAGGGAAGGTGGTTATATTGGAGGAAAAGGTATAAACAAGCCATAGAATGACAACAGTAGCTCAGATCGAAAAACTGTCGACTCCGTTGGATTTAGGACATCGGGATAGTGATAGGGGTGACCCTCTCCTCCGGTCCCATGGCCTAGGTGTCATCTTGTAGGTCCATTTTGGAAACTAGGTTTTTGCTCAATAAGGGAGAATACAATTTTTGCACATGGGGGTCAACTTTGAAAAATGATCCACCAGGCACTTATGGCTAGCGTTCCCATCCAGAACATTCCTAGACACACTTGCAGGACTCCCCAGAATCAGTTTTGTTGCACGGTTGGAGTTCTATGCCCCCGGCAGGTATCCGACAGGTGTCCTTGAAGGCCTTTCGGATGCGAGACGGAGTGAGCCATAGAATGACGACTGTGGCTATGATTGACAAACTGTTAACTCCGTTGGATTCAGGACATCAGGATATTGCTAGGGGTGCCCCTATCCTCTGATCCCGTGGCCCAGGTGTCACCTTGTAGGTCCATTTTGGAAACTAGGGTTTTGCTCAGTAACGGAGTGTGCAATTTTTGCACATGGGGGTCAACTTTGGAAAATCATCCACTAGGCACTTATGACTAGCGTTCGCATCCAAAACCTCCCTATACACACTTACAAGACTCCCAGGAATTCGGTTTTGTTGCGCGGTTGGATTTCTATGCCCCAGGAAAGTATCCAGCAGCTGTCCCTAAAGGCCTTTTGGATGCGAGATAGAACGAGCCATAGAATGACGACCATGGCTCCGATCAACAAACACTCGACTCCGTTGGATTCACGATGCCGAGATAGTGCTAGGGGTTCCCCTCTCCTCCGGTCCCGTGGCCCCGGTGGCTCCTTGTATGTCCATCTTGGAAACTAGGGTTTTGCTCAGTACGGGAGTGTGCAATTCTTGCATATGGGATCAAATTTGCAAAATCATCCACCGGGCACTTATGGCTAGTGTTCCCAGCCAGAACCTACCTAGACACACTTGCAGGACTCTCCGAAAGTTGGTTTTATGGCACGGTTGGAGTTCTATGCCCCCGACAGGTATCCAGTAGGTGTCACTGAAGGCCTTTTGAATGCGAGACAGAACGACCCATATAATGACGACCGTGGCTCCGATTGACAAACCGTTGAATTCATTGGATTCAGGACGCCGGGATAGTGCTAGGGGTTCCACTCTCCTCCGGTCCCATGGCCCTGGTGTCATCTTGTATTTCCATCTTGGAAACTAGGGTTTTTCTCAATAAGGGAGTGTGCAATTCTTGCACACGGGGGTCAAATTTGCAAAATTATCCACCGAGCACTTATGGCTAGCGTTCCCAGCCGGAATTTGCCTAGACACACTTGCAGGACTCCTCAGAACCCTATTTTGTTGCATGGTTAGAGTTCTATGCCTCCGGCAGGCATCCAGCAGGTGTCCCTGAAGGCCTTTTGGATGCGAGACAGAACGAGCCATAGAATGATGATCATGGCTCTGATAAAAAAACCGTCAACTCCATTGGATTTAGGATGCCAGGATAGTGCTAGGGGTGCCCCTATGCTCCGGTCATGTGGCCCGGGTGTCATTTTGTAGGTCCATTTTGGAAACTAGGGTTTTGATCAGTAAGGGAGTGTGCAATTCTTGCACACGGGGGTCAAATTTGCAAAATCATCCACCGGGCACTTATGGCTAACGTTCCTAGCTGGAACCTACCTAGACACAATTGTAGGACTCCCCGGAACCTAGTTTTGTTGCACGGTTGGTGTTAGGAACCCATGTCAACCCTTCTATTTACTTTGTTAGTATATTGATGTTGGACGCATATGCTTTGTAAGTCATCCCATAGTATTTGTTGATCCATAGTTGTGTTATTGTTGTTTGGTGCATATGCTTTGTAAGTCACCCATAGTATTGTTGATCCATAGTTTGTATTGGCCCATGGTTTTGACCCATAGTATTGGTTCCTAGAGTTAGTATATAAGTGTGTGTTGAGGCCTATGAAGGCACCATGAAGTTATTTGTATTGAGCTTGCTCAAAGGAGGTTTCCCCCTCGAAGTGGCCTGTGATCAATATAAAAGTGATTCTGAGTTCTGTCATTTTTGTTATTTCGCATATTCTTATTAATTAATTGTTGCAGGTTCTCCACAGTTGAATTTCTATGCCCCTGCAAGTATCCAGCAGGTGTCCTTGAAGGCCTTTTGGATGCGAGACGTAATGCGCCATAGAATGACGACCATGGCTCCGATCGAAAAACCGTCGACTTCGTTGGATTCAGGACTTCGGGATAGTGCTAGGGGTGCCCCTCTCTTTCGGTCCCATGGCCCGGGTGTCATTTTGTAGGTCCATTTTGGAAACTAGGGTTTGCTCAGTAAGGGAGTGTGCAATTTTTGCACATGGGGGTCAACATTGGAAAATCATCCACTGGGCACTTATGGCTAGCGTTCCCATCTGGAACCTACCCATACACACTTGCAGGACTCCCCGGAACCCAATTTTGTTGCATGGTTGGAGTTCTATGCCCCCGGAAGGTATCCAGTAGGTGTCCTTGAACGCCATTTGGATGCGATATGGAACGATCCATAGAATGATGACCATTGCTACGATCGAGAAACCATCAACTCTGTTGGATTCAGGATGCTGGGATATTGCTAGGGGTGCCACTCTCCTCGAGTCCCATTGCCCCAGAGTCTCCTTGTACGCCCATCTTGGAAACTAGGGTTTTTCTTAGTACGAGAGTGTGCAATTATTGCACACGGTGGTCAACTTTGGAAAATCATCCACCGAGCACTTATGGCTAGTGTTCCCAGCCAGAACTTGCCTAGACACACTTGTAGGACTCCTCCGAACCCATTTTTGTTGCACAGTTGGCGTTCTATGCCCCCAACAAGTATCCAACAGGTGTCCCTGAAGGCCTTTTGGATGAGAGACAAAACGAGCCATAAAATGATGACCGTGGATCCGATTGACAAACTGTCGACTCCATTGGATTCAGGACATCGAGATAGTGCTAAGGGTGCCCCTCTCCTCCGGTCCTATGGCCCCGGTGTGATCTTGTATGTCCATATTGGAAACTAGGGTTTTGCTCAGTAAGGGAGTGAGCAATTTTTGCACACAGGGGTAAACTTTGGAAAATCATCCACTGGGCACTTATGGTGATGATGATTATGATGGTGGTGATGATGAAGACGTTTATGATGATGGCGATGGTGATGGTGATGAAAATGATGATGATGATGACGAATAAGATGATGATGATGGAGATGTTGATGAGGAGCCTAGAGATGACAATGATGATGAAGATGGTGATGATGATGAAGATGGTGAAGATGATCAAGATGGTGATGATGATGAAGACGTTGATGATGATGGTGATGGTGATGAAGATGATGATGATGATGACGAAGAAGATGATGATGATGGAGATGTTGATGAGGAACCTAGAAATGGCAATGATGATGAAGATGTTGATGATGATGATGATGATGGTGATGACGATGAAGACGTTGATGATGATGGTGATGGTGATGAAGATGATAATGATGATGACGAAGAAGATGATGATGATGGAGATGTTGATAAGGAACCTCGATATGACAATGATGATGAAGATGGTGATGATGATGAAGATGTTGATGATGATGGTGATGGTGATGATGATGACGAAGAAGATGATGATGACGAAGATATTGATGAGGAACCTAGAGATGACAATGATGATGAAGATGGTGATGATGATGAAGATGGTGATCATGATGAAGATGTTGATGGTGATGGTGATCGTGATGATAATGATGATGATAATGATGAAGAAGATGATGATGATGGAGATGTTGATGAGGAACCTAAAGATGACAATGATGATGAAGATGTTGATGATGATGATGATGATGGTGATGGTGATGAAGATGATGGTGATGGTGATGGTGATGGTGATGAAGATGATGATGATGATGACAGAGAAGATGATGATGATGGATATGTTGATAAGGAACCTCGATATGACAATGATGATGAAGATGGTGATGATGATGAAGACGATGATGATGATGGTGATGGTGATGATGATGACGAAGAAGATGATGATGACGGAGATATTGATGAGGAACCTAGAGATGACAAAGATGATGAAGATGGTAATGATGATGAAGATGGTGATGATGATGAAGATGTTGATGGTGATGGTGATGGTTATGGTGATGATGACGATGATGATGATAATGATGAAGAAGATGATGATGATGGAGATGTTGATGAGGAACCTAGAGATGACAATGATGATGAAGATGTTGTTGTTGTTGTTGATGATGATGATGATGGTGATGATGGTGATGATGATGAAGACGTTGATGATGATGGTGATGGTGATGAATATGATGATGATGATGACGGAGAAGATGATGATGATGGAGATGTTGATGAGGAACCTAGGGATGACAATGATGATGAAGATGGTGATGATGATGAAGACGTTGACATCTGATGATTGTGATGGTGATGAAGATGATGATGATGATGATGGAGAAGATGATGATTATGGAGATGTTGATGAGGATGATGGAGAAGATGATGATGATGGATATGTTGATGATGGTAGAGAAGATGATGATGATGGAGATGTTGATGAGGAACCTAGAGATGACAATGATGATGAAGATGTTCATGATGATGATGATGATGGTGATGATGATGAAGACATTGATGATGATGGTGATGGTGATGAATATGATGATGATGATGATGGAGATGTTGACGAGGAACCTAGAGATGACAATGATGATGAAGATGGTGATGATGATGAAGATGGTGATGATGATGGTGATGGTGATGAAGATGATGATGATGATGATGGAGAAGATGATGATGATGGAGATGTTGATGAGGATGATGGAGAAGGTGATGATGATGTAGATGTTGATGATGATGGAGAAGATGATGATGATGTTGATGTTGATGATGAAGATGATGATGATGGAGATGTTTATGATAGCACGTATTTGATGATGGCACGTATTTGTAGCAATGTGTAGATAAAATTTGGTCAACATGAAATACTCATGCAAGCCAAGATGCACAGAGCATTGATCATGTGAATATTTAAATTATTGGCAATGGCATTTCACATTGGAATTCCATTTCATCACCTCCCTTCAAACTAGATTTTTTTTACGTTTTGAATTTTTACATTGCCCTTGACATGAAGTTTTATTGACAAAATAACCCTTCAGCAATGAATTTAGACTTAAAAAAATATCATTTAATATTTTTTTTTATTAAAGAATAATTCGTGGAAGTTAATGTTTGACCACATGTAATGCAACAAAACAAAACTTTCAATTTGAACACGTTGCATTAATGGTGTAATTGAAATTGTGACATTCTATTCCAAATGACTTGGCTTTAAAGACCAGATAATATAGTATGCCATTTATAGAGGCTATTCATTAAAAAACACATTGCTATTGAGATTGTACTATGATGTTCTCTGCTTCCTTAGTCAAAAGAAGATTAATAAGGTTGTTTTTCAAAGGTATAGGATGTTTTGGATTCCCAACTATTATTGCATGTGAACTTGCATGTATACCAAGCTATAACAAATCTTTCATGGAAGTGGATTTGTCTGTGTGAATAGATAAGTGAAAAGCTTTTAGCAACAAGACCTATAAATTTTAACTTCGAAGTATTGGAAATGTACAAAGTGGGATTGAGAGGCTTGATGGTGATTGTAGTAGTGGGCATGGTATTGGTGAGAATGATGTCATGATAGTGGAATTAAACATTAAGATGGTGACCCTAAGGCTTGGATCATAGCCTAGAAACACAAGAGCCTAGCCTAAAAACCCTAGTTGGTAGCGTAAACCCTAGTTTGTATTCTAATCACAATGAAACCCTATTATGTAGCCTAAGCTCTAGCCCTAAATTATAATACATATAAAAATTAAATCATTTTCATTGTACATGTATATCCATGAGCATACATTTGAATCCAAATCACTATACACATATATGCATAGTATCTCATCTATATAGCAAGGGTCCATCATCAACTAGAAAACCGTTGTACCTAGCACCAGATACCTAATTTAGAAACCTAATGGTTTGAAATTGGTTGTATTGTGAAGATTTTTATATGGTGGATATGCACACCTATGACAACCTTCTCATTGGATGGAAAACCTAATATTATCATAACATTAGTAAAGCTTAGTCCAACATGTAGTAATGCTTACATGTTCTAGTGTTGATGGCGCACTAATGGATGCATGCAACTTGATGAGGGTGTGTGTGTGACTCCATTGATGTAATGCAAGTTTTAAATGTCTTTAGCAAGTGTTTGATTGTCCAATAGATGAACTAGGATGTCCTAATAACCCTCAATCCCTTCTAGACATAATTCAAAAGCATTTGGGGTATTGGGGTAACGAGTTGGTGTGTTGAGGTGGATATAGCCTCACAAATACACCTCATAGTAGTCATTTATTGTAATGTCAACTATATGTGTTTAAGTCAATGTGTCTACATAATATTAGATCGCTATCACATAATGATAAATTAAGGAACTCCTAATTGTAAATGGAAGTGGATGTGATGGTCATCAAATCAAAGGGGGCTATATTCGTGAGTGAGAATTAATGAGCTAGCTATACATTGTGCTCAAGGTTGTCCTATTTTTATGGTGACAATTGATTAAGAAATGATTCCATAACTTGGTTATTAATTTGTTGCATGATCTTAAGTAGACAAAATGGTCAATATAAATACCAGTGACGACATTTCATTATGTAGAGTATGGACATTTTGGATCTCATTATGTAGAGCTATTAAAAATCATGTTGGATCTCATTTTAACCTTCTGACAACAATGGACATTTTCTATTTTTAAGTAATCTTTTCCTAGTACTCAAGTTCCCAATATATATCTTATGTGCCATGAGGTGTGATTTGTCCATCCATTTATTCCTTTTGTTTTTAGATTAATTCTCACACATGATTTTGTTTCAGTTAGCCTATGTTTATAATGTTTTCTTAACATAGATACCATTACAAGCTTTTCCATGTGGAAAGATAAACCAAGCTGAACTATGATATCCAACTTCTCTTCTAAGATCTAGGTAAGCTTCAGGTTGATTCACATTATCAACTAATGCATGGAAATCATTGGTACCAAAATGTAAGACCGCATGCCATGGATGCATAGAAGTAAAAACCAAATTTAGACAACATCACATCATGATACACACAACATGAGACAACAACATTAGACAACAAGATACTAATAGAGATCACATAACTAAAAATCCATGTACATCAAGGCGAAAAAACTCATCCAAACATATACAATTTCTGGAAAATAGTGAAACATGGTTCCCAATGTACATACAATGGCAACTTGTGCCCTATAGAAAATGCAACAACTCTTGTCGTAGATCCAAATACATGGCAACTCGTGCCGTATATACAAAGTACATGGAAACGGGTGCACAAAAGAGTCACACCATGGCTAATGTACATAACATGGTGTGTCAAGCATTGTGACCACCCCCATCACTCCCAGGCACATCTCCAAAGTCGATCTTCCTACTCTTTGAGCTACTGGTGCCTCGGGTCTTGCTCCATCTAGGAGTAGACTGTCTCTCCGGGATCAAGAACAAATGATATAAGACATAGTCATTTTCAAGCATTTGCAACATTTACCACATTTATAAAACAAATGTAGAATTCGAATCTTAAATAAATCACCTCTGATGTGAGTGGGAAACGTGAGGCAGGTGTCTTGGATCTGTGGAACCTCTCAGCAATTCCAACCTACAACATTTACAACAATAATTTCATTGAAAAGTAATAATTGCTTAAATTAATTTTTGTTAATGCATCAAAATATTTTCATAAATTAGCTTGATACTCGCTGTGAACACCTCCGACGATGGACATGGCTAGGCTTCTGGGAAAGTAGCTGGAGCAGATGGCTGGACAACTAGCTCCGATGCAGTCATGGGGGGGGAACAGATGTAGTGGCAGCCACTACAGGTGAAACCAATGGAGATACAGATGAGGATAATGGAAGAGTATATTCCACAATAGTGGCGGGAAGTGGGGATGATATGGTGGGAGAAGACATGGTGGTATGGGGTGGAGGAGGATGTTGTGAATGATGAACCCCTGTCGGTTATGCGATAGAGGGTATCGAACGAAAAGGACTAGGGGGGATGTTGAGGGATGGTGCATGGTAGGGAAGTCCTGCATGGAGGGAGGAGGACGGACGAAAGGGAGGTTGTGGATGAAGAGGGGAAGGTGGAAGGAAGGGAGGGCATGGACAAATGGGGGAGGATGGATAGACATGGGGACGTGGATAAATTGAGGAGGATGTACATATGAGGGGGGCGTGAACGAGTGGGGGAGCATGGATGGAGGGGGGAGTATGGTCGAAGAGGGGGGGATGGATGGAAGGGAGGGGGTGGACAGAGGGAGGGGTCTAGATGAAAGTGAGGGGGGGATTCATGGGAAAGGGTGGAAACATAGGACTAAATTGGGGACCTGCAGCTGTTGGTGGCACCTACATATACATTTGTAATATCACAATTTAGTAAACAAATAATAAATTAAACCATAGTAAGTCGTAACAATTCAAATTAAAAGTGTACTTTTAACTACACATTGTACCTATGTATATGGTGATCTTCCAATCCCTGGCGGGGATGGTTGATTACCATAGTTAGGGAACACCCGTGGACACCAAAATGCATGCATGTTATGAACATGTTAAACAAGTCATTATTTAGGCAATCAAGATATTCAAAAACATTGTATGAACTATCAACGTGTATGCCATAAATATAAATACTTAAGTAATATAAATGACATAAGTAAAAACAATATTGTGTGAGGTTCTAAAAATACCTCTGTGTGAGGTGCCACAATTTCAGTTGTAGCTGCCATTGCTACATCCAGGTTGGGAGATCCTATGTTCTCCCATGTTGGTGTCTCAGCTCTGAATAACTGTACATTGAAATAATAGTTTAAGTAAAACAAAAATACTTTAAAAATACTTTACAAGTTATCAAGTGGTGATTGAAAACACATTAAAAACATTGCTGACCCAATCTATATAACAGCCCTCAATCGGGCCAGGGCAAGTGTGCCCGCAATGGGGACAAAGATGTGGCATTGTCCCTGTCGAACTGGAATGCCTAGCATGGCTACCACCGGTCACGGGTCTATCCTGGACCTGTCGTGAAGGCCTTGCACCTGGATCTCTATCAAGGTCACCCGACCTCTCCACTGTAGTCGATGCTACAAAGGAGGTGTGTCTGAGGAGTCCACATGCAACATTCCTCGTTGCCTCCTCGATCTGATCAAGCTTTTGGGGTAACTGAGGTGGCTGGGGAGAGGGGTTGGGGTCACGCCTAGGAGATGGTGGCCCTCTTAGTGGGTTACTCCTAGCAGCAAGTCGATCTTGGGAAGAGCCATGCCCAAAACCCTGGAACTTGGTTATGTCAAAATAGTTGACATGTAAACCAAGGAAAAACTCATCCCACAGTTTCTGAAGGAAGTACTGTGGAAGCTCCCTATTATTGCAGGGAGGTTTATCGTACACCATGAACCACCGTTGCATCCAATTGTCCCTCCATAGTTGGTAATGACACCAATCCATGCAAACACGGGGCTTTCTAGTGTCCGGTGGTTGGTTTGTTTTTGTATCGGTGAACAGAATGTATAATTGGGCTTTTGTAATGTTCAAATATTTTATTGTTTCCTTGGAAATGCCTCTGGAGTAATACTCCTGTATCCTAGCTCTAAATTTAGTCATGTCGGTCAATTGGCGATGTGCATGGATGAGGGAGTCAATTGAGCTCTCAATTGACGTGGCAAGAGACAATCAAGATGGTTCCCCCGAGTTTCTTAGTTCTCGAGTGTGCACTCTCATTTCATTTACATAATGCTTAAGGTCATCTTGTTCAAAATTTTGTTCGGGGTTTTGGTTTTCTTTGGCATTTGGATTTTGTTCACGGTTTTCTTCGGCATTGGGTCCAAGGTTTGGGTTTTCTTGTGTTCCACCAGATTCCAGGTTAACATTTTTTGCACTCATTGTCTTAGTTTACAATCTACAATTGAAAATTGGTCCATTGTTTTAAAAATTTGGGAATTATTAACAATTTAATAAACAAAAAAAATAAAAAAATTGACACAAAGAATGAATAAAATGACAAAAAAATTTGAATTTACCTATCCAATCGACGTGTAGATGAGTTGGTGGATTGATTTGGGGGGTTTTGGAGTGGAAATGGCTTCCTTTGGTCATTGTAGTCACGCGCACGCAGAGGAAAATCGCGCTTTCAGCTCCAATGACAAAAAATGGGGAATTCGGCTCTGTTTTTTTTTTAACAGGGGTGCGTGCGCGCACGCGTTAGGCACGCGCACGCGCCTCGGTTAGGTACCAAACCTAGCTACACATGCACGCTGACTTAGGTGCGTGTGCGTAGTTTTTTTATTTCTGCTAGCGCGTCCCCATTGCAACGGTTTTGGGGAGCAAATTTGTGCGCCCGCCCTAAAGGGAAACCAAGTGGTTTTGTAGCACTCTGATTTCTAGCAGAGCACTAAGTCAATTTCTTAGTTCCCTTTTCCATGCATTTAACTCTTTCTGAGCTAGCTTCAGTAAATTTCAATAAAATTATATGTTGTTTCAATCTAGTTTACGATAGTCTATTCGAGTGCATTTATTTCCTTATTCTGGTCATTGGCATCTTAATTACACATAACAAAAAAAAAACATGATTTTCTTACAGAGATTCACTAGTCAGAAATAAATGATTCACAAGTAGTATAGTTTTTTATGTTGATTTTTGGAGAATACCTTCCTAGTTAAGAGGGAGTGTTAAAGAAATGTAACTGCGGAAGATATTCTAATTGTATTTTTTTATTATATTATTGTTCCTCCTTCGAAATATGTCATTAATGTAATTGGTGTTTTTCAGTAATTTAACCTATGATTGGGAAGTTCGAAGAGATCATCAACATAATGTTACTAAGGTACAGAATCTAAATGACAAACAAGTACAACATAAAGTATTCCTTTAATCAATAAAATATAGGGTTTAAAGCCAAAGAACATACTTGGATTTACGAAGTTTGATCCAATATTTAAGCTTTATTCCTCCGATCCACGATCCCAAATGATAAACCTACAATACAGAAGACACCTTCCTCAAATATTTTGACTACATAAACATGAATAAACTAGAATGAAACTCATATATAGAAAATATATGATAGATTCAATTGACTAGATTCAAGAAGTAGACAAGTTATTTTATGGGAAAGAAAATATCTTGTATTATAATCATCAATGGTAACAAGTTATACCTGATCTATATCCTGCACTGTTGAAACTTGATCTTGGGCTCCTTGCTCCTCTTCCTTCAATGGATATTTCTCTAGGATTTCCTTATAGAAAATGGTTCTCTCTTTTCTCAAGGCCCTCTCCTTGTATTTATAGAAAGGTTTGAGAGGATAGAATCGAAAGGTAAATGGTTGGGGAAGTTATGGTGGTTAGAGTAACTACCATAACTATCACTAAATCGATTTTTAATATATTTTTTCATGATTTTAAGAGATACCCGTGGGTATATCTCTTGAAAACAAGCGAGTGACTCGTGATTCTATTGTCAAACAACTAGCAGGTGCAAATTTTTAGGTAAATACCGCGGGTGGTCAAATGTAGCTCTAGTGGGTGACCTGCGAGTTGACAATTGTGAGAGTCGTAGTTAAGTCTTAAAAATACTTCAGAAAAATAGATAAACTGGAGGTGATATTCTAAGTTTCAGATCAAATGCATCTATATTCAATGAGGATCTTCCATCCATAAGGTCATTTTCTGTGACCAACAATGCAGTTTAGTCATGGACAGAGAAGTGCCAATTTGACTAATAACAACCATGGTGTGCAGAAGACCAGATATTGCACACGAAGTGGGAGTTGTGAGCAGGTATATGAACAATCCAGGTAAAGAACATTGGAAGGTAGTACAATGGATTCTGAGGTATTTGAGAGGAACTACCACTCATGCATTATGTTTTGGAGGTTCAAACACTGTTCTAAAGGTATATGTTGATGCAGATATGGAAGGTGATGAAGATAGCAGTAGGAGCACCACAAGGTATGTATTTACACTAGGTGGAACAACAGTAAGTTGGATTTCAAAACTACAAAATGTTGTTTCACTTTCAACAATGGAAGCAGAGTATGTTGTTGCTACAAAGGCTAGTAAAGAGATTATTTGGTTACAGAGGTTCATGGAGGAATTGAGTAGGAAGAAGGATTATAGCAGGTTGTACAATTATAGCCAGATTTCCATTCATCTTGCAAAGAACTCATCCTTTCATTCTAAGACTAAACATATATAGCTCAAGTACCATTGCATATGGTCTTTTATGGAAGATTAACTATTGAAGATGGAAAAGATACACACTATCCAAAATCATGCAGACATGTTGACAACGGTAGTAACCAGAGAAAAACTGAATTCCTTCTCGATTTCAATTGTCCTTCAAGCATGACAGTGAAGATGATAAATTTTCCAGATCCAAGGTTCATAGCATAGTCTAGCAAGTGCAGCAGCGGTAGAGTTGCTGTGATCAGTCTCCAAGTGGGAGATTATTGGTTGTGGAGCCCAATCTTCCTTAGTCAAAGGTCATGTTTCAGTCGTGTCTAGATCCCAGCACATGAAGGGGGGGTTTGGGGGGGCATTCCCACACAAAATAGTCACCATGCGGGGTCCAGGGAGGTGCTCCCCCGTAGCAAAAAATTTTCAGAAAAAATTCCTTGTAAAATGTTGTAATTTCATATTCATGACTTGGTCAATAATGGGTGATTTATGGGCCCATGGTAATGGGTGTTCCATAGTATTTTCCCATGGTAATATCTCTTTAAAAGGAAGTCATTGTACTACAGTTGTGTATTGTAGCATTGCAAAGATCTCTGATTGTGTGAGAAAGAGTGTGAGAGAGTGAAGAGGAAGTTGCAGCGGATGTGATGCAAGTTGTATCCCTTCATTTGTTGGATGGTATAATAATAAGGATTGGAAATTTATTTGTGGATTTATCCCATCTTGGGTGAACCATGTTATATTGGTGTCTCTCTTGTAATGTGTTTTATGTGATTTATATTTGCATCTTGTTTATTGTTATTGCTCTGTGATCCTATTTTTATAACAAGTAGTTGCAGAGCCATAGTGAGATGAGGAGAAGGAAAAGCACAATAAGAACCTAATCAAAGCGAAGAGGATCATAGATGATTCCATCAAGGAGCACTTGATCCCACACATCTCTTCTCTGAAGAATGAAAGATATTTTTGATGCATTGAATGAACTATATGAAGGGACAAACATTAATAGGAATATGACCTTGAGGACTCAACTCAAGGTTGTGAAGTTACAAAGCAATGGAAGTATCCATTCTTACCTCACAAGGGTATCCAACATTAGAGGTCAGTTAGGTTCCATTGGAGATGAAGTTGAAAATAGATAATCAATGATGACTACCCCTAAAGGGTCTTCCAAGATCATGGGAGTCATATATTTCTAGGAATTGTCCCAAGATGATGAAAGGAAACAAACTAAATACATCATGCTCATGCTACAGAGGATGATGAACCAACTAGGAATAAAGCTAAAGAATATTTCTCCAGTGATGAGGAACATGTATTTTTATCTTGATGGATTCAAAACAGGAAGATGGAAGAACCTCTTATCCATTTCAACATCGGATAAGAAGGGATGCAGCTGTGGTGGGTGATGAAGAAAGAAAACATAGATTCAACACTAGTACACAGTTCCATGTGATCTATAGTATAGAATACTTGCTCAACATTGTTGATCATAAGTAAGAAAGGAATAGGTCCTCAGAATCAGATGATAGAGTAGATCACACTGACCAGGATCAAGAGGGATCATACCAAAAAAACAAAGATAAGTATTTTAATTGTCATTCTTTGTATATCTAATTACTTAAATGATATTGTTCAGTTGTGCACATATTTATTTAGGAAGTGCATTATGCATGTTAGAGTGATTTCATTTATGAACAGTATAATACTAATATGCATGCGATGGGTAAGTGGACTATGGTGTTGTACAAAATTCCATTGCTACTTATCTAGAATGAAACCTCTTTGTTGACATGTTGAGAGTGGTGCACTCTCTTAATAATGTTTTGGTAGAGATGGAAGGAATCTAGAAAGTTACCATATCAATGCAGGCTATGGATGAATGTTGTATTGAAGCATTGGATAAGATAGTTGCATGACTGTGTGACCTATGTATTTATGCATAGGAATTTTGCTCTAAAAATTATGAAATGTTTCTAATTATGCAACTGAATTTGACTTGTACGAAAGATCGTGTACCATCACCTGCAAGAGAATAATGATGAGACTTGTTCTGAAGAACAAGTGACGATGGTTCAGCTATGACATCCAAGAAGATTTATGAAATCAAGAATACTACAGAAGTACAAAGTGATGGTTCTCTCAGAAAGAGGGATTCGACTATGACGAGATGTTTCTCTAGTGGCAAGACACACTTCCTTAGTGATGGATATTACACTAGATAGATGATGTAATCAAAGTAGAAGTGTATATCAAGCAATATCGAGGATTTAAGACTCTCATTAGAGAACCACATGTGCATGGATTGAAGAAGGATTTGTAGGGATCCAAAGGCACCCATGGGATAGTATGATGAGATCGAGTATCACCTAGAGTGATGAGATATCAACCTTTGCTACAAGGTTTAAGATGAGAAGATCATAGATGGGTGCAAGAAAGAACTTGCTAGAATGTCCTGATGCAGAGAGTACAAGATGTAGAGGGAGGATAGTGCTCAGTTACAAAGGGAGAAGGAAAGCTCTGTTTCAGAGGGAGTGACTACAGCACAGATGGAGAGACATTATCACTTAGCCTCTATACATGGAAAAGGTTCTTTTTCATAGTATCTCATGGATATGCTTAGAGTGATACTGCATGCCTCCCCTCATGAAGAGGAAGTATATGTGGTGCAAGTTTGAGACTGGTACCTAGAACATGATACATCAAGATAGATGGATTTCTGACGAGCTTGAGCTTTACCAAGAGTAAAGTGGATTTCAACCTTTAATACAAGTTCGAGGAGGGAAATCCTATGATTCTACTGTTTTATGTAGATGAATTTTTTTTTTTACAGGTGAAGAAAAGCTCATAGCAGAAAACAAAGAAGAAGCTTGTTGTTGAGTTCGGGGTGAAAGACCTTGGTATGATGCATTACTTTTTAGGTTTGAAGGTGTGGCAATGTCCAGATGATATTTTCCTAAATCAAGGAAAATATACTGTTGATATACTAAAAATATTTGGGATGATGGATTGTAAGTCTATGACTACACCGATGATGACAAACTTGAATATCTTAAATGATGATTCATCAGAGATAGTGGATGTTACATTGTTTAGACAGATCATTGGATCATTGATGTATCTAACAAATAGAAGACCAGATATATGTTTTGTTGTGAACAACTTGAGTCAGTATATGGTAGAGCCTAGACATGTTCACTTGGTTGCAACAAAACATTCGATGAGGTACCTAAAAGGTACATTGGGCTCTGGTCTCATATATGTATCAGGTAGTGAGATTAGATGGCACAGTTATACAGATTTAGATTGGGAAGGAAGTGCCAAAGATAGAAAAATCACTTCAGGATGTTGTTTCAGTTTGGGATAAGGAATGATGTCATGGCTCAGTAGAAAGAAGACCAGTGTTTCTCTTAGTACAGAAAAAGTTGAATACATTGCAGCATGTTCAACTTGTAGCGAAAGCAGTTTGGATTCACAAGATGTTGGAAGGATTTTTTGATGCCGAGATAGATGTGATTGATATCCTTTGTGATAATCAAAGTTGTATCAAGATGTCAGAAAAACTGGTGTTCCATGATAAATCGAAGCATATCAAAATCAAGTATCACTACATCTAGGATATGGTGCAAAAGGGAGTTGTAAAGCTCAAGTATGTTCCTACAGAGGAACAAGTTGTTGATGTATTGACTAAGCCTCCGTCTCGAGTAAAGTTTGAATAATTTAGAGACAATCTTGGTGTGGTCTGAAAGGACCTCCCTTGAAAGAGGGAGTGATGAAGATGGTGTGGTTTCCTGGAGCCTTGGTATGGCATATCAGTCTAGGATTGGTATGTCATTCTCACAAGGCATGTTTGATCCCGAAAGGGATTGGTATGTCATCCTGACAAGTCTTGTTTGATCCTAGGGGAATTGGTATGTCTGACTAAGATTGTTTGGTCTGAAAGGATTAGCAATTCAGACAGGGCCTGTTTGGTCCCTAGGTAGGTCAGTATGTCATACTATGCTTGTTTGGTATGAAAGGATTAGCAAGTCAGGCAAGGCTTGTTTGATCTACAAACGTGCCCACTATAGAGAAGTTCCAGATGTACACTGATGTTGTTCCAGTATTCACATTCTGATGATGATGATGGTGTTCCATCATTGACATGTTGGTGATGATGATGTTATTCCAGCAATCACATGCTGTTGCTGATGATGTTGTTCCAGTATTCATATGGTGATGATGATGTTGATGATGTCCTAGTAGTTTCTTGCTGCTGCTGCTGATGATGATGTGCTAATGAGGATGTTGATGATAATGATCTAGCAGTTCCATATTTATGATAAGGATGACGATGTTCCAGATATATGATTTTGTTTCAAAAGGTCCTATGACATACAGAGACTCACTAGTCAGTTGTTGATGCGGATGTCTATAGAATACCTTCCTCATTAAGAGGGAGTGTTAAATAAATGTAACTGTGAAATATATTCTATTTTTATTTGTTTATGATATTATTATTCCTCCTTCGATAGATTTCATTGGTGTAATTGGTCATGTAAGATTCATTGAAAGATTCAATGTAAACCCTCCTTTGTAAGTCAGGTCAATAGTACCCTCAAGAATTATATTAAATAATTTATTTAGTTTCTCTAAGTGGAGTCAGCACAGTCAATTAATAGAAGTCATCCTAGTTACAGTAGAAAAGGCACCCAACTAAAGAGTATAAATAGAGAATTCAAATTCCTCATTTGGAATCACTATCATTCATTCACTCACTCAAGTCCACAAGAGAGAAAGAGAAGAATTTCATTGGATAAAAGAAGTTTCTATTATGTCTTAGGGTTTTACATTAACTTGGTGAATTCTATATTGAGGAATTTTTGCGGGGTTTTCTCCCTTGTGGTTTTCTTTGTGTTGATGTGATTGTATCTATTTTTGTGATACTACTGTTGCAAATGATTTAAATTTATCATGCTAAATAAATAAAAAATTTACACTAGGAAGGGAAGATCCAAGTCTAGACTGGGAAATATAGAGTGTTGGAACTATGGGAAGAAAGGACATCTAAAGAAAGACTACAGATCTCTAAAGAAGAAAGGATATGGACGGAAGGAGACTACTTAGGAAGAAAATGTAGAAAGTGATGTGTTACAAGATGCTTTGATTCTTGCATTAGATAGTACTAGTGAGTATTAGGTAATAGATTTAGGGCTTCATGCCATGCTACACCCCATAAGAAATTTTTTATGATTATGCTCAAGGTGATTTTGAACATGTTTTGTATGGTGATGATGAACCATGTAAAATTGTTGGAATGGGTAAGGTATAGATAAAGTTAAATAATGGAGGTGAATGGCTACTGAAAGATGTAAGTAATATTTCTGCTATGAAAAGAAAACTGATCTCAATAGGAAAGTTTGGAGATGTTATCTATGTTTGGAGAAACGTGGTCGAATATCACTAAAGGATCGATGGTGATAGAAAAAGGAGACAATATAGGTACATTGTGTTTATGTCCTCATAATACCGACTGTTCTATCTCTTTAGCTTCCACAGGAACATATATAGCATTGTGGCATCATAGGCTTGGCCACATGAGTGAGAAGGGGATGTAGATTCTCCACACAAGGAAGTTGCTGCTAGATTTGAAACATGTATGTTTGGAAGTCTATGAGCACTATGTTTATGGAAAAAAAAGAGAGTCATATTTATCGGGGTTGGGAAGAAAAAGAAGAGTGAGAAGTTAGATCTTGTGCATAGAGATGTATAGGGAACAACTCGGGTACAATATCTTGGTGGCTCTTGTTATTATTTTACTTTTATTGATGATGTAACTATAACTAGAAAAACTTGGGTTTATTGCATTCGACAGAAATATCATGTTTTTGCTACTTTTAAGAAATGGAATATTTGATTAATATTGAGACAGGAAAAAGGTTAAAGTGTCTCATATCTAATAATGGAGGTGAATACTATGACAAGGATAACTTTAGGGGCGATATTTATCCCATGGGCTATTTTTTCCACATTTTTTTCCAAAAAAATATTTCACGAATTTGCATTTTTTGTTTCACCCAATTTTGATGGGGTAAACTTTTTTCACTCTAAAAATCACCAAATTATTATATAAACTATATAAAATTGTTAGAAATTGAAATAATTTTAGAAAAATATCGCCAAATATTTTATAGTTGACATTTTAGGAATTGGTAAGATTCGCCAAGGATTATACACTTTTAAATAAATATGGGTCCTTAAAATTATCCTTGTACTACGGCAAGAATTTTGATCGTTACTGCTCATACCATGGCATTTGTAGAGAGATGATTTTTGTAGGAACTCCTCAAGAAAATGGTGTGTCAGAAAGGATGAAAAGAACAATCATGGAGCGTGAAAGGTGTATGAGATTGCATGTAGGGTTACCCTTATAGTTTTGGGCAGATGTTGTAGATATTGTTGTTTACTTAATAAATAGAGGGAATTCAAGAGATTTGGAAGGTGGGATTCCAAAGGAGGCATGGATAGGTAAAAATGTAAACTAATCATTTCTAAGAAATTCCAGTTGTGAAGCATTTTCCCATATTGATAAAAAAAGTAGAACAAAGTTTGAGGCTTGTTGGTAGGCGGTTTGGTAAGGTAGGATCGCAGCATCGTGGATGCTACAACAAGTCAGAAGATATCACGGAAGGAAGAAACCTGGGGGAAAAGGAGAATATTTTATGTATTTTTGAGTCAATTATACCGCGGTATGCTAGTTTTTGGGTCATTTTGGACCATGTCAGTTAGTTTTGGGTCAGTTGGATTGCGTCAGTTAGATTTTGTGTCATTTGCTCAAAGTGTCGGTTAGGAAGTTGTTCCTAAGTGGACAAGCATTGTAAGGGTGGAAGCCTATATATAGACATAAGTTGTAAGTGTTGAAGAATCTTAGTATGGATCCTTAGATGTTGGTTGAGTGCATCTTTGAGTCTGTATATGAGATCAAGAGATGTTGGTAAGATCTGTGTTTTGCGGAGATAGTATATATGGGTTTTGTTGAGCTAATATGACATGATGGAACTATTTTGCGAAATCCCTATGTATTTTTTGTTCACTTATGGTAATGCATTTTGCGATATATGAATAATGCTATGTTTTCTTACTACAATTAATGCTTTACTGCTATACTTGTTGCGATGAATGCTTATGTTGAATGATGCTATGGATATAATGTTGCCGAAGTTAAATGCATAGATCTATTTCTAAATGTCGCAATAAGTTTAAGTGATTGTTGCCGCAAACAACCTCCTTCATTCAGCGGAAACATGGTTCTATCGACATCTCGGGTGAGACCTCATTTGCTTCGCAGGTGTTGTTGGATGGGGTGAAACCTATTTGGGCCGTGTTCGGATATCCATCATCTATTTCGGGATACATCATCTATTTCAGGATCTTGCATGATCTATTTCAGGATATGATCTATTTCAGGATCATCTATTTCAGGATATGATCTATTTCAGGATCTTGCATGCACAGGCATGCATCCCAGTCACCAGTTTGATGCCTCCAGCACCTTATCCACCTTCTTCTAGCACCCGGGAGCCACTTACCACAGAGTTTTAGCCCTCCCAAGCTGAAAGGCGCCCTCTTCTCACCTACTGCCAGAGAAGGGCGCACTTGCTCACCTACCACTGCAGATTCACTCCAGTTACATTCAGTTAGCTCCGATTCTCCCTGATTTAAGGCTAGTTTCACTCCCGACTGACTGTATCACTTCCGTTTGACCTCCAGTTTGATTAGGTGACTTGTTCTGACTTCAGTTAGCCTCCCATGCGCCCCCACTGAGCCTCCAGATCCTATATCAGTGCTACACACTTCAGTTACATTTATTACACTCAGTTAGACTCAGTTTGACACCTGGATGACTGGTTGTTGTGATTGATGAGCACCACCGATGATTGATGAGGACTCCTAGATAGAGTCAAGCTACTCCATTTAGTGATTCGAATGGCCTACTTAGTCAATTCGAATTGCTCATTGACAGATATTGTAATCTATTGTAATTCATTCACCCTTTCTGGGATAGAGAGCACTACTGCATGTTTTGCACAGTTTTGCACCATATTTTCTATGTTCATATGTTGTGATTGATTTACTTGTTCATTAGATCTGCTGTGACTAATTTTACATGGTATCAGAGCCATTGCAGGGACAAGATCTCTTTTCTACAGGTGTTTATACAAGAAGATTTGACTGAATTGCTAAAAATTGCAAAAAGTTTGGCATGAGATATCTCAAGGGCATTCGCTCCTGTGCATGCAAAGCTTGAAAAATACTCCAATACCACTCCAGAAGCTTGAGTTACCACATAATTCCTGGATCTGATACATTGGACCTATTCAACATTGCTTGAAATCCAATCCCAGGTGTGATGCAACTCTCAAAGGGTGGATTGTTCGACCTTATTGTGGTTGTTTTGATGTGATTTGCAGGTTTATTGTCTCCTCCAATTGCATTCGCTACCTTCTGCATGCAAGCCTTTCTACAGAAATTCCATTCGCTCTAGTCTGCATGCAAGCTTCCTCTTCATCAGTTGACTCAATTCTTGCAATGGAATACTCTTCTTCAAAGCCTATCCTCACCCCATTCAATTATTTTGATTGGAAAGATGATATGGAGATCATATTACGTTCAAAAGGTTACTACCGAGTCACTCTTGGTCTTGAATTGGAGCCAAACAATGTAGCAGAAAGAACTAAACACTACAACAAGCTTGATGAAGCTTACGGTCTTCTTTGTCTCTCCATCTCCAAGGATCTTCACTTCCATCTCAGCGGATTGAAGACTCCAAAAGCCATATGGGAGCAACTTGAGACACTATTCGGCAAGCAGGATGAGCTTAGGGCTTTTCAATTAGAGAATGAATTGATTGGCCTTAATCCTGAGAATTTCGAGACCATCAATGAATTCTTCACAAAATTCAAGAACTTGAACTTGCAATTGAAGAACAGTGGTGTTATCAAAGAGGATAAACAGTTGATCCTCTCCATTCTAAGCAAGCTTGGGAAATATTATTCGGTATTTGTCTCTACTTTCAATTCCGGTCGGCTAACTACCCCGAATTGGAAGATGCCTACATTGAATGCCTTCATTGAGTCCGTTACGAAAGAGCATGACAAGTTGATTCAAATGGGGTCCATAAGCTCCAAAGATTCAGCCCTATTTGTTCAAGGACCCAAGATCTCGAATGGTAAAGGAAAGCTAAAGAAGGAGAAGCCCAAATTCGAGCCTCACAAGCAAAAAGACAAAGGCAAGCAAACGGATGCACCATCCAGTTCGAAATCCAAGCAAAAGGGCAAAGAAGGTAACCAAAAATCTAAATGTACTTATTGTAACCGTGGCTTTCATCCCGAAAGTTCATGTATGAAGAAGACTATAGATCAAATGGCCCTCCTTTTGGAAAAGAACAACATAACCCTTCCTGACGGTGCAAGGAAGAAGGATCGGAATGACGATCATGAAAGAGGACAAGCACTCATGGCAACGGTTTCGAAGCCCACTCTCTTGATAGATTCGGGTGCATCAAATCATATGGCTGCAAATATTGATTCTTTTTCCTCATTCGATCCAAACAGCTCCATCCCCATCCATTTGGGAGATGACTCAAAAATTTCTTCAAAGGGCAAAGGTACGATTCATGTAGATCATGGATGCTTTCAGAATGTTCTCTATGTGCCTTCCTTAGCTTCGAATCTCCTTTCTGTGTATCAAATGACACATACTGGTGATCCAAAGAAAGTCACATTCAGCCCCAATACAGTTGAAATTTCTGATATCAAAAGTGGAAGACTAGTTGCGGTTGGAAAGGCAAACCACACTGCAAAATGTTATGAGTTTTCGCACTTTATTCCGCTTGCAAAGCCCACTGCTCTTCGCACACATGGTAATGAGGTTAGTAGGCTTTGGAATGAAATATTTGGACATATAAATTATAAGTATTTGCTGCTGCTATCAAATAAATCCATGGTAGATGGGCTTCCACAACTCCGTTCCTCGAAGGGAATATGCACCGGTTGCATTATTGGGAAGCACCCCGAGCACAGATTCGACCGCGGCAAGGCTAGCAGAGCCTCTACTATTGTGGGATTGATCCATTCTGATATCAGTGGTCCGCTGCCCCATATGTCATTAAATGGTTCAAGGTATGTTTTGACATTTATTGACGATTTTTCCCGCTTTACATGGGTATTCTTTCTCAAAAACAAGTCAGAAGTGCTTGGAAAATTCAAGGATTTTAAGGCTTCTGTTGAGACCACCACTGAGAGCAAGATCAAAGCTCTTAGATCTGATAATGGTGGGGAATATATCAAGTCCGAGTTGCTGCAACTTTGTGCCCAAAGCGGAATCAAGATCCAACATACAGTTCCCTACACACCCCAGCAGAACGGTGTAGCGGAAAGGAAAAACCGGTCACTGAAAGAGATGGCTACATGCATGATTGAATCGAAAGGTTTGGCTGCAAATATTTGGGCTGAAGCAATCAATGTTGCTGCATATATACAGAACCGTGTTCCACATTCATCCGTGAAAGGTATGACTCCTTTCGAAGCATTCTTTGGTCACAAACCGGATGTGTCAAATTTGAGAGTTTTTGGCTCTACTGCATGGGCTAGAATTCCTTCTGAGAAGAGACGAGCTTTGGATCCACAATGTATCGAGTGCATATTGATAGGATATGGGGAAGAATAAAAATCATATAAACTCATGGATATCAGATCTAAAAATATATTCATAGAGCGCAGTGTGCAGTTTGAAGAACCGCTTCAAGAATTGCAACTAGTTGAGGAGAAAACTGCCGATTCACCGCCTTCACCAGAAGAAGATTCGAGCAGCGATAATGAAGGTATGAGTTCTGATATTTCTGATATTGTAGCAGCATATGATGATCATGACATATCAGGTTCAGAATCCGACCATTCATATCCCCCTCAGTTACCAAAGTGGGCCCAAAACACTCTACAATCTGCTGGTTCTAGTCTTGGAAATCCTGCTGATCCGAGACGAACAAGAGGAGACTTTCAAAGGGCAGGTATGGCTCTTTCTATTGCTGATCCATTTCTTCCTGAGATTTGTTATTTGATGGCTGGTTCAAATCCCCAATCATACTATTCAGCCCATCGAGATCCGAGATGGAAAAGTGCCATGGATGAAGAGTACAGTTCTCTTCAAAAGAACAATACATGGGAGCTAGTTTCTCTTCCACCTGGAAGAAAATTAGTGAAGTGTAAATGGGTCTACCGTACTAAAGTTGCTGCTGATGGCACTATCAGCAAATATAAAGCAAGGTTGGTGGAAAAAGGTTTTTCCCAAGTCCAAGGAGTGGACTACACAGAGACCTTTGCACCGGTTGCAAAGATGGATTCCATCCGCCTTGTTTTAGCTATTGCCGCATCCAAGCACTGGGAAGTGCACCATATGGATGTGAAGAGTGCATTTTTACATGGTGACCTTGCTGAAGAGGTCTATATGCAGCAGCCAAAGGGTTATATATCAGATCCATCATTGGTTTGTAGATTGAAGAAATCTTTGTACGGGTTAAAACAGGCCCCAAGAGCTTGGTACGCAAAGATGGACTCCTTCCTTCTTTCTCAGAATTTCCAAAGATGCAAATCTGATCCGAATGTCTATCTTCAGCGAGTTAAAGGTAATTTGTTGGTTATTGTACTTTATGTTGATGATCTGCTTATTACTGGTAGCACACTTACTTCAATAAACAAGCTAAAATCTTCCTTAAATCTAGCTTTTGACATGAGCGATTTGGGCTTGCTGAGTCATTTTTTGGGCTTGGAGATAGCTCAAAATTTTGATGGGATCACTATATCTCAGCAAAAATATGCTTCCGACCTGTTATTGAAGTTTAATATGGCTGAATGTAAGGCAGCCCCGTTCCCATTCCTCTCAGGAATCAGTCTTGAGGAGGGAGATTCCACACCGCTTGCAGATTGCAGTATGTATCGACAGTTGATTGGTTCACTACTTTATTTGACACATTCATGGCCTGATATCTCATATGCCGTGAGTGCCGTGTCAAGATATATGCAGCAGCCACATGAGCTTCATTGGCGAGCAGCCAAGCGGATCTTGCAGTATGTGCAAGGTACGAGACAGTTTGGCATACATTATGCTGCAGATTCTGAGCTAGATTTCATTGGTTTTACTGATTCAGATTGGGCAGGTGATAGCATTGATCGGAAGTCCACTTCCGGTTATGTTTTCATGATTGGTCATGGTGCTATTTGCTGGTCTATCAAAAAGCAAGCAGCCATTGCACTTTCTTCAGCAGAGGCAGAGTATCGAGGGGCAGTCAATGCCTGCATTCAGGCAGTTTGGTTGCAGGGTATTCTTTCCGAGTTTGGTTTTGGTGGCACTACTTCGACTGTCCTATTTTGTGACAATCAAAGTGCTATCAAGATCTCCACAGATCCAGTTCAGCGGCAGAGGACCAAACACATTGAGATTCATATGCATTACATTCGACAGTTGGTGCATGACCGCACCATCATTCTGCAATATTGCCCTACTGATGAGCAAATTGCAGACATCTTCACCAAGAGCTTCACTGAGAAGAAGTTCTCTTACCTCCGTTCACTGTTGGGGGTGAGTTCCATCATGGTGGAGATAGATTGATTCATTATTATGCTTTAGCTTGAGGGGGGGCTTTCTTCCCACTGGGTTTTCCCTCTTTCCTCACTTAGTTTATTTTCAGCATTTTTTTTGGATTATTGTATTGGGGTGACCTTTGGTCTTAGTTACCAGGGCCCCACATTATTTTAGTTGGCACATCATAGTCTAGCTTGAGGGGGGGTGTTCGGATATCCATCATCTATTTCGGGATACATCATCTATTTCAGGATCTTGCATGATCTATTTCAGGATATGATCTATTTCAGGATCATCTATTTCAGGATATGATCTATTTCAGGATCTTGCATGCACAGGCATGCATCCCAGTCACCAGTTTGATGCCTCCAGCACCTTATCCACCTTCTTCTAGCACCCGGGAGCCACTTACCACAGAGTTTTAGCCCTCCCAAGCTAAAAGGCGCCCTCTTCTCACCTACTGCCAGAGAAGGGCGCACTTGCTCACCTACCACTGCAGATTCACTCCAGTTACATTCAGTTAGCTCCGATTCTCCCTGATTTAAGGCTAGTTTCACTCCCGACTGACTGTATCACTTCCGTTTGACCTCCAGTTTGATTAGGTGACTTGTTCTGACTTTAGTTAGCCTCCCATGCGCCCCCACTGAGCCTCCAGATCCTATATCAGTGCTACACACTTCAGTTACATTTATTACACTCAGTTAGACTCAGTTTGACACCTGGATGACTGGTTGTTGTGATTGATGAGCACCACCGATGATTGATGAGGACTCCTAGATAGAGTCAAGCTACTCCATTTAGTGATTCGAATGGCCTACTTAGTCAATTCGAATTGATCATTGACAGATATTGTAATCTATTGTAATTCATTCACCCTTTCTGGGATAGAGAGCACTGCTGCATGTTTTGCACAGTTTTGCACCATATTTTCTATGTTCATCTGTTGTGATTGATTTACTTGTTCATTAGATCTGCTGTGACTAATTTTACAGGCCGGTGCTCAGGGAGATCACGGTGGATCAGAAGTCGACAGTGATGGGAACCCCTGTCGACTGGGTTTCAGTCAACAAATGGCCATTGTCGAGACTGTGTGCGAAGTGAAAGGAGGATATGTTGTGGCATCCGATGCAACCGAAGATACAAAGTTGGTTTGATTAGAATTTGCAGGAATTTGCTGAAGAAGAAAGTCGGAACACTCAACTGATAGTAGATCAGTGGGTGCACAGATACATTCATGACGGTCTGCACGAATGGTTTTTCTGTGAATTCCCGGTCCTTTTGTTCAATTGGTTGGCAAAGTTGACCTTTCAGAAGAGGAACCATCAAGGTGGTAAGCCGATGACTTGGACCCCGGAGTTGATCCAAGAACTGCAGGAAGTTGACAACAAAGCATCGCGGGCTGTCGAAGTATGGCTCGATAGCATCTTGGAAGGATATATCACTAAATTCGCTGTTGATACACAAAAGTCTTATAGTGAAGCTAAAAAATATTTCTTCCGCGAACCCCAGGGAAGGTTTCTGCTGTTGGTCCAACTATCTATTAAGATGCTTATTTGCGAGAAGGTTATATTGGAGATGCATCTAGATCAGTAAGAATTTTGGTGGGAGGAGGCCATGGGTATTGCGACAACAGGGGGGCGGTACATGGAATGATAAGGTGTAGATGGGTGCAGGTCATGACGAGACTATGAGTGAAGCCAAGGAAGAGAGTGGTCTTATGAGGGGAGGAAAAAGGTTTCGACAAGTGAAGAGGCAGAGGACAGGAGAAGGTCCTACTGTGATCGAACCGCAAGGCCACGAAGGAAGACCACACGGGACTAAGCAACCTCACATCCTGGACAAGGACAACTAGGCTATGCCCAGGATAGAGGCAGGACAAAACCCCAATGGTAGCATACCCACACCTCCGCCCACTATCTGTCAACTGGTGAGAAACAGAACTTCGACTCCACCAAGTCAACAAAAATTAATTGCTAGTAGTTCAGTTCCTGCAGGAAGGAAGCCCAGGATGGTGGGCGAGGATGCTAAGTTGTTGCTGTTCCATGGAAATGGAACAGGTAACCCTGAATAGTACTGATTTTTGTGTGAAGCGGTCTAGACCATGAAGTAGATCATTGATGATAATGCTAGGAAAGGACAGCTAGTGAGAACTCTACGAGGTCGCGCATTAGATTGGTTTATGAAGTTTGTTCTAGTCCCTAGAGGAGCTCCAGAGAAGACACTAGACGATATTAGGGACGGTTTGATTGCAGAATTCAGAAAACCCAAGTCTCAAGCACAATATATTACAGAATTGAAAGAAATTAAGCAGTATCCTAATGAGATAGTGTGGTATTTTGATTAGTGGTTTAAGACGCTGATGGAAAGGGTTAGTTTTGATATGAGCACTGTCCAACACAAAGAATGGTTCATTGTGGCATTGCTTCTGCACATTCGACTACCGCTGATGCAGCAGAACATAAATATGCCTAGTGAAGCTCTAGAGATCGCAATGAGGTTGGAAGCATCACGAATTGGTGAAAATGCAACTGGGATGTCCCAGATATAGACACAACTGGTTAACTTGACCATACAGCTACAAGATCTGAAGAAGGAAAAAGAGCAGCATGAAGAAGTATGGTGTATGCAATGTCGAGGAGAAGGGCATACTAAGGACAATTTCCCTGACTTCTGCAACTATTTGGTTTCGGGGGAACCAAACCCATTAAGTGGTGGTGGCATGCTGTGGTGTCACGTTTGTTAGTTATGTGGGCACCGCCATGAGGAGTGTCCATACATGCAGAAGATGGTCACCAAACCGATGAATCTGTATTACACATTCTGTAAATCTATGGGACATGATGACAAAGATTGCTAGGCATATGGGTTGCTTCATGAGAGAACGTACAATGCATTCTATGTAAAGGATGATTAGCATGTCGTACAACAACTGCAATTGAAACCAAAGTTAGTTCAGCTGCTACCTCAACGGTAGGTCCAGTTTGTACCACAACAACAATCACAACAGTTTATACCGCAATATGCTCTGATTCAAATGGATCCAGAACAACCACAATATGTTTAGCAACCATAGTATGCACTGCAAGGGCAGGGCATGCAACCAGCTCCTATGCAACAACAATACAACCAACCATAGCACCAATAGCAGGCTGGATTTCATGGAGGTATCTGAGGTGGACGCGGCAAAGGATTTGGTCACGGAGGAGGATGAGGGGGTCGCGGACCTATACAGTGTTACCACTATGTGGTATGGGGGCACTATCAGCGTGATTTCCCACTCTTGTAGATGCAGTGTACATTTTGCTTTGTTACAGACCATATGGTGGAGAACTGCTTGCAGTTGATTGTGCGATGGCAGGAAGGAAATGTTCCATAGTTGTAGAATCAGAATCAGGTACATCAGCTAGTACAGAATCAGGTGCAACAACTGGCACATAACCAGAACCAACGTCCAAATCAAAATGTTAATTCGAATGTGAATCAACCAGGGAATCCACCGCTGAACAAGAATCAAGGTGCGAGTGTTGCAACAATTTATGTGGAGCCAAGGCCACAAGATGCGGTTGTCATAGTTATCACTCGTGGAGGCGCAGCAACAGGAGGGCACATTCGAAAGGCTGGGAAAAAGAAGGTATCATTTGACGTTGAGTCCGAGTGTGATACATTCTTTCAGGCATGTCGCGTGATGGATCAGGATCGCGGCAAGGCTATTATTTGCGACATGCCCCCTGTCTTTGATGCTACTTTAAAGGCAAGCCCATCAGCGTGGTCTGGAACATTGTAGAAGTTTCCTGAGAGCTATTTATTGTTAGCAAGAGATCCCGTGGCCCTTGCTAAGATTGAGGGGTTGTTGCAGTGTCTAGCTAGGGGACGATAGGAGTCTACCATAAACTCCTTACAACGATAGAAGACAGGTAAGGAGATGAGAAAGAATATCCAAATTGGGGACTATGATGTTGATTCGGTTATTCTGGATCTTGGCTCGGATGTCAACATCTTAACCAAGCAAGCATGGAAGAAAATGGGTAGTCCTCTATTGAGTTGGTCTCATGTACAGCTCCAGTTAGCTAATCACGCCAAGGTGACACCAATTGGGCGAGTCCGACGTCTGGTGGTGGACATTGAGGGAATGCAGACTTATGCTGACTTTGATGTCATAGAAGTTGTCGAAGGAGGAAGCTCTTATCTCGCATTGTTGGGGATTGGATGGGCTAATGACAGTGGAGTAGTAATCAACTTCACGTGGAGGATGATGACCTTTGAAAACTGCGATCTCAGAGTTATAGCCCCATTGGATCCGTCTGAAGGACGCAGATACATTGAACTAGTGACAGACGATGATCCCAGTGGATGGGACCATGTATTCAATATTTCTAAAGACTATATTAATTCGACTGCCAACAATGATCCGGGATGGCGCAGTGACAGCTTTGCATCTTTTGACTCTGATGATGTGTTAGAACACTGGCAGAACCGCTTGCATGAGGTGTCGCTCTGCACATGTGGGTTAATCACGTAGTTGCTATGCCCCGTCGCGACTAAAACGGTCACATTACCAATATATGAAGGGATTACTAGCTTGTCTGACTTTCTGGCGGAGTTCGAGAAAATAGTTTCTGAACCACAACGATTGCTAGCATTGGAGGAAGCACTGAAGGCTGCTCCAGCACACTGGTGGGCGACACACAGGAAATCAATTAATGAATGGCTGCAATGCAGAAGATTGATGACAGTTCGCTTCGGCGATACCAAGGTTTACGACACAGGGAAATATGATGGTTGGAACGACCCTAGAGGACATTTGATGGAGTGTCAGACATTATGGGCATCACGACCAAGAGATGAGTGCGTCCATGTATTTATCCTTACTTTGGAAAAAATGTAGCGATCATGGTATACTGCAGCTGAATTACGGGGATAAATCACTCCTTGTTGGAGTTGACAATTTGTTTTACTCATACGTTCAGTATCGCTGATCCCAACCCGGAGGTCCATAATACTCTGCAGATCATTTGCGATGTGGTTCTCAAAGTTGGTCCAGTAGCATATCTCGCAAATCCGCATGCGCAATGCCAGATGCAATCCATGATGGAATGTTACAGTATCACCAGTGGACCCAAAGACGGTGATGATCTACGGAATGTCAATATTCTAGAATCTGAAGGAAGTCGAGATGTGGTAGCACCTGATGTGCCAAGCGATCCGATCAACCACCCCTTGAAGATCCGTAATATCAATATTGGGATGGAGGTCATTCCCAAATTCGTGAATGTTGGAGATTATTGGGATGATGAAATGATGGGAAAGTTCATTGACTTGCTGCATGAATTCCAAGACCTCTTTCCTACAAAGTTTTATGAGATGAAAAGTATTTTGGGTGATCTAGGGGAGATGAAGATCCCTTTGAAACCAGATGCGAAACTGATCAAGCAGTGACGCTACAGGTTGAATGCGTGACATAAGGAGAGGGTCAAGGTAGAATTTGATCGCATGTTGAATGCTAGTATCATTGAACCAGTTGAAGAGTCAGAATGGATCAGTCCTATGGTTGTTACACCTAAAATCTACCCATCATCCTGATTTAGTGTGTACATCCCTAAAGTCACTTGTACTGATTGATCATTTGGGAGGATTGGTGCTCAGTTTGCACAACATTTTGAGAGGTCATCGCAGGTTGCACACTAGCAATAAGCGACGTCGCAGGTTTCTCTTTAGCAAGGTACGATGAGGTCTGTTAATGGGAAAAAATAGCCATTTCGAGATCCTTCTCGAAACTTTCCTAGTGGGGGCTTATCCCTGATCTCTTGGAGAGCTGGTACTCGACCCCTAACCTATTGGGAAGATCCCCTATCTCTCTCCTACCATCTCTCATACTATCCTATCCATAGCCTCATCCACTTAGTCCTACATATGTGAGGCTCACTCCCATACCAAAGGGAGGAAGACTATGGTATCTACATGCTGCTGAAATCTCTCTTGGACACTTTCACTCACCTCTTGGAGACTCTCATGCTTCCTTGGAAGGGCTTGGCAATTGGCTTGTGTGGAGAAGGGCTGCTACGTTAAGTCATTGGTTGTAGTTCTATATCTCTATCATGTACTCCTCTATTTGCAGTAATACAAATGCTTTCCACCAATATTGTCTCTTATGCATGATGATGTTGTGTTGTTTACCTGCTTAACTGTTTACATAGATCTCTTATTGTATAAATGCTCTTTACTCGTTTCTCTTTTCTGTGTCCTGACAGGTCTTGTAGCTTGGATCTGACAACCGTGGGACGTGGAGCAACATAGTGAGAGAAATGATAGCGAATGAAAGAGGTAAGACATTTAGTACTTGATCCTTAAGTAGATCTAGGAAACACGTCTGTAGTCTGTTTTATTTGTTCTAGATTCACATTGAGCTAGGGAGATCCAGCTCACCTCCGGTCGAGTGGATTGTCCGGTAACAATGGTGGTACAAGACAAGAAGACCGGTGAAGTGCGCATTTGTGTCGATTTGCAAAAGTTGAATGATGCCTACTTGCGTGATCCCTTTCCGACCCCATTTACGGATGAAGTACTCGAAGGTGTGGGTGGCCAGGAGATGTATTCCTTCACGGATAGGTTCTCGAGCTACCATCAGATTCGCATTGCAAAAGAAGACTTCCACAAGACGACTTTTGTGACCAAGTTGGGCTGTTTTCAATACACAGTAATGTGGTTCGGGTTGAAGAATGCACTTGCGATATTTTCGCGGGTCGTCGTTGTTGCATTCAAGGATTTCATCTAGAAGTTCTTGCAAGTATACATGGATGATTGGACAGTCTATGATTTGATCCACGATCATCTGGCCAATCTGCGGTTGATGCTGGAGCGATGCCGACAACATCAGATATCGCTCAATTTGAAGAAGTACATCTTTTGTGCACCATTTGGGATACTGTTGGGTCACATTGTGTGCAAACAAGGATTTTTAGTCGATCCAGCAAAGATTGCGCTCATTTTGAGCTTAACTCCACTGACTACCATTAAGCGGTTGAGGGCGACGTTGGGGCATATCGGGTATTATCGCAAGTTCATCAGGGGTTATACAGCGATCACCGCCCCTATGGAGAATCTATTGAAGAATGATGCAGTATTTCAAAGGAGACCTGAATGTCACGATAGCTTTGAGCAGCTGAAGGCTAAGATGGCTTCGACACTGATATTAGTATTTCCAGACTAGAGTAAGGAATTCTATGTCCATGTCGATGCATCATCGATTTCCCTAGGTGTGGTGCTAACGCAACCAAGAGGGGGGGATCTCGATCACCCTATTGCTTTCGCAAGTAGGAAGTTGTCATCCACAGAAAGGAACTACACTACTACGGAGAGGGAAGGCCTGACAATGGTCTATGCACTGCAGAAGTTCTGACACTACTTATTGGGAGGACATTTTAAGATGTTCACAGACCACTCTGCATTGAAATACCTAGTCAATAAGCCTATGTTGGGTGGATGATATGTCAATGGCTATTTCTTTTTCAGGAGTTTGAATTTGAAGTGATTTTGAAGCTAGGGTGGTTGAATGCTGGCCTTGATCATCTATCGCGGATTGAAACTGGAGAGGATCCCACTAACATTGAAGATGAGTTGCTTGATGCGCAACTCTTTAAGGTTGAACTCGCTGATGGCTACTTTGAAGACATCATTTAGTTTCTGGCGACAGGTACTACACTAGAAGAGTTCACCACTAGTCAGAAGAAGCAGTTGGTAGTCAAGGCTGCAGATTTCCAATTAATTACGGGAGTTTTATACAAGATGGGCGCAGATGAGATATTGCAACGGTGTGTCTTTCCGCATGAGCAAGCACAGATCTTGTCAGAAGCACATGCAAGAGTGGCTGGAGGGCACTATGGCGGTTAGGAGACTATCAGTAAGGTGCTTCATGTGGGGCTTTGGTGGCCCACATTGCATAATGATGTGACAAACTATGCGCAGTCCTGTGATGTTTGTCAGAGAATTGGAAAGCCATCTAGGAGGGATGAAATGCCATTGATGCCTCAGCTGACACTAAAGTCATTTCACAAATGGGCAGTGGATTTTGGGGGACCAATCAATCCACCAGGGAAGCGCACTGGTGCAAGATATATCATCACAGTGAAAGACTATTTGACACGATGGGTGGAGGTTGCACCAGTTGGTGATTGTTCCGTGGCCATGGATGCACGGTTTTTGTTCGACAACATTGTCACTCACTTCGGATGCCCCAAGATATTGCTGAGTGATCAAGGAAACCACTTTCTCAATCGCACCATCAGCACATTGGTAGAGGGACTGCAGATACAACATAAGAAGAGTACACCATATCATTTGCAAGAAAATGGCATGGTGGAAGCTTTCAATAAGATATCGGAACATGCGCTAACAAAGGTGTGCAGTGTGAACCGCGATGACTGGGATTTAAAAATACCATCATTTTTGTGGGTGTATCGCACCACATGTAAAAGATTGATGGGATAGACACCATTCAATCTGGTGTATGCACAAGAAGCGATTATGCCAATGGAGTACATCGTTCCGAGTCTGCACATACTGGTAGCGATAGGTATGGATGTTGCAGCAGCATTAGAATAACGTCTAGCACAGTTAGTACAGCTAGAGGAAGATCGCTTTATTGCAGGTTTCCACCAGGGTGTGGAGAAGGATCACCAGAAGGCTTGGCATGATCGCCACATCAAAAACAAACAGTTTCAACGGGGTGACTTGGTGCTATTGTATGACAACAAGTTTATGAAAAATCCAGGAAAACTGCAGATGCATTGACTTGGTCCATATCGCATCAGTAGCATCACTTCAGGAGGCGCAGTACAGTTGTAGCAGTTCGATGGAGCGATGCTCCCAAAGTTGATGAATGGTAGAAGGTTGAATCCCTATCGGTCGGGCTTGGAATAGTGCGATGCCTGAGTCGCATCGGGGAAAAAAAATGCAGGGTGATTGGTGGCACGTTGGTGCACTGACAAGAACAGAATACGCAAGCAGGGAGGCTTGTGCCACAAGTTAGGAGAGGTCCTCAATAGTGGAAGGGTTGTGACCAGGTCCAATCAGTAATCATTTCGAATCATGAGCAAATGGGATTTTTTTTTTCCGTTATGGAAGATATGATTGATAGTTGGCCTAGAGTGGTGCCAACATAAGGCACGTTTGGCATGGGGAACACACCGTGGCAGCATGACCGGTGGTACCAGGGGTGATGGTTTGCACGCTTTGGCATGAATGGAAGCTGGCAGAGGTATGGTTTCCAATCTGTATGTTATAAGTCTTGTCTATACACGTGGGAAATAGCGGAATGGTATGATTTTCACTGTATGTGAATGGGTTTTGCAAATGATTGTTGAGGCAGATGTCCGGACACGGGCGATGTATAAATCAAGGACCAGAGGATAGTTGAGTACAAAGGTATTTCCAATCGAGAGATAGTTATCCTGCAAGAAGGTTAGGCATCTAGCTAAGTTAGGAATTCCAAGGAGGCTATGGAAATGATCCATTTCATTTCATGTGGTAGCACACCAGGTGCACTGTGGTAGCATTCCAGGAAATGTACCTTTATTGGATATGGGGTTGATGAATTTGATTATCGCTTATGGGATTATGAAAATAACAAAATCATTAGGAGTAGAGATGTGGTATTCAATGAAAATTTTATGTATAAAGATCAGTTGTAGGGGAAGAAACGGGAAAAGGAAAACATAGAGTACATAGTGCTTAATGAAATCAAAGAAAATTTAGTTCAAAAGATGTCGAAAAATCAAGAACATCAGCAGGTACCTCAAACTTCTACAAGTGTCAGAAGATATACCAAGTCAAGTAGACCCCCTGAACGATACTATCTTTTAATGTATTATTTATTAATGACTGGTTCTGGTGAACTAGAATGTTATGAAGAAGCAATCTAGGTGGAAACTAGAAAGAAGCACAGCAAGGCATGAATGAGGAGATGAACTCATTGGTAAGAAACTAGACTTCGCATTTGGTTCAGTTTCCTACAAGTAAAAGAGCATTGCAGAATAAATGGGTTTATAGGTTGAAGGAAGAAGATGGAGGAAAGAAGTGGTACAAGGCCAGACTTGCTGTAAAGGGGTTTGCACAAAACAAAGATATATATTTTGATGAAATATTTTCTCCTGTTGTTAAAATGACTTCAATTAGAACTATTTTAAGTCTACTGGTGATAGAATATTTGCATCTTAAATAGTTAGATGTAAAAACAACCTTTCTCCATGGGGATTTGGAGGAAGATATTTATATGCAACATCCATAGGGGTGTGAGGTCAAAGGGAAGGATAATTTAGTAGGCAGGTTGAATATGAGCTTGTATGTCTTGAAGCAAGCTCCAAGGAAGTGGCATTTAAAATTTGACAAGTTTATGACAGAACAAGGCTATAGTAGATGTCATTCTGACCATTTTGTTTATTTCAAGAATCTAGATAATGGAAGATATATTAGCTTTTTATTGTATGTGGATGACCTACTTGTTGCAAGGTCTAACATGAAGGATATAAATGTGCTCAAAAGGAAATTATCTAATTCATTTGTGATGAAGGGTTTGGGTGCTGCAAAGAAAATCCTCAGTATGAGAATAACAAGAGACAGGAAAAATCGCAAATTGACATTGTCTCATGGTGAGTACATAGAAAAGGTGTTGGAGTGGTTTATAATGTAGGATGCAATACTAGTTGGTACATTTTTTTCCATCCATTTCAAACTAATCAAGGAGATGTGTCCCAAGACATAGGAGGAGATATAATACATGTATAAGGTTCCATATTCATAAACATTTTGCATCTTGATGTATTCCATAGTGTGCATAAGACCTGATATTGCACATGCAGTTGGAGTTGTGATTAGGTATATGAAAAATCTAGATAAATGTAATATTCCCAATCTGAAAATCAAATATATTAATTCCCCTTCCAAGATCCAATTACAAAATATGGAGAGTAGGTGCAATTCCTTGATTTTGCAAGCCAAAAATTGCATATTTTCAATGTGATGCAAACACATAAGGGTCACTAATTTCATATATTAAAATACAGATCGGGTATGCATCACTCCTACTAACATGTATTTCACTTAGACATAGATTTGTAAATAACTTTCCTTGACAGATGACACATTCTTTGAGTGCATCACACTTGGGAAGACCACTTTGAATAAACCAAAGGACCGGAGGAAATATCCAAAGGAATTATGTGGAACTCAATGGATTTTGGTGCACATACAAATACAGCTAATATTCATCATGGTCATGGATATTTCAGATCTGATGGCACATGGCTTGGAATGCAATAAAAACAAGAAAACACTTTACTAGTGAAAGTTCGATTCTGGGGAAGCTTAACTAGGTAGTTTCGAAATGATTCCAAACGACCCCTAAGCCTCAAAAAACTATGATATGATACTGGTTATAGGATATATATTGTACCACCCACCTGAAGCAACTTACAAAACTTGATTTGGTGGCCCGAAAGTTAAGATATTGCTTAAACAATGAAAGCTAGTAAGATTTGCAACACAATGAGCATAGGAGAACAAATACTGAAAGTGAAGATATAGATAGAAGAGAAAGGATAAGAAATATAATTTTATTATTTTATCTCTTTAATTACATCAATTTGTATACATAACATCATTTGTGGCACAAATGACATCAACCCCCAACTACAAACACTACTCCACAATAGGTTTTTTGAACCCAAAATCTGACGGCATAGATGTCTGATTTTCGACATCTTGTTGTCGACCATCCGACAAGCATCATCTTGTTTAAACATCGGTGGTACTTTGACGGATATCCGATAGTAAAATAACATGTCGGATATCTGACGCCTCTATTGTTGGATATCCGACAACTATGCTTTTAATATTTCTGTCGCATATACGACAACACTCACTTTATAGGAGGTCAGATATCCGACGACTCCACTTTTAATTGGTCCTTCGCATATGCGACCAATCTAACTTTATAATCAGTTGGATATCCGACAACAAGGCATATGATATCCAACAGGTTTGACATCAAACACCGATGCCTTCAGTCGTAGGTGGTATGGTAGGTGCGTCGGATATTCGACGGGATTTGAATTGTAAGAAGACGGATATCCGACAGTGTCCACCGTCGGTGGTATGGCAGGTGCATCAGATATCACCGAAGTGGATGTCAAATATACGACATTATTAGCATTGGTAGAAGCTGGATATCTAACATGGCCAGTCTTTGGTGGTATGGAAACTTCGTTGGATATCGGAATGGGGAATCGGATATCCGACGATTATGTGTAATTAAAAAAAAAAAACAAAGATCCTGATAAGGTTACTCCCCCCAAAATAGGGACCTTCCTAAAACACTTTCTGATAATCATCATGACCATAGAACTAAACCGTTAAAAAATATTTGGAACAAAGAGATTTCATGCATTTGTTTCCCAAGTTGAGTAAGTCGAATGGTACAAAGCCATTGTAGGAGGCCAATAACCCATTAAATATGCAAATAATAGCATATTTTTTATAAGTGGAATGGATATGAGTAACCTTTGGAACTGTGATCTCCACTAATGGAACCTTCTCAATGTGCTCCACCATATAGGCACTAGAAATAGGAGAAGGCTTCAAATTTTTTGGAATGGTACAACTTTTTTTACTACATTCCTAAAAGACACATGTTTTGAAGTTGAATTAATACTAGTACCCACCACTCCTCCCCTCAATTGCATCGCCAAAATAAGGGTTGAATCCTTAACTATGTTGTACTCAGATAAATGGATTAGATCTTAAAGTTGTTTTCCCTACAAAATTAAACATTGTAGATCCATAGGAAAATATTGTGATAGTATTAATTTCTACTTAATATCCACCACATAATAGTTAGAATTCACCCACAAAATTAGGGGCTTTCCTAAAAGAGTCTTTATCATACTTTATCACACTTGATGAAACAACATGTCTTTTGGCCATGAAGACTTTGTTAAAATTTGATACTTTTGACCTCCAATGCCAAAGATAAATTAATCAGACATTTGACGAACAAAACTTTCATCAAACACTTGGCTTGCAATATTATCTACCATGGCTTTTGCAAGAAAAAGGTGATCAAGTATTTTGTCAAACATTTGGCGAACATACTCGAGATCCTTAGTGCCCAACAGTTAATACTTCTTCAAACAATTGACATCCATCTTGGCATACCAAATCATAGTACTACTGCAGCAACCATATCCGGTTGGATGTTAATAGTCAAATCCGACTCTCATATTGAATGATAAAATAATAATATTATAGATAGATGATGATAAATTACAATAAGATCACTTTTATAGGGCTTGAGGAAGCATAGTGAAGGGTTACGCCCTTTCACTTAGTAACTTAATAATCTATTAATTTATAAATAATAATATTAATTAAATATTCACAGCATTGCCTTCCCCTTAAGAAAGCTTTGTCCTCAAAGCTTGAGTATTTTCATAATGTCATCTTTTATTCTGGCACTATGTTGCACTGATGAGTTGAGAGGTGCGATTTTGATTAAGACCATTGCCTCATTTTGATTATTATGTCTTGGTATTTGCAATAAGTACAAGCTTGGTGAAGTTTTGTTTATGCTATTTCTACTTGTGTGATTGCTTCTTTTAACTATGTTTGTCGTCAATTGAACATGATCAACATACACTACGACCTTAATTATGTTGATGTATATGTAACTTCGGAATGTATTTCACCTATGTATTTCATATATATTTATTGTAACCTTATAAGAGATGTGTTATTCCTCTATAAGGAAGTGTCGTCATGTGGATTGACAAGTGTCACAAGTGTGTGCACTTGCCGATGGGTTATTAGACCACCATGTGTGGGGTCGGCCCTAAAATATATATTATATTGTAGATGTATCTAGATAGACAAGTCGACCCCATAAGGTCACTGTGCAAACAGGTTAAGTATAAATAGAGATCAGGAGATCTCTATTTCGATCATTCGGAAAGACACACTTCTCTCACTCAGAAAGTGGCGCACTAGTGAGGAGGAGGATCATCTGCTCTAGGAGACTATCTCAAGTGTATTTTGGTTGTAATTTGGTTGATCCATTGCTCTCTCTATCTCTGAGGAAGTTGTGGGGTTTTTCACCTTAGGGTTTTCCCCAGGGAAACTCTGTGTCTCTTGTCTCTCATGCTTTTGATTCTTGTGATGCTTGTCATGCTTATTGTGATTGTTATGCATTGATATATTGTATATGTTATTCTCTCAGTAAATATCCAAGAGTATTGTTAATTAATGCTCAAAATTTAACATGGTATCAGAGCTAACCTGAGAAGAAGACATTTTGCAATGATGGAAACTTGAGTTTCTTATTTATTGGGTTTCTCTCCATAGTTTTTGGAAAAGCAGTATAGTAGATTGACTCTACTCATCAAGGAGAATCTATTTGTCTAATTAGAATTCAATTCTAAGCATTTTTAGATTTGGCCCTAAAACTTGTATCCACAAAAATAGGAATTTTTGAAATCTGAAGCCATAGCTAGAAGCTCCTTGCAAAAATTGAAGTTTAAATCTTTGGATCAAGATTTTTGGATAGTTAGATCTCCGGGAAACTCAAACCCTAATTCAGGGCTCTCCCTAGTGAACCCGGGAGGACAAAAAGGAAAATATGATTGGTAAAGCTTTGTTGATCTCAAATTCTGAATACACCAGGCTGATCAACTCATCAAGGCGCATCTTTCTATCCTTTCAGAAAGTTGAAATGTTTGAATTTTTAGGGTTTTTCCGACAAACCCTAATCCGGGACCAGATCTAGTTTTCAGCATTTCAAGTGGTAAGACCTAAATCTTTTCTATTTCCATTTGAAGTACTCTTTAAGATGTCTCACCACACCAAGCTTGAGGATAAGCTTGGAGGGGCTGATAACTTCTGAGCTTGGAAGTATAGAATTGGGTTAATCCTAGAAGAGAATAAGTTGGACTCAGATATAAAAGAAGACATCCCTATCCCAGAGGATGGAGAGGCTAAGGTATTGCATAAGAAGAACTTGGTCAAGGAAAAGAGAATCATTCCTGATTCTATCAAAGACCATCTCATACCCCATGTGTCTTCTCTAAAGACACCCAAGGTTATGTTTGACTCTTTGACCAAGCTATTTGAAGGAAAGAACATAAATCGAAAGATGACCCTGTGAAATCAATTGAAAGGGGTCAATATGTCGAATGGAGAAACCATTCAATCCTATTTCTCCAAGGTCTCTCAGATCAAGGAACAACTTGAAGTTGTAGATGAAATGGTGGAGAATGGTGAAATTGTTATGACTACTTTGAATGGCCTACCTAGGTCATGGGACTCTTTTATCTAGGGGATCTGTGCCAGAAAGAAGTTAATCTCCTTCAGCACATTATGGGAGGAATGTTCTCAAGAAGAAGCAAGGCTTGTGGCAAGAGAAGAGAAGATGGGAAATGAAGATCAAGCTCTCATAGCTCACACTAAGAAGAGCAAGTTCAAGAGGGAGCCATCCCATCACAAGAAGAAATATTCTCATCATTTTCACAAAGACAAGAAATATCTAAGGTGTTTCACTTGTAATGAGAAGGGTCACTTTGCTTCAGAATGTCCCAAGAACAAAAGGGACAACCACAACAACAACAACTCCAACAAGAAGGAGAAGGGTAACAAAAGAAGGTACCATGCTCATGTTGCCGAAGATGATGAACCTCCAAAGAAGAAGGCTATGGTAGAAAGTGATGATAGTAATGATGACTCATCAAGTGAAGAAGAGTATGTTCTAATCTCTGCTCTAACAGGTACTATCTCCCATGGTTGTAATGAATGGTTAATTAACAGTGGGGCTTCCATTCACATGACTGAGTTTAAAGAATCCTTTGTAAATATGTCTGAACATGAATCACCCCATAAAGTGAAACTTGGGGATGATTATCAATATCCCATCAAAGGAAGTGGCGAAGCCTCCTACAACCAAGATTCTGGAAAATCTTTGAAGATGAAAGAAGTCCTTTATGTACACGGGATCAAGAAGAACTTACTCTCCATATATGCATTGGATGCAAAAGGTATGAGGGTTGCATTTGTGGATGGCCAAGTCCTAATGTGGCCAAAGGGAAATACCATAGATGATGTAGTTTTGATTAGAGAGCAAGAGGGAGGTTTGTATAAATTAAAAGGACAACCTGAACATGCCATGGTGCATGAATCCATGGAGCCAAGTGATCTTTGGCATAGACGACTTGCTCATATGCACTATAGGGCACTTCCAATTGCAAGAAAGGTTGTAGAGGGTTTTCCTGAAATCAAGACCAAACATGAAGGTGTTTGCAAAGGATGTGCAAAAGGTAAGAATATTAAGAAGGCTTTCCCAAGCAGTGAAAGCAAGGCAAAAGATATCCTGGAAATCATCCACTTAGATGTATGTGGTGCTATGTCATCTAGTTATCTAAGTGGGTATGTTTACTATGTCTCATTTATTGATGACTTCTACAGGAAGACTTGGGTATACTTCTTGAAAAACAAATATGAGGTGTTTGATAAGTTCAAGGAATTCAAAACCTTGATGGAGAATCAAACTAACAAAAAGATCAAAACATTCAGATTTGACAATGGTGGAGAATTCACCTCAGGTGACTTCAAGAAGCTTTGCAGTGATTCAGGGATTAAGAGGGAGTTGACTGCTCCTTAGAATCCTCAACAGAATGGAGTTGCAAAAAGGAAGAATAGAACAATCATGGAAGCAGCAAGGGCAATATTGCATGACCAGGATCTACCTATGCATCTATGGGCAGAAGCAGCTAGAACAGTTGTATATGTGCAGAATAGAACACCCCACAAGATATTGGACAACAAGACACCAAAAGAGGTCTTTTCTGGTAAGAAACCTGAAGTCAGCCATCTCAGAATATTTGGTTGTCCACTATACACTCATGTCCCAAAGGAAAAGAGGACCAAACTAGATCCTTCAGGAAATAAGGGTATCTTTGTGGGTACAATGAAAGCTCGAAGGCTTACAGAATATACTTTCCAGGGTTCAAGAAGATTGATGTCAACAGGGATGTAACATTTGATGAAAACTCAGCATTCATCAAATCAAGGAAGGCACCTATCGAAGTTTATGAAGAACCTAAGGAAACTAGATTTCAAGACACTACCATGACTGAAGCAATTCCAGAAGTTGTTCGTGAGTTTGAAGATCCGCAAGAACCTGTAGATCCACCCCATGAGGATAAATCTCACAAGAGGAAACCTGCATGGGCTAGAGAGCTCATTCAAGATGCAGAAAGATTTGGCATTCCAGAAGAAGAACACAGAGCAAAGAAGAGAAGCATATCACATACCAGCTATGTTGCTTTACTCTGTGACATTATGAACAAAGAACCTTCCAGTTATGAAGAAGCAGCGGAAAAGAAAGAATGGAAGGATTCTATGGTTGAGGAATACCAATCAATAATGAAAAATGATGTTTGGGATGTTGTCCCAAGACCTAAAGAGAAGTCTATTGTGACTTCCAAATGGATCTACAAAATCAAGCATGCTGCAGATGGCAGTGTAGAGAAATACAAAGCAAGATTCGTAGCTCGTGGCTTCTCTCACAAAGAGGGAATAGATTATGAAGAAACTTTTGCACATGTAGCCAGGAATACTTCCATCATAATAGTACTTGCCCTGGCTGCAGCAATTAAATAAAAAATACACCAGATGGATGTCAAGACTGCTTTCTTGAATGGTGTAGTTGAAGAGGAACTATACGTGGAGCAGCCACTCGCTTTTGAAATACACGACAGGGAGTCATATGTGTGCAGATTGATTGCAAATACTAAGAGGAAGCTTGTTGTTGAGTTCGATATGAAAGATTTGGGAATGATGCATTATTTCCTAGGTATGGAGGTGTGGCAGAATTTAGGTGGGATCTTCCTTGGTCAAGGGAAGTACACAGTAGATATCCTGAAGAGATACGGGATGATGGATTGCAAGGCCATGGCCACACCCATGTCATCGAATCTGAAGCTTCTATGTGATGCTTCATCTAAGCCGGTTGATGTCTCTATGTATCATCAGATGATTGGGTCCTTGATGTACCTGACGAACACGAGACCAGATATTGTTTTTGCAGTGAACACATTGAGCCAGTTCCAGACGGATTCGAGGAGTGTTCACCTGGTTGCTATAAAGCATGTCCTGAGGTATCTGAAGGGTACAGTGGATTATGGGCTCAAGTATGAAGTGAATCAAAAGTTTAACCTTCAGGGTTATGTTGATTCAGATTTGGATTGAAGTGTTGTAGATAGGAAGAGCACATCTGGGTGCTGCTTTAGTATGGGATCAAGTGTGATCTCTTGCTTCAGTAGGAAGCAGTCCTGCGTAGCACTGAGTACAGCTGAGGTAGAGTATGTTGCAGCTTGTTCAACTAGTTGTGAGGTAGTATGGCTACGGAAGCTACTGTCTGAGTTATTTGAGCTCCCATTGGATGCTACTAGTATTTTCTGCGATAACCAGAGTTGTGTGAAGCTTTCTGAGAACCCAGTGTTTCATGACAGGTCGAAACACATAGAGATCCAATATCACTATATCATGGATATGGTGCAGAGAGGAGTCGTGAAGCTCCTGTATGTTGCGATGGACGAGCAGATTGTAGATGTGTTGACGAAGCCACTAGCCAGGGTGAAGTTCGAGTACTTTAGGGAGAGGCTTGGTGTTCTTCAGATCGACGACACTTCAAGGAAGAAGTGATGGTCACATTTGTTGAAGCCATTCCAAACATGTTGGAAGGAGGATCCTTCAGATGGCTGTGGATGTAAGCACTAGATGATGAGCATCAGGACGATGCTCCAGTTACTGCTCTATATATGCATCATGTTAGATGTTGTATATGATCAGTTGAATCATTTATATTTGTATGTATGTACGCATCGTGTTGATGCTGGATATGATCAGTTGGATCATTTATATTTGTATGTATGTACGCATCGTGTTGATGCTGGATATGATCAGTTGGATCATTTATATGTATGTATGCATCATGTTGGATGCTGGATATGATCGGTTGGATCATTTGTATGTATTTGTATATGCATCATGTTGGATGCTTGAACCATGTATCTGTATATGTATCAGGTGGATACTTTGTATGATCAGGTAGATCATGTATGTTCATATGTATCATGTATTGGTATTTGTATCAGGTGGATACACTGTATGATCAGGTGGATCACGTATGATGATATGTATTAGGTAGATACTTGGTGTGCATCAGGTGGATGCATTATATGATCAGGTTGATCATGATGATGAGCTTCAGGATGTTGCTCCAGATGATATGTACCAGGATGGTACAAGTGATGATGATATGTATGATCATGGGCATCAGGATGATGCCTCGTGCGATGATGATCCGTTGGATCATGAGTATCAGGTTGATACTTGGAGGTCAAAGATGATATGTGGCAGGTTGTGCAAATAGCATGTAATCAGTCCTGGGAGATCTTGCCAGTCATGCTATGACACATAAATGTTCCAGGGTTAGTCTTTCCGGTATTGCTATGTAGTATGTAATCAGTCCTCAGATATCCGATAGGTTGAGCTATGTGCTCGTAATCAGTCTTGGGATGAGGTATTACTACAGAGACATGTAATCAGTCTTGGAGATCCGAGAGGTTGAGCTGTGTGCTCGTAATTAGTCCTTGGATGCTCTTTAGAGATCTTGTCGGTCATGTTGCGGCACATAAATGTTCCTGGGATGCTCTTTCAAGGTTTTTTCTATCCACATGTAATCAATCCTGGAGATCCGAGAGGTTGAGCTGTGTTCTCGTAATAAGTCCTAGGATGCTCTTTAGAGATCTTGCCGATCGTGCTGCGGCACATAAATGTTCCTGGGATGCTCTTTAAAGGTATTGTGGAGGAGATGCATGTAATCAGTCCTGGGAGATCTTGTCGGTCGTGCTTAGGCACATAAATGTTCCTAGGATACTCTTTCTGGTATTGCATCCGCACATAAAATTAGTCCTAAGAGGCCACCTCTATCAGACTGTTTGCACAGATGATGAAGACCTGCAGGTGGTGGGCCTACATCCAGTATGAAAAAGGACTAGCTCTGTAGAACTTCCTATGATGAGTAGAGTCAAATATTGGTTGAGATAGTAGCAGCAGTGACGATGATGATGACGATTCATTAATGACGATGATCCCGAGAAGAAGACTTGTCTAGCAGAACTGTGTCGAGAAATACCTTCCTAGTTAAGAGGGAGTGTTGATGTATATGTAACTTCGGAATGTATTTCATCTATGTATTTCATATATATTTATTGTACCCTTATAAGAGATGTGTTATTCCTCTATAAGGAAGTGTCATCATGTGGATTGACGAGTGTCGCAAGTGTGTTTACTTGCCGATGGGTTATTAGACCACCATGTGTGGGGTCGGCCCTAAAATATATATTATATTGTGGATGTATCTAGATAGACAAGTCAGCCCCATAAGGTCACTGGGAAAACAGGTTAAGTATAAATAGAGATCGGGAGATCTCTATTTTGATCATTCGGAAAGACACACTTCTCTCACTCAGAAAGTGGCGCACTAGTGAGGAGGAGGATTATCTGCTCTAGGAGACTATATCAAGTGTATTTTGGTTGTACTTTGGTTGAGCCATTGCTCTCTCTATCTTTGAGGAAGTTGTGGGGTTTTTCACCTTAGGGTTTTCCCCACGGAAACTCTATGTCTCTTGTCTCTCATGCTTTTGATTCTTGTGATGCTTGTCATGCTTATTGTGATTGTTATGCATTGATATACTGTATATGTTATTCTGTAAGTAAAGATCCAAGAGTATTGTGAATTAATGCACAAAATTTAACAAATTATTTTCATGTTGTTATCCCCAACACATTTTGTGTCAGTTCCCTTGAATGGGCCCCTGGTGCCTATAATGCTCATAAGAACACCGGTCTTATCTTGTGTCTGATAGATATTATAGTTGCTTCCCTTGATGTCCTTCATAGCGGTCCTTGTGATGATATCTGTCCTTTGTGTGTTTGTGATTGTGACATTTTTGTCGCAACATTGATCATCTTTATTGTCAGCAACATTGGCTTGTCTCTTATCACAATCTTGGTCAAGATCATCCTTCTTCCTGTCAAATATTTTGTTGTCATTTTCTTCATTACTAGGGTATGTTATATCTTTGTCTTGCACAATGTCTTGATTGTTACTATTACTCTCATGGGAAATGTCATAATAGTCTACTCTATCTTCATCTTTTACATTAGCTTAGGTGGTTTCTTCTACCCGATTTTCACATCCATCTTCATTTTCTTTAAATGTTTTGTCCATAGATTTCTTTATTTCTTCTATATCCTTAAGAATTTTTTCAAGGAGATTTATGAATTCGTCACTCTCACAATAAGATGCCATGGATGTTTGTAGATGGCTATTTTGGCCTTTTAAGGTGAAATTTTGAATAATAATATATTAATTACTTATTATTATTATTATTATTTTTTATAAACTATATAATATTTTGTATATAGTTTTTAAAAATAAATATTGTACTAATAGTATTATTATTGTATAATATTTAATTTTTTCTAGTTTATAAAAAATAAATATTGTAATAATAAATTTATTATTATATAATATTATATTAAAATTGGTTTTGTTTTTCTTTTGGTTGTAGGTGTGGAGGTGGATGGTAGCGACGGCGCGTGGAGGCAGTGCGGATGGAGCAACCGACAGGGATGGAGCACGGAAGTGAGATGCATGCGTGATGGAGCGAGCGCAGTGGACGAGAGGAGCTGGGTAGAGGATTCCTAAGCGTGAGGTGGGCGGAGGAACTGGTGGAGGAGCTTGAGCGTGATCTGGATGGGATAAATGGAGGATGCGTTGGGAGGGTGCAGTGGCAAGGTTAGCAGGCGTGTGAAAGGGGGTGGATGCATGTAGTTGGGATGGCCGGAACGAGGAAGGAGTAGGGAGTAGCAGCGTGGGAGGTGGGAGAGAGAGGAGAGGTGGAAAGCGCTGGAAGTTGAGGGGTGTGAAGGAATGGGAGGGCGTAGGTGGAAGCAGGTGCAGGAAGGGGTCGAAGTGTAGCAATGGAGGCCAGCGATAGGGGAGGCAACGGTGGAGGAGGTTGATGGAGGGAGCGAGGAGACGGTGCGGGAATGGTGACAGGAGGATGGAGGTCGTGCGAAGTGGGGTCAGGTCATGGAGATGTATGAGGGAGTGTTGGGGAGAAGAGCGCAGGGTAGAGAGGAAGCACGTTAGAGGGAGAGAGATGAGAAGCGGGGAGATGTTCAGGCCGTGGTGTGGAGTTGTGCAAAGCTGCCGAGAGGAGACTAGCATGTGGAAGATGGAGAGGGTGGAGCTGTGTGCGGGTACGAATTGGATGGACGAGTAAGTAGCGGAAAAAAATCAGGAATTGATGAGCCGAGTCCGAGCTTAGAGTAGGAGCGAAGCCGCTCTGATACCAAATGCAGCAACCGTATCCAGTTGGATGGTAATAGTCGAATCCGACTCTCATATTGAATGATAAAATGATAATATTATAGATATATGATGATAAATTACAATAAGAGCACTTTTATAGGGCTTGAGGAAGCATAGTGAAGGGTTACACCCTTTCACTTAGTAACCTAATACTCTATTAATTTATAAATAATAATATTAATTAAATATTCATAGCATATGTTGTAGTCAAATAAATGGATTACATCTTAAAGTTGTTTTTCCTACAAAATTAAACAGTGTAGATCCATAGGAAAATATTGTGATAGTATTAATTTCTACTTGATATCCACCACATAATAGTTAGAATTCACCCACAAAATTAGGGGCTTTCCTAAAAGAGTCTTTATCATAATTTATCATACTTGATGAAACAACATGTCTTTTGTCCATGAATACTTTGTTAAAATTCGATACTTTTGACCTCCAATGCCAAAGATAAATTATTCAGACATTTGACGAACAAAACTTTCATCAAACACTTGGCATGCAATATTATCTACCATGGTTTTTGGAAGAAAAAGGTGATCAAGTATTTTGTCAAACATTTGGTGAACATACTCGAGATCCTTGGTGCCCAGCAGTTAATACTTCTTCAAACACTTGACATCCATCTTGGCATACCAAATCATAGTACTACTATATACTAGCAAGTTATGACAACTGATGAACCCTCCTCCTTCATTTGCTAGAAAAAGAGCCACCAGGGTAGTGACATTGGTGGTAGCATTTCTCCCCTATAAAAGACTTCCACCCAAAGAAACTATCTCGGTCACATCCTTTCTACTCATATGATATCCTATATATTTATGTAGGTTTATGTAGGATTCCTCCAACATTTCCAATGGGATTCCATGGGAAGATATATACTTCCCACGGATTCCATACTCATAGAGATCACATATTTATCTCTTCACCAACACAACACTAATGTCCTTAGCAAGGGTGTAAGCATGGGGTGTCAGGCCTCCCATGAAGATTTCTAAGATTGAAATGCATAAAATGAACGCTTTGATCATGGTTGTCAAAACCTTATCAATTATAGTAAATAAAAACATACTTTATCTTTTTCAAGAGTTAAAGTATTTCATTAATAATTATTTATGAATAATTCGTGAATAAATATATATCTATATATATCTCAATTTACATTAATATGACATAAATTCATTTTAATTTGGAATTTATGAAAAATAGGAATTGATTTATGTGATATAAATTTATTTAATATTAATATGTAAATAATATGTAAAGAGTTGTTCTCCATTGGATGTAGTTTGGGTGGTTGGGAGGAATGATTGTCACCCTCCCCACCCAGGTTCAATTCTTGTAAGTGACATGATGATTTTGTTGAGCCCCTATGTAAGATTGAGTGGATTATGTAATTCCGACCATACCTTAATTATCTCGAATAACAGGTGTTGTCATTTCTCCCGATGGATGTAATGTTGACAACAGTGAACCACCATTAAAAAAATATGTAACGAGTTGTTAGCTCTCAATTTATATTAATGTAATATTAAATCACTTTTTTCTAAGAAAATATTACAATTTTTTCTTCGATGTAAAATAAAAACCACATTCTTTAGATGTTCAAAGCACATTGCAAACACAATTGAAGACTACACCAATAAGAACAAAATTACAAAATTAATGTACATGCATTTATTATCCTTAAGAAAATAATCACCATTCATACCTTTTTCCCCTTCTTCTTTTTAACCTCATGACACCCCCTTGCAGAGGTTCCAAAACTATGACTTATAACTCATAAGGTGAGAGACCATGAATCAAATAGGGGACCAATTCCTTATTAGAATTAGATTGGAGAAAAATTTACAAGAGAAATTTAGCCCATGGGCTATTTTTGGGGGAATTAGTACCTAACCAACATGTTTTTATTCTATGTAATGGAAGGCATCTATGTAATGGATAAGGATGGTTGTACTTGGGGGTTTGATTTCTTTTTGAATATTTTGGACAATCTTACTAAACCTTATATTGAATTCTTCAATTGTCTCGTTTTCCTTTCTTTTGATCTCATTCGAAGTAGCTGATAATAATTTGGCATCCTTTTATTTGCATCACTCAAGGAAAAAATCTGCACATTTATCCCATGTGATAATGTTGTCATCATTAAGATTTAGAAACCAAACAAGTCCATCATCTTCTAATGAAAAGACTGTAAACAACTTTAAAACAAGAACATGTTGAACCTTCAACATAGTGACAAGACAAACAAATTTAAAACAAGAACATGTTGAACCTTCAACATAGTGCGCATTCTAGTGAATTCCTTCAAATGAGCCTTTGACGTGATTGTATTTTTAGCTAAAACATAGGAAGGTTTTTCATGGCCTTATCCAGTAGATCATAAAGAGCTCCATCGAAAATAGTAATAGTCAATGACTTATAAATATAAATCAACCAAGGTGTAGCCATGGATCTTGTGGTAATAGATTACCTTGGATTGTCAGAAAACACGTTTCTTATAAATTCAATAGAATCAAGTGCTTATTACTTTATACTCCAATGCTCCTTTCACTCCAATGCCATACTTCAGAATTCAACACCTAATCGTGAAGTACATGGACTGAAATGTATCCTCTTAAGTGATGAACAGAAATTGTTCCCAAGATTTACTAGAGGACCCAAGAAACTAAGGTTTTGCTAAGATATTCTTTGTGTTTCCAAATTGCATAGACCAAGTGGATTCTTGAAGACATTCCTTTGATATTTTCTTGGAAGATTACAATGCCAAAGTTCAATAGTGGTAGAGTTGTGGCAAATTTGGGTGAAGGAGGAATTCTTGGAACAAAGACTTGGTGGAGATAACTTGAAAATTTTAAATAGAAAGAACTGAGTCTTGAAAGAATTATATAGTTTCAAGTTTCTTAGTAGATGTGACATAAGTATTTGGATGTGCCAAGGAGATATGGTTTTTTTTTGGTTGGTGACATGAAGAGATACTATGGGTGTCAACTTGAAGCATGCGATAGGTGTAAGGTGGTTCACTCAGTCTTATCATCAACGGGCCCTAAGAAATTGATTAAGATACACTATGGGGTCTAGATCTTACACATGTTATTGCTAAAAAAAATAACTGATTCCAAACACAATCCCTAAATTGATAAGATGGTAGGTAGATTCGTTGTTTCCTAGTGATCTCACTATAGGATTCAATCAAGATTGATTTACAAAGGTAGGGTGCCTTCATGCATCACTCTTTCATGTTCCATTAATGCCTTTATGATCACAATGACCATCATGAATCTTTGTGGTGATGGTCGTTGCACACCAGAATGCATCTTATTAAATGATGTGTGTTCTTTTACATATTTATTCTTTGAATACCATCAAGTCAAGATGGAAAAATAGGACCATGACAAAAATACCTCCTTTACCATTGAATGGAGTTTTTTTTCTTACAACGTTAGCCATTCATTGAGCTCCTCTCTGTTTCGAGAATAATTTAATATTCTCTACTGAACATGGACAACCATGTGAAGGTGGAAGCTCTTATGTCCCCTCCCCCCCCCCTCACATCACTCTCAATTCCCCATACCCAATGCATATACTTGAAAAAAAATACGTGCAAATTCATGCATATTTCATCATAACCAAACATTTACCATTCATTCAATAAAAGCTAACATTCATTAAACCATTCATTCATTCAGTAATCACATCCATTCAATATAAGCTAACATTCATTAAACTTATCATGCATTCATCAGGCCAAAAATCATGCATGACATTATATTATAAAAAATAATTACTCAATATTTCTTCAGTCACTAGTTCTTTCTAATTTTTTTTCTCTTTACAAAATCATCAAGAAGATCATCTTCTGGAACTTGTCCTCTAGTTCTTGGTGCTTCATCAGCTTGTCATGATGTCTTCCTCATAGAGTGCTCGCGACGTGGATTTTGCGGCAAGGGGTTCGGATTTGCTGCAATAATGTGAAAATGTTACATCGATATATTTTTTTTATTATAATGACAAGTATTTCATTTTAAAAAAACATTACAAAGGTGCTTTTTTTCTTGTTGTGGCAACATCATGTTATTCATATTCCTGTCCAGGCTCAACCTATTCAATGTGACCCTCTACATGCTCTGCAATTGAAATATGGAGAAGTACAATTAATGTTCACCATATACAATGCTATATATAAAATTGTAGCATATGAATAAATTCATTACCGGGATTCGAAGCATGATCTTCGATTTGTTGTTGTCCCTCCTCGACATTAAGGGTATCATTGCTTTCCTGCTCAAAACAGATTCAATATTTTATGTCAATTATTTATAACAAATAGATTGCACAAGTAATAAATATTCATTAAACTATATAGATTTTATATACCTATGCACCAGATGGATTAGTTCCAGAAGACTTGGTTTTCCCCGACAAGATTTTTCGGCATTCAACAACAGACCCTAAGCCGTGTTGGAAGAGAAGCTTCAAGTCTTCCTGAGTGAGAACTTCTTTGAATAGGTCGGCCTGCATATTTGCATAATGTTGTTAATTTACATTTTGTGGTGAAATAAAATGAAAAATAATTTGCAATTTGTTATTTGGATACATTATTGGTTTTTTGAAAGTTACAATTCGTGCCGTCAAATTCGAATAACCACCAGGCCCAAGCTTGTGCTGACCAATTTTTTCCAGTCTTGCTTTTGTGGCCTTTGATGTGTCTGGCAGCCTATGCAAGTGTTGAAATACGTTAGATGTTCCAAATTCGATATAAAAATCAATAATAATAAGGTTTAGAATTACATTGTGGAAAGTATTGTGTACCTTCTTGTGCCTGGTGTTATCTTTCCTTCTTTTCTCAAATCCCTTTCCTTTCCATCTTCCACTAGAGCTTTCCACTCTCTTGCGAGAATCATCGGAGGGCACTCATACCTAGGGTACCTTTCTAGGTGAACCCTATATTGGTCTCAGACAATCTTCATATGTTGTCCATCCTTTTACAGGATTGCGGCTCGATCGAAGGTATCGTTGCCGAACAGGCCAACCAGCCGATTAGTGAGCTCATCTTTTAAATTTTTTGTTTTTCTATCCCACCTTGTGCGGATGGTAGGCCCAAAGATCTCCAAGTACAAATCATTCATATTTTTATAAAAAACATCATTTCTTGCAAAACGATCATGCCATGATCATTATTAGTTGAAAAAACATGTTTTATCGGTATATTACAATCAAATTATAAACACTAACTTGATAAACGTATAATTACCTAACAAATTCTCTATCTTTATTGGAATGAGATCTTCGTCCACCAAAAATGTTGTCTCTATCGTTCCCGTGCTAGTGACATAGGAAGATCCAGGAAATGCAGCTTCGACAATATCAATACTAGGAGGCTTGGTGTCGACCCCTTCTTCTAGACGATCTAGTGTGCATCGGTCACTAGTGGCCGATGCACTCATAGCCGACATCTGGGGTGTTGCGGAACGTGTTGCCGACTGTTCAATTGAAAAAATGGTGAATGAGTCGATGCACGTGGAGTCGTTTGCTCATGATGCGACATCTCTCCACGAGCATCATTGGGGCCAACACTGCCTTGACCACTAGTGTGTGGTCTTAGAAAATCTTGTAAATACAAACCAAATTTTATAAGTTCACTATCATATAAAAGTCAAAATTATAAAGTTATAAATGAATTTATATTATGATTCAAGATTCCACAACTTACATTCAAGGCTTGAGATCTCTTATTCAACACTTCAATCCTGGCTTTAATCTCGTCTGTCTGCGGAATTTGGAATAGTAGACAAAGGATTTGCACACTATTTATTTCAAGATCTTCTCTAGCACCCTAACCTGGTCTATAGCTGAACCAATTATGTCAGCATCGTCCATAAACTCATGCAATTCAAAATGTATTGATTTTTTTTATGTTGTTTCATACATCGAATCATTGGTCTGCAACAAAAATATATAAAACACTACTGAGTTCTATCATGATAGATTCCTAAGATTACAACTAGGTTTACCTGATGCCTGGATGATGGTGTCATGTGATCCAAAACTGGGGACTTGCCTTGATCATCCGGCCCCTGCAAAAAAGAAGTCGAAAACATTATCATAATGAAACCAGTATACACATGAAAAATACATAACAAAATAAACATTATGCTACATATTATATTGGTACAATTCCAATGAATTATACCTGCTTCCCGGAGGATCGTGATCCACTCATCGGATCAATGGTTATAGGTGACCTTCCTCGATCTACTAATATGGATGTGCCCCTTACAGAACCCTGAATAAAAAACATAGAACAAATCACCTAAACGAATCCAAAATACTCAATGAAAGAATATAATAACAAAATATTTTGACGTATAATTGAAATTGTACAATTACAATTAGGTTTACTTGTTGCCCCGAGGCTCTTGTCGTCTGATCAACAGCGGGGTGGATTCCTCGATCAACACTCTGCATCAAATATATATAACATTATATAAACCAAACGAATATACTCATGAAAAAACACAGCAAAAAAAACTATTCTTCATATTATATTTTTACTATTACAAAGATGTATATCAATTGCCTCGAGGAACGTCTGGTATGATCTATTGTGCCCCTTACAGAATTGAATTGCAACAAAAAATAGAGAAAATTACCTAAATGAAACCAAAATACTCATTGAAACATTAATATAATAAGAAAACATTTTGACATATTTAAATTGTACAATTACAATTAGGTTTACCTATTGCCCCGAGGCTACTTTCATCTAATCAACAGTCGGGTGGCTTCCCCAATCAACGTTCTGCATCAAATATAGATAACATTATATAAACCAAAGTAATATACTAATGAAAAAACAAAGCAAAAAAAAACTATTTTTTCTTATTATATTTTTACTATTACAAAGATGTATACCTGCTCCCTCGAGGAAGTTGCACTCCTCTAACCATCTGTTGGCCAAGATTTTCCTCGATCACTAGCCTGCGAAGTAAATATAGAAAATTTAAATTAAATAAACTAACGAAAATCCTTAAGATGTTAAATTCATTAATAAAAGGTTGAATAAATTGTTAGATGTACCACTCCCATAGTAACCGTATTTGTATCTACTTGATTCAAATTGTAATTAATAAGCAACTCTTCCCCTCCAGATATTGATTTAATGGCACATACAAAAACACGGTTTCCTTCACACCCCTCAAATTCACAGTTGGGTTGCTTAATTGTAGACCTTGGTTGTGTATTATTTATAAACCCCGCAGTATTCCCTATGACCTTTGGCCTTCCATCAATGTACAATGGTGCTCCTTTATTTTTATCCTTGTCTTTCAACTGTAAATAGTTTGCTGACAATCCATATCTATGCATACTTCGTGTATATTGGACCAAGCACATCCAATCTTTGTAGTTGTAATAGGGTCCAACATTCTCCATCAATTTTGTACATCTGTCGTAACCGAACTTCATGCCATCCATGCAAAACAACCCCAAACCATGTAATGACGACGGTGCAATTTGATATATCCTCTCATTCACACAAAAATCTGTGTTCAGTTGAGGAAGATCCTTGGGTACCCATTGTTTTACTATATGTCTATACCTCAAGGGCACCTCAATGTCGCCTATTGTCTCATCATCATAGGAACATGAAGCCCCTTCAGTGAGAAAAATTTCCACGCATTTATGGAATTTTCTTTTGATATTTTTACATCTAGTTGATAAAACTCTTGTAGACCTATTGGATGTCTCACTTTCCTCTATCCTTCCTAAACTCCCCACACTCGAGGAAGACAGATCTGACAAATACCTGTTTGGTTCTACCTGCACCATGGGAAAAAAGTTTAGATAGGACCTCAAGGCATATCACCTCTTATAAGGTGACGTGTAGCACCTTTTATAAAGTGACATGTACTGCATTCTCTTTCTCAAAATGTAGGCATTCAAGTGATGAGGAAGATGATCACTTTATCTTTCTTAGGAGTAGAAATTCATGCAATTATGAGATGTATTTATTGCTCCTTTGGGTCTTAAGTCCCATATCACACCATCTAACTAACTTTGTCGTCATGGCCCTAAATTCTCTCTCATACCATCAGTTTGGGTTCATCACCTTGGTCATTGAATTACACTCACATTTAGTAAGATATTTATATTTGGAAATAATAATATAAAATGAAAATAATTAACCATTATGGAAAATTCTAAAAGTTTTCATGACTTTCAAAACTAAGATCTTTGAGGTGGTTAATAAGTGTTCACAAATCTTCAAAAAAAATATTTAATATAATGTTGTGAAACTTGTATAATCTTATTCAAAATTTAAACTGAAATATTCTCAAGGAAAAGGATGAACTCATTGAATATTGGTAACACATGGGTAGTTTTGTAATCAAGCATGGTCTTCTTAGAGCACTGAAAGTAATTGAATCAAGCAACGATGAACCTGTAAACATGTAAGTTGTTTTGAAAAATGGTAGCTTTCAGTCCTACTCCTAGACCTAAGGTTTTCCATATTGTGAATGGGTGTTTTGCTAATGAATCCTTTTTTACCATAATAGAAGAAAACAAAATTGATGATATTGTGGATTGTATGCAAATATTATGTAAAGATTGATGCCTTAAGTTACAAATGGCCAAAACCCAGTGCTATGGGACTATGTGAGGTGATATTGTCAGTTTAGGATAAGTGTTCGTTCGATCCCCTTGGGACTAAATTTTTCAAGGACAGTTTTGAGTGATAAGAGAACCATAAATTGTATTTTCTCATTCGATGCCATCAAAATCTATTGTATTGAGTAATAGATAAGTTGATACAATGGATCACCACTAGCACTACCATAGTGCTCTCCCTCCTCCTCCTTCACCTCCTTGTATCCAGTCCAATATTTGCATATAACTATTATGAGGGATCCCCAATCGGATCACCATAATCAAAAGTGATTGGTTATAGGAATGGTGAAGTAAGATTAAAGTTTCCCAAATCCAACTCAAATATACTCTCCAAACCCATATCAATAGGAAATACCTCCATCTTTTTCCTTCCCTTTGACCACTCTTCCCTTGCACTATATATAAGATAAAGGTTTATGTGAACATACGTGAATACCTCTTTTCTATTCTCTTGACTATTCAAGATGGTTTTTTTTTTAAAGTGTTCATGTTCTCATATGTGCACCAATTCCTCTTGTAACAAAAGGATGATCTAACCTAAGAAAGGAACCTTGTGATGACTTATTGTAAAAGAGTGTATGCTACCCCATGTGTTTCCCATTAATCATATACCTTCTTAATCCAATGTCCCTATCATGTTGTATCATCTAAATCTCTCAATTTTAGTGGAAAACTCTACAAGTCCATTCTCCGCCTCTCAAGGATGGATTTGACCTAATATATCCTATTAAATGATGGAATTGGCATGATTTTCATTAAGTCACTGATCACTATAGTACTTGGTAATTGAAGGTGTATAATTGTTTTCCCACCTAGTGCCAATAATATCTCATATGTTGTTGAATATATATTTGTTGTTGTCCCATAGTCAAGACACTTATTCTCTAAAATACTTTTCCTCACAAGTTCAATCGAGGAGTTACACCCCTCTTAAAAATCGTTACCAACACATATCCGATCACCAACAATTTTGTCCGACGTGACAAGTCTTAACTACTTAATACAAAAAATAAAAAATAAAATTCAAATTCAACTTCTCACCTTTAACACTACCAGATGGTCAATGTGTTAAAGTAATCTTCAATAACATGTAATAATAATTTTTTTAATTTACAAGAAAATAAATACATGAAGATACTTACCTGGGTGTAGACGTTTCTTGTAATATACCCAAAAGAGTTACTTTCAGAAATGAATGTGCCTCTTAGAGGCCAGTCCACTCTAGGAACCAAGTGGTCCCCTATTAGAGGGTTAGTACAAACTAGAGAGAGATGACTAAACTATGGTACAGTCAATCAAATAAAGTCAATGACAATCAAAATGCTCAATACCATCAGAATAAATATCAACCCTTAATAAGTCTCAGCATCACAAATAAAACTCAACAAATATATATAACCACAGATCAAGAACTACACACAAAATCTGAGCGTATAAAACAAAGGTGAGTAAAAAAAACACAATAACTTAAAAACTCAGTCCAAACTGCCCATACAAAAATTTTGGCCCTCATAGATGAGCTAAAAGCCAGTAGACTGGGGCCAAAGAGACTTAAAACGCCACATATGAGTACATAGAAGGGTAAAGCAAACCCTTAAGACCTCACGACCCTTACTAAAACAAGCAGCAGAAAACAAATAGGGCTCACGGCTGAGTCTGAGTGTCACAACCTCCCCAATAGGGAGAAGGAGAGCAGATCGAAAAACATAGTAGGAAGAAAGGTTACCAATAAAATCTCAATAACCTTCAAACTTCAAAAACAGATCTGGAAAATAAAAGATAAAAATAAAATAAATAAATAAAAAGTAAAGTAGAATGTCTTAGGTGGGTACCAAGCTTACACAATTAAATAGCTGAGGGTACAAAGTCCGACCAGTAAGGTACAAGTCAAAAAGAAAAGAGTGGGTATAAAGACTCATAACCATTTGAACTAAGAGGGTGTACCTCAAATGTGTTCAAACTACCATAGTACCCATAATACCAAAAACATAAAAGGTGGTACAAATCAAAAGATAACTCAAGATGAGTAAACGACACAAAAGTTAAAAGGCAAGGTACCAAAAAAATATTATCAACAAAATGAAAGGACCAAAAGTCAATCAACCAAGGTGGGGTACAACAAATCATCTCTCTCTCAAATGTACCAATGTTCCATATAAACTGAAAGTCCATCATCATTGTAAAAGAAAAAGTCCAGACAGATGATGTGATCATGTGGTCCTCTAGACTACTCCTAAGGTCAAGCATTAGTGGCTCCATCAAGGGGTTTCCATTCCCTTGAGAAGACCATCTAACTCAACCATCTCGCATACCTAGGAGAAGACGACATCACACATCATCATATAATTGGTGACTGACCATGTAAGAACTCAAAAACCCTAAAGAAACCGAGCGTGCAGAAGGGGAGCCAGAAAAAGAAAAGGCGCGCAGGCCGAAATCAAGCTCTAAAACTATACTGAGACTAATGTCACAGCAAGTGAGCTACAACAAAAAGGGTAGAATGCCAACAAGCAGCAATATAAAATAAAATACCATCTAAAAGGTATGATAGCAAGCAATCTTCCTAAATAAGGTCTAGAGACCTCAACAGATCGTATCCTCCGCAAGGTGATGAAATCCAAGTCAAACAATATGAAGTGAGAGACCAAAGTGGAAGGATATCCCTCTACTGAAAGGGATACTAGGTAAAAGAATCGTTCATGACACATCTGAGAAGGTTAACCAGAGCTTCTGCCCTTGAGCCCTTGTATCACCTATACAAAAAATACAAGGAAGACAATGGAGATGTCTCCTTACGCTCCAAGTGGACTGAGGCATTCCACAAAGTCCATCCGGAACCAGTTCTCGTTGCTTGTTCCCATGGAACGGGGGCCCCTCTCAACAAACTGGTCGATGACTGTGTCAACAAATACTCGAGGATTTTAGTACCCTAAAGGAAAAAAACTGTCTCAGATGAAAAGTGACAAGGGAGAATTATTTGGATTCCTATCCCCGATGTCCTACTGAACTGACAGTTTATTTCGTATCCTCAAGTGAGGTTGAAATGTGTTTTGTTAGGGAGATAAATTTTAATGGTTTGTTGTCTTACTCAATCGGGTAGCGGAAGTGCAACTCAATGGTGTTATGGCTCGACTCAAACCATGCATAAGTGAATGAATCAATGCACTTTTATTTTTGATGAAAAAATAGCTACAGGAAGGAGAGAGTTCTTCGATCCAAAAATAAAAATAAACACAAGCACAAACTTTTCAAAGAGAAAAACTACACATTTTTGTAATTTTTCCTTTTATGCCAAACTAGAACTACTCTTTCAAATTAAATGAATCCAACAATAACTTTCTTCTACTTCTAATGAGTAAAATGCATGAGAATGTGTATTCACATGACATAAATAAGAGAGCACGTAAAAACTTATGGGTATGAAAAGAATCCTAAGTCTTGCTACGAGAGTTATCAGCTTATATGTTTATACAAGGTGATTAACATAACATAGGTATGAATAAGGCCTTGTAGTTGTACTAGTTTGAAGACCCTTCCCAAGCAAATTATGTTTGGAGTATATTGGGTATGAAGGAATTGTGTTTCTATTTGGATGGATATACATCATGGCCATAATGTATTTGGAATTTTCATCACACATGTTAGAGGCATACAGGTTGGTTTGATGGACCACTTAGCTTAGTAAGGGGCACACCACTTGTGTACACTATCCTCGGATGCCTCCCTTTTGAGAGTTGTATCTGCTAAACACCTTGTGGGTGTTGAGGTGTTTTAGTAAGTATGGTTCACTATTATACATGTTCACTTTTGTGTTGACCATTACAACACTTCATCTTGGAGATTTTGCCATGTCTTTTTTATGGATTCTTCATCATGATTCATGGCATATACATCAGAGAAGTCCTCATTACACACATCCCTAGATGGTCTATCCTTCCAATTGCTACATTTATTGACCTTCCATGTGATCTTTTCCTTGATGAATGAGATCCCTATTCGATTTTTATATGTTTAGCATGGGTTTGGCTTGTTGAGGTAGTTGACTCCTCCATTTGGTGGAAAAATCCCTTTATCATTACTCTTTGGCACATTTATTAAGGCACGTTAACTTATGTAAGTTGGTTTCCCCAACATTTCCATGCAAAACATCCAATTAAAAATAGGCTATCTATCATGTACCCCATTTCTTCAACACCATGAAAATCATGGAATCATAAGAATCAACACCAAGCTACTATATGTTTACCCTCATTATGCATCCATCATGATCAATTCAATAATTATGAAACATATCAGATATGGGTAGCACTATGGCACCATCACATGTATAGTATTTCTTACCTTCAGATTCCTTCCAATTCCATAGAAAACAAATACTTATGTTTAATTAAGTTTTCTAGTGATGCACCTAAATAATATAACGTATGTGTGTCACTCTACAAGTCTCAATACCTAGATTGTATATTAACCATAATCATCACAATAATTTCATGTACTTGTTTTTCTTCAACATATATTAATCATATATTATACATATTCTCAATAGATATGACCCAACTACCAAAACAATATGCTTACTTTTACTACGAACATGGATATGAAATATTCATATCATGAGAAACATGTGTGCTCACTAGAATCACTCTTTGTGTGCATACAACTTCAAACAATCAAGTGCTTGAGACCATCCATGTTGCACATATATACAATTTCAAACAATATTGTGCATATAGACTTAAATCAATTAAATGGAGGTATAACCATCACTCCATACTAAGAAACCCTAATAACTTCAATGTCGACCACTACTATAGCTTGTTAGAACACTATAAGTAATACAAGTAAGAATACACTTATTGTAATTAAGTGCTTCGACAACAAAATAATGAACATATCATTTACACACTTTAGATTATGACAAAACATCTACTAAGCAATTAGATATATAGAAATTAACTCAACATGCATTATATTACACCAATCCTTGCAAGTAAGAGTACCTAGTGATAATATTATTAACATAATAAATAACAGTTGACTGGTTGGAAGATGAATAAGAATGGTTTTCCAACTTCTCCTTCGTCTTGTCGGATGTGTTGTGTGAGTGTGCATGTGTGTGAACAAAAAATTACAAGTAATGAACCTAATAATACTTTTTCTATGCATTTTGATCATTTAGTAATCTCTTAAGATTACAAATTTTGACAATCAAGAACCAAAAAACTATCTTATATGCTTTGTTTTAGTCCAATAAAAGAAAACACAAATTACGCAATAATTCCAAAGACACATTTCCATGTGTTCTTTTCAAAGATAAAGTATATTTATCCAATGTGTAGCATGTTCTTGATTTTGTAATTTTGATGAAGGGTGACCAACCCAAAATATGCAATTTGAAAGTTACTCCAAATGTGTTGGTATATTTATATCCACTATTTCCATATGTTCCAAAGCCCCCATTCATATTTAATTTATTTGGAGTTGAAAATTTTGGTTGAAGGGATTCATCAATATTTTCATTGTCATGGGATTTTCCATACTTCAAGCGCTAATCTTTACATACAATTCATGGGCAAATGATTTTAAATTAAGTCCCATCATTCTTCCCAAATGGGATTTTTTTCTTTATCCTTGCATAACATGGAAGTATGTTTCCTTATTATTTTTTGAAAATGTTGTAGTCTACTGGATAATAACAATCAACCATTTTCTTGGGATCTCAATTCTCAACTTGTTAGACATAGTTCCATTCGCAATCCGAAATCACAAACTTGCTATCGGCTTGAAATAAGTAAATTTTGGAGTCACATTAGAGAAGCTATAGGGCCCATGGACAAATAGACTCCTATAAAATAAAAATTCACAAACTTATTATAAATTTGAAATAAGTAGATTTTGGAGTCAAATAATCCTTCCTCTATAGAATTTCCTCACCTAACATGGATATTGTCCCTCACTATATAATAGGCTTCCACAACTTAACATGGATCTACTCCCTCACAATACAATAGGCTTCAACATCCTCTCAAAAGGGATCTTCTTTCTTGCTATGCAGTATGATTAGTCTCTCAATTTGAACTATCAAGACACAATAGAGCTTGTGGGTTGAAATAGTACTTCTCTTAGGCCCAATATGGTCAAATATTACGGGGTTATTAAATCCTTGATCTAGTTAATTCCCTCCCCAACATAGGAAAACCATGTTGTAGGTGGGGACTACAACCTGCGATATCTAATTATCATTCCATTTACAGGGTTATTGATGCTATAGTTGGGTTGACTCTAGATTTTCATCCCACTTGGTCCATGTATATTCCTCCTTGTCATAGAACTCCAGGTAGTCCTTCAAATTCCCTCTTGCTCGTTCCCATTGGTCATTCACTACATTGATTCCATGCTTCAACTATGCCTCCTATTATGGTTTTTTTCCAACCTATAATGCACACACAACCACCCTTTTAACACTCCATGGAATATTATCAAGAACATGTTTCTTCTATAGACTTACACAAGAGATATTTAATTTCTACACACAAAGAAACCACAGTCCCATAGTGACTCAGTGCATCATGATTTCTCTGTTCATTTTGGCCCGCTTGATTTTGAACAAATCCAAAATAACTGGCCTACTATGGACTTAGGAGCATCTATTTATGGTGATACTTATGATTATTCTGCTTTGATTTCACACCAATCATTCAACATTCATAAACATGCGAATCCTTCAAAGGTTTTCAACAATTTGGTTGTGCTTCGTGTTGCATCAACTTTATGTTATGTACCTAAAGATATGAAACACATATGTGGATTGGTATATCTATAAATAGTGGATATGTATCATACCCTTGGTGTGTGACATACATAACAAACTATCAATGCCAAATGAAATGTACTTCTTAAACTAAAACACCCAAACAGTTAAAAGGTAAAGATTATGTAATATCTAAGTTCATTTCCCACTAGAAAGAGTAATATATCAAACAGAAGAGAAGCTATGGTCAACTTATTTATTTTAAGTTTTTTTTCCAAATATGGAGTAAACTTAAGGTTCTTTTCCATCCTTTCAACTGAAATTTCTTTCAAAACTCAATTTCCCAGCCTGTATTGGCACATGGACAATACTTGTCAAACACTGAGTCCCAATCGTGGAAGTGAAAAGATATGGTATTGGATTCTGCAATAACCATCCAGCTGTAGAAAATATTTGAATGGGGGTATTGAACTTCCCATAATCATTTTCTTTCTCACAAACATGGGGACCTTGGTAGCATAGCAAGTGGTCCTAAATCTCATTTAAGAAACCACATAATTTAATACTTAATCAATAGCCACTGTATCTTCATGGAAAGTTAATGTTAAAAATGCATGAATTCTGAGATCACACAATAAACATGGGAGTATTTTGAGTTATGAAGATGGGTTCTTTTGCCACTTTTGATCCCAATTTAAAATTCCATCTCAAATTTATTACTATTCACGATATATAACATCAAATACAATAAATAGAGTAAGAAAGGCATTTATTTATAGAATATGTATATAAAATCCCTTCAAATCTAGGGTGGAATCCGTAGACAAACCCTTGAAATTCAATGAATTGATCAACACAAGTAAAATTAAAATCACCATGTATTCAACAAACCATTCGAGGTAAAATGGTCTAGAATGAACCCAGGGTTCGGTACACTAGCATATACAATTTACCCTAGTGTATACAATTTACCCTACATAAATGCAAGAAGAGATTAATAAAACTAGGGCTCGGTACTCATGGATTTGGGAGGCATTGACCCCTCTTAGAGTTGCTTTGCGTGTGATGAACCTGCTCAGGAACTGGATGAGCGCATGATGAGCCTGCTAACATGATGGCCTACTCTGGAACTGCCTCAGGTCGTTGGACGGGTGTGCGATGAGCCTTCTCACAGATGATCTGCTCAGAACTGGGTGGGTGCACAAACGGGAGGCCGTGTTAATGCAAAAATTGAAATGTGGGTCACAGGAGGTTGAAAGGTGAGGTTATATTTTTTGGTTTATTTATTTATTATTATTTTTTATTTATGTTTTTTTGTATTATATTTTTTATTTGTTATATATATATATAATATTTATATTTATGTAATTATATATATATATATATATATATATTCATATTGAAAACAAGATTTTATTTTAAAAAAATTGATGAAAAAATTTTAAATTAAAAATTTAATGATGATGTAAGTGATGATGATGTTGATGAAATCGGTGTCGATGATGATGATGATCATCACCATCACCACCATCCTGATCATCATCATCATCAATGTCGATGTCATCACTATTCACCATCACAATGATCATAAACAACAACATCATCATCATCATCATCATAATCATTGTCATCAACATCAAGAATATAATCGTCATCATCAGTGTCATCATCATCATGGTCATTTTCATTGTGATGACAACCATCATAATCATCATACAGATCATGATCATGATCATCATCATCATCATAATATTCATTATCATCATCATCGCCTTCATTATCATCATCAACATCATCTTCCTTATCGTCATCATCATCATTATCTTATTAGACAATCTAATGAATCTACCCTATAGTCTCAAAATATGATTTCCAGCAAGCCCTTATTTTCCCAGTTCTAAATTCATATGTCCATTTTATGAAGTGCACAGGTTGCAAGCTTCTTTGGGGGGGAGGTTCCTAGGGTGTGGCGTAGGCAACTTACTAGTAATATTTTTGGGAAAAATGAATCATTAGGTGGCAACAACAAGTCAAAATTTTTACTTGACATCATTGAAATACTAATCGATATGTTTCCATTGATACTTCATTTCTTAGGTGGTCCTAGGGGTTTTATTTATAACATCAAGCTCGCTCCTTTTTAATCCCTCCCAAGTAATCATCATCATCATCCTCATCATCATCCTCATCATCACCATCCCCATCATAATCGTCATCATCACTATTCATCATCACCATTTTCATCATTGTCGTCGTCGTCATCATCATCATCATCATCCTCATCATCGTCATCATCATCATTAGCATCATCATCATGGTCGTTGTCATCACAACCATCATCATCATCATACAGGTGATCATCATTATCATCACCACCATCATATTCATATCGTCATCATTGTCATTGTCATCATCATCATCATCATCATCGGGATCATCATCATCATCATCATGATCACCATCCCCATCCAAAACCATGTAAATATTTATTGTCTTAACTCTTAACTAACCCTTTTAACCACTATATATAATCATTAATCCTTCTAATATCCAACCTCTATAAATATTAACCATTAAAACCTCATGATTATATCATGTAATCATTTTGGCCCTAACCCTTATAACCATTAACCATAACTCATAACCATTATTAATAGTAACCATATAAATACACCTTCTCCTTCAACCAATAAATGTATATCGTCTATGAATCATAAACCATATCACCACTACCCAATAAAATATAAAATTCATATACCATATAAACCTTAACCCATAACACCTAAGTTCATAACCCGTATAACACTAATCCTTGATCCTAAATACCTAATTGTTGACTTGTAACTTCTAATGATTACAAAATCCAGCTACTAACACCTAATTATAACTATTAGCAAAAGAATCACATGGGTTTTGAGGTTGTTGTCAATGGGTTCATAAGGTAATTGGGGTCATAAGTGTTATTAGGGTGATGACCATGTGGGTTATTAATAAGGCACCTCAAATATTTTTTTGGTTCTTACCAATGCAATAATAAAATATATAGGGGACCATACAAATTATTAGCAAGAGAACCATAGTTGTTCTAGTAATTATTAAGAATGATATCATATGGATTTTATGAGTTATTAACAAAGGGACCATAAAGTTTTTTAAGGTTATTAACACTAGGACCATAGGGAATATAGGGGTCATTAGAGCTATTAATGGGATGAAAATATTGATTATTGAAAGCATTAATGCATTGAAAGCATGGATTAATAGGGACTTTCACAATGTTGGATTATCAAAAACGTCCTAAAAATAGTGGTGCCATCTAATTGAGCTAACCCTCGGGGCTCAAATCATTTGTATTTCCAGTGAAATTTCCAAACAAATATACACTTCAATAAACCTCAATAATAATCTTAGTTAACTTTATAATAGATATGGTTTTCTCTATCCATTCTCATATGAATATATCAAATTTAATTAATTTCATCGAAAGAAAAAAAACACTCTACAAATTGGCTATAATAGAAAAACCACATCCATACTTAACTAATGTTATAATTTATAATGACAAAAAACTGAAGTTAAATATTTAATATAAAAGTAAACCTTATAAACAACCACTATTTATTAATCACCATTATGTAAGAAATTATATATAAAGTAACATAAATCAATCTTAATTTTAATATTTGAAATTACCACCAATCTATATTTATGACTTTTATTACTTTTAATGATTAATAGATTCAAAGGAAGATCAATTATATTTATTTTAATACAATATAAAGTATACTACATCAATATTTTTTAATAAACATCCAAATCTAGCAATATCATTTTAAAATAGAAACAATGTTATTTAACAAACAAACCTAGTAATAACATTCTAAAACAAACAAAAAGTATTATTTAATAAACATCCAAACCTAAAAATAACATTCTAAAATAGAAACAATGCTATTATAACTATGTTTTTTCTTGAGGGAAGCGCTAGCTTTTGACTTCTTTGTGACCATGTTGTTCTTTAGGGAAGTGCTAGCTTTTGACTCCTTTACAAAGGAACATATAAAAACTATAGTTAATTTCTTCTAATGTGTAGGTCGTTGGAAGTAGACAAATTTTTTAATCAATACTCTAATGCTTAGATGTGGATAAGCTCGAATCAAATGAAAAGTACTTGTTCCTCTATTGTTGACCCATGCATTGGAATATATTTCATTTAGTGCACCCAATTCTATGGAACATGGAACATTGAATAGAGGCCACAACCATGCATTCAACTAAAACACAAATCATAGATAAACCTAGTTTATGTGTCTCTTTTGTTAGAGTTAATTAAATGGAACTCATTTAAGAGTTCACTAGAGATTACGTGGAGAGGCAACACAAAGATATTAGGGATTTAATCTATGAAATTGGAATACAAGTCATAGAAGAGAGTGAAATTAGCATTGATATGGAATACATATAACCTATCTTCTTTAGTTTACTTAAACTCAAATCATTATATGGGAGAATAACTTTATTCTAAGAGGTCATTATGATATAGTGGGCCATAATGGATATTTAGAGTAGCATAGTCAAAATATTTCAATTTGTCCTCGATCATCATCGAAACAATTCTGACACTTTGTACAATTGATTCAAAGAATTTCTACATATGCACATAACCCATAGAACGTCATACTTGAACCTTAAACACACTTAGATCTCGCTTATCCTTATATTTCTAGTCAAACATATGATCCATTAATTACAATAAATTCACCAAAATGTCTCTAGTATATTATTTATAAAATCTTCTTCATACCATATTTATTTATGCATTTTCACTCTCCACAAATTCCACCATCATCAAAACCATTTTATACACATGATTTATTTCCTCAAGTGAGGGGTTTAATAATAATTTTCTTCATTCTATTGGATTCCCAATTATAAGATTGCCATATGATTTCGAATGAGCATTGATACATCAAGTTGTAAGCTAAAATGAAGAGAAATGAAGGTTTTGAAGGATCACCGTACTCCCTACGATGCCAAAAATCTATAGGTTTGTTGTTTGTATGTCAAATTATTTGTATGAGTCATGTTTGAGTATGGAAACCCTCCCACATCGTCAATGCATGCGTCTAGTATAACCATGGAAAATTTCAATCCATACAAGCACAAATTGAAAACATTTCAGCATTGGCCCCATTCAGTACATTAATTATTCTATAGGTTTGTTGTTTGATTTTTGAATTGTTTGTGTGAATCCTGTTTGATTCTAGAAACCCTCCCACACCATCAATGCATGCGTCTAGTCTAACCATGCCAAATTTCATTCCAAGCTAGCACAAATTTAAATAATTTCAACGTTGGACCCATGCAGTACATGACCAAGCACACCAATATTTGGGTTAGCATGATAATTGTGCATTTCCTTACTGACCTTCTCTTTTTTTTTAGAATAATTTAATATTCTCTAATAAACAAGGCCAACCATGTGAAGGTGGAAGCTCTTGTGGGCCGTCCCCCCCCTCACATCACTCTCAATTCCCCTTAACCCGACAAAAATATCTATGTACAAAAAAATTAAATGTGTTTTTTGTCATACTCTATAACAAGCAATGTTTCTAATTATTATAAAATACAGGAAAATCGAAAAAACACTAAGAAACAGTTAATTTATATGTACCAATAAAATTCGTTATTTCTATCACAATATTAAATCAAAATTTATAGAGTAGATATATTACTACATACCTCGTACACTTCAATGGACTTCATGATCTTCTTCATCCAAGTCATCATCTGTATCATCTGATCTAGATTCAACATTGTAAGGATTTTCCATATCATCATCGTCATCGATGTCAGTTATGATCATCATGTCATCATCGATATCATCTTCATGGACATTATCCGATACATCATCTGATTCAACTAATTATTCGACATCTTCTTCTGGAACATGATAATCTAACTCATGTTGATCATGATCATCTTCAACGTCGTCTTCGTCTTTGAGAACCTCTTCATTACCTTCATCTACATTATACTTTACCAGCCTTCCCCTTGGATCATGTCTCACAACAAATGACCAACCCACTCTACCTAGAACCTCAAAGTAAAATACCTATTCACATTGGGTTGGAAGAACATAGGGCTCCATTCTTGGCTCAAACAACCTTGTATTTACCATGGTAAATCCAATATGATGTTCAATAATTGTTTTATCTGGATCACGTTGATTCAATCGACACCTGTACCATTTGATAATGAATAGAAATACCTTGAAGGAGTTAAAGTCACACTAAAGAATGTCTTCCAGATACCCATAGTATCAATTTTCAGAGAGTTTTGGATGTCTATGACTTCTAGAGGAAACATTGGTCACCTCAAAGACTGCAGATATACCACAATCTTAAATTTTTTTGTTTCATCCAGCTTTTTGATGCGATATCTACAACCATTGCACCACATAGACTTATGATGTTTTACCTACAACAATCCATACAAGAAAAGATTACATAATGATCCAATATTTATGATTAAGTGCATGTTAATTATAATGCCATATAGGGAAGAAAAAAAAGCGTTTACATCGACAATATGTTTGCAAAAAAAAAATAGTGTGGTTGATTAATATGCTTACCTACTTATCTTTTAAACCATATGCTAAATCGATTTCCCTTTGTTTTACATTGGTATCTCCATTGCGATGTGTTGTTTTAAACAATGAAGTGCACCTTCCCATGATATTCCATGACCAGATTGTTCACATCATTCAATCCATACCTTCACCCAGTCAATATTGTTTGCAATGTATAAATGAATTGCATCCCACTCTCGACCAATTGTTTGATGACAATAAAATTAAAATTCAATACAAATGTATATTCACTTAACAAAGTATATTACACTCTAAATTGATGCAATATATTAAATATAAAAATAGAATATGTATGATATATAAACATAAAAATCAACAGTGAAATGTGTTATATTACCTTTTACCTTCCTTGATCTACCTTTCCCCTTTGGGTACTCCCCTTCGAAATTGTTATTGGAGTCTGGATCACAAATGCGACGTAAATTGATCTTTGACGCTAAATTAGGAAGATATTCACTAATATACAACATGTTTTGGTATACCATATATCCCTCCATCATAGAACTCTTAGCATGTGCTCGTTGTCTAACCAAACTGTTCATAAATTCCAGGTACCTCTCAACCATCCACATGGACCTTGAATGTGCAGGTCCACAAAATTCAATCTCCTCAACTTGGTGTATGAGGTTGTGTTCCTGTGCATTGAAAAATGCCGAAGGTAGATGCTTCTACATTTCACACATGATATGATGAATTTCTCTCCTCCAATACTTTATATCTTCTTATGGAGTTCTTTAGATGAAAACCATCTACAAGTGACACAACCCAATCAAGAGATTTAAAAAAAAAAACATTATATTACATAACATGAATTAGAGCACAAAAAAAAAATTATATAAGTTCTACGATGAATTAAAGAAATACTAAGCGCATGCAAAAAATCGCCTACTTACCTCATGTATTTCCCGAGATTATATATTACTTGTTTGACATTGTTGTCGAAGTTGTTTGGGAGAGAGAGAGGTAGAACATACTGTAACAATATACAAATCATTTAATTTTTTAAACAAAGAGTAGACAAACAAAAATACTAACCATATTAACTAGAATATAAAAAAAAAAATGCATACCATAATAATTATCTTCATGAAGACATGCCAATCATGCGTTTTCACCCCCGCAAATTCACCTTTCTTTGTTATGATATTCTTTATGTTTGTACAAAATTCGGTGGGAAATTTAATTTTTCGCATGAATTCTTTTACAACATTACTTTGTTGGTCTGTTAACATCCATGGAAGTGAGTTTATATTAATTTTTTCTCAGTTGCTATGAAATTGAATGACATCTTTCATTGCATGGTTTCCTTCTTGAATGTCTTTGCAAATTTTGACAATTTTTTCTTTCTCACTCCTTCCATCCAATACTCGCCATAAGGTGTCAGTCACATTCTTTCTGATATGCATTGTATCAAACAAATGAGCAATTTGTATGTGCTCATAGTAGGGCAACCTACTAAATTGTCTAGGACAACTTTTCTTTCCTCGTGGAAGCCCATTAATTCCTTCATGATCACATGAATGACCATCATGAATCGTAGTTTATAAAGAAATGATAGAAATCAATGTCAATTACAGTAAACAACACACAATAAAAAAAAATACATAACATTTAATATACGATGATTTGTACGTACCTTGACGATTTCTATTATATTGCAACTTCCATAGGTGAGGTGTCATTCTCTGCGGCTTTAATGCAGTCTTGCTTGCCATTGAACATATGTTTTTCTGTAGTTTGATACTTGTGATTCTTAGAGAGGAAGCACCTATACTCATCAAACACCTCCTTTCCTAAGCTTTTTGAACGACGAGATTTGATCTTAGGACCACAAACTAGACATGCAAATTTCCCCTTTGTTTGAAGACCTACATAAAGAGATGGAATATCTATGTCAATTATAATTGTATACAAAATTAATGGATTATTTAGAAAAACATGTGTGCGTAGTATATTAACTAGTTCATAAAATTAAATGCAAATAAAGTGGCCAAACTTATAATTACAAACCGCAAAAATAGGTTAACCCTAGGGAATCATGTATTGTCCATACAAGCATTGCATGTAATTGAAATTTCCTTTGTTGTATTGGTCTAGATATGTCATACATAGTGATTACATTCCATAACTTTAGTAGCTCGTAAATAAGAGGTTCGATATATACATTAATATCTTTGACTTGGTACTTACCTAATTGATTTGAGCATATAAAAAATATAATTATGAGACGTACCATTTAGATATATAAACCATATTGCATAAGAGAAAGACAATAAATATATATATGACATTATGCAACAAAATACAACAAATGAGATGCCAATACATTTAAAAAAAAAGATGTGGGCACAATATACCTGGAACAATCATTGACAACATTATATGCTCCCTCTTTATTTACAACCATGGAGGAATGTTATTGTTGATAACAAAAATAGGCCACACCGAGTAAACGGATCTTATCTCTGCAAATGGATTGAGACCATCTACTACCAAAGAAATCCTAATATTACGAGGTTCTTCTTTAAAGTGAGGCCAGTTTTCCTCCATATCTCTAAATGTAGACCCATCTGCATGCATTCGAATAATGTCATTTTGACTTCTGTTCAGTGCATGGTCATCCATAAACGTTGTTATGTTTTCACCTGAACAGTCATTGCAAATGTGGAATAAAGGGAATATAATGAAGAACCTGTTATCCCTAAAGTTGAACCTAGACTATGGGATTCAAGCTTAAGGAAATCTTTGTATAAATCAAATGAAATCACACTGAAAACACAAATTGGTATGAAATCAAAAGCTGTAAAAGCATCACACACTTTACAATGAACAGAGCTGGTATAGAGCTGGTATATATCACAGATGGGTAAATACAGGTATTTATCAGGAGATCAAAGCATTGAAGTAAAGGATGGTATGAATCAGAGCTGCAGGAAACTCAAACAGCTGTTGTATAACATGAAAGTAATCACAAAGTTCAATACCCAGGTACTATGATCCTAAATCATGAAGTGAAACTGTCAATGTTTATAAAAAATGAAAGATAACTGTCATCTCATAATAAGAATTATGTAATGGAATGTGAATGACCAAGTACATAAAAGAATTATCAAAGAGACAATTTATATGACACAAAGGCAAATCATCATCAAGTTTATTCAAAACTAGAACCTGTCATTGAAGCTGTAAAAAGTTCATGATATACAGAGTGCTTACAAAAGATCCAACATATCTCCCAAAACTGCCAACCTACAGTCCCTGCGTTCTCATGAAAGGAAGAACTTCCTCTTCTCTGCTCTCGAGCCCTTAGCTGGGACCTCCCCTGAGCAATTGATTTTCTGTTCATTATATAGACAGTAATATGTGACAGAAATTGAACTCTGCCTCTTAGCTGGCAACTTGATGGAATCTTTTACCCAAAAACCTTCAACTGAAAACATATCTTGCATCCTCAGAATCCCACAAGTACTCGGTATAATCCCAATAATAAAGCTGACAATCTTGTGTTTGTTACAAAGGCGGCCCTCTTCTTTAAACTCTGCAGGAATCAATGATCTTGCTATCAGCCTGCCAGGTAACTCCTCAAGATCCGGGACTAATCTTTTATGATTGCATTCAAATCTGGGTTACATCCCTTAAAATCCTGAAACTGCCAGATATTCAATATACTTTGCATTTAGGTATTTTTTCATTGATGTTTTGCCACATAATGCTTTGTCTCCTACAAATATGTGAATAATAAGCCTTCTGAATGCTAATGTTTATCCTCCTTATCGGCTGAGTTGGCTGCCCCAAATGATGGAATTAGTTTCTGAGAATGAAGACCCGTCACTGAAATTATTGCTTAGATCTTGATACTGATTTCTTCCCTGAGAAAATAGCCACATAATCAAAACAACAACACCCACAGCTATACTTGAGCAACTCTGGAATTATCTATTTTGACAACAAAGATACAAAGAATCTATATCTTTGCTGACAGTGAACTCGAATAATCGGAAATCTTGGTTGCTCTTGGGCCTAATCTCCTTTGGATGACGATTATGAACATATTCATATACTGGATTCAGTGCATTACGTTTATAGCTGCCAATGCTTCACATTGTGTGGTCTTTTGAACCCGTAAACTTTCTCATATAAACAACTTTAAAATAGTGTTGCTCTGATGACATTTGCACTTGGGACTTGGTGCTCAATGCTTTGGTTTGATTTCAGACACGTCCCACATGCACAGAGATAATAAAATTATAAAACTTTATTTTAATCATAGGCTTCAAACTTATCTGACGCCGTGGGAACCATGCACGAACCATGGGCAAAGAGTTTAACGTAGAAGTGATCTTTTGATAGTAACTTTGGCTAGTCTCATGTGGAAATAGGAAGGAGACAAAGACCATGACACTCTATCCCTTTTAAATGAACTAATACGTAACTTATTAAGAGGATAATGGATGACTCCCTTTTTATTTTTTAAACTTTTTAATAAAATTATTATTTTAATAAAAAGTTATTTCATTAAAATAATAATTGTTAATTAAAAGGAATCATAATTCTCATGTTAACAACTGAGCAAGATATTTGGGAAAACATAGACTCATAAGATGAAGTTTGATGAAATGGGAAGTTTTTGGGCAAACAAAGATAACAAGGTTTGATACTTACACTCAACTAACCAAGATGGAGGTTTGAGGCGATAAGAAACTGACCATGTTGACTGGAACATCATGACTTGGGCAAAAATGCTAGTAGACTTTATATTCATGCTTGTCGGAATCCAAATTTGTGGGACAAATCTGATGACAACATTTGGCTCTGTTTGGGGATGGCATGCTCCTTGCGAGCTGCCAAGAACTTGTAGACCTGTGCCTGTCCATTATCCTGAAAGAACCTGCAACCTTTATCTTTGCAAACATTCACATTCTTCTGTAGTGTGCCTAGTCCATTGGGCTGGAGTCTTCATGCTGCTGCAAACCTTCTTCATTTATTTAAATAAACTGAAAACCCTGCTTTCCTAACTGAAATTGCTCACTAAATGCTGATCTTTAGACTTCTGTACAAACTGAGGCAAATGCTCAAGAAATGAGCTTTATTTATTTACAAATCTCTTTCTAATCATCTGCTTCTTTAAGTAAAATCATGCTTCCAATGAAGCCATACAAGTATCTGCATACATAATGAAAAGCGTGATCTGTGTATGAACAAAATGAAGACAGGAACAACAATCATCATCTGTCTGTAATTTTGATTTTCAGATTTATTATTCAATGTATACTGAAACCCTGAGTCGATAGATTCCTTGATGTATTCAGCTATCGGGTCATACCATTTCCTTCGTTTTGGACTATCAAACTCATCATTATTCTCAATCCTTATATCAAAAGACAGCTGAAAAGAACTTTGAAATGACAACTCCTGTATTTTTACCTCCAAAGATTCAATCTCTTTCTCAGCAAATTCTTTTAAAAATATGACTTTAGATTCTGAATTTGACATTAGATGAGCAGAAAAAATGGAAGAAAAATTTTCATGAATGCTCATATCATTCCATTCCTTGAAATCTTTAATGGAAATAATATCTGCCCTAAACTCTGTCTTCTCCAATATAATCCAAAAATCTATTGATGACTTAATCGACCCCACTGGCAAATCTACTGATCTGGAAATGATGCATAAAGGGGACCATGGAATATGAAGATTCATTTCAGAAGAAAGGAAAAGACAACCTCCCTTTGTCGAAAACAATCTGACATTTGAACTGCTTAAAGATTCCATATAATCAACAAATGGATCGATGAAACTATAAGGAATTACCTTTTGCTGAAGATCAAAATATCTCTGTATATCCTCTTCCTCATAATGGCTGCCACTTTCAGCTAGCTGCAAATTGAATTGTACATATGGCTGCTCAATGTCTTCTACAGATTCAGGATGATTGATTTCTATACAATGCTGTTCCTTACCAAAATTTGATTCATAATTCTCATACACCTGTTGGCTGCTCCTCAAATCAACAAAGGCTGATGTAAGGATCTGCTCTGTTTCATCTGGATACACATCATAGATTGGGATATTTTCAGAGTGAATCGGCTGATGCTGATCTAAATCTAGAACTTTAATGTCTTCTCTTGGAGGTTCCACCGATATGTTAATGTCTTCACTATACAATGGAGCATTCTGATCAATTTCTAAAGACAACAATTTATGTTCTATGATGCTCTCATCAATTTTAATATCAGAATTTTGAAAATTTTCTTCTTGTGAAACAGAATTAGAGGAAGATAATGAATCCTCTTCTTTCTTCATATCATAATTATCAGCTTCATCCTCTCTACTGGAAAAATCTGTCTCTAACCTCTGCATATATAATGCATATCCCCTACAACAATCTTCAAAAATGCATTCATCTGGGTATATCCTCTTATAATATGAATTAAAGGCATCATGAAAATCTTTCAAAGAGGAAATACTGGAAGGAGGAAGATTCATGTACCATTGTTGTCTCGCACAACCATCTAATGAATATCTAAACATTTTCATCAATACATCTTCATGATGTATACCCAGCTGATCCATGTATTGATGAAATTTAATTACATGATGTGCCGGATTGTCCTCTTCCTTTTCTAGGAATCGCGGGAGAAAATCTCCCCATTCATCAATGGTAGGTACTGTATTTGGAAAGCCAGGAATATCTGAAAAATTGAACGGAGCAAATCTCTGTGCCAACATAGTTTCAAAACGCGTTGACATCTTGTAAAATCGCCTCTGGATTCTTCGAACATGGAGTCGCCCGGTGAATAATCTGTAGTCTAACTAATGCCCTGCTCCTGTCCACCGTCAAGAGCTGGATCTAATCTTTGTCGTTCTTTCCCGGGGAAGATATCTTTTCCTTCGTCCGTCCCCGGCAACGACGCCAGAAGATGTTATCCCTAAAGTTGAACCTAGACTATGGGATTCAAGCTTAAGGAAATCTTTGTATAAATCAAATGAAATCACACTGAAAACACAAATTGGTATGAAATCAAAAGCTGTAAAAGCATCACACACTTTACAATGAACAGAGCTGGTATAGAGCTGGTATATATCACAGATGGGTAAATACAGGTATTTATCAGGAGATCAAAGCATTGAAGTAAAGGATGGTATGAATCAGAGCTGCAGGAAACTCAAACAGCTGTTGTATAACATGAAAGTAATCACAAAGTTCAATACCCAGGTACTATGATCCTAAATCATGAAGTGAAACTGTCAATGTTTATAAAAAATGAAAGATAACTGTCATCTCATAATAAGAATTATGTAATGGAATGTGAATGACCAAGTACATAAAAGAATTATCAAAGAGACAATTTATATGACACAAAGGCAAATCATCATCAAGTTTATTCAAAACTAGAACCTGTCATTGAAGCTGTAAAAAGTTCATGATATACAGAGTGCTTACAAAAGATCCAACATATCTCCCAAAACTGCCAACCTACAGTCCCTGCGTTCTCATGAAAGGAAGAACTTCCTCTTCTCTGCTCTCGAGCCCTTAGCTGGGACCTCCCCTGAGCAATTGATTTTCTGTTCATTATATAGACAGTAATATGTGACAGAAATTGAACTCTGCCTCTTAGCTGGCAACTTGATGCAATCTTTTACCCAAAAACCTTCAACTGAAAACATATCTTGCATCCTCAGAATCCCACAAGTACTCGGTATAATCCCAATAATAAAGCTGACAATCTTGTGTTTGTTACAAAGGCGGCCCTCTTCTTTAAACTCTGCAGGAATCAATGATCTTGCTATCAGCCTGCCAGGTAACTCCTCAAGATCCGGGACTAATCTTTTATGATTGCATTCAAATCTGGGTTACATCCCTTAAAATCCTGAAACTGCCAGATATTCAATATACTTTGCATTTAGGTATTTTTTCATTGATGTTTTGCCACATAATGCTTTGTCTCCTACAAATATGTGAATAATAAGCCTTCTGAATGCTAATGTTTATCCTCCTTATCGGCTGAGTTGGCTGCCCCAAATGATGGAATTAGTTTCTGAGAATGAAGACCCGTCACTGAAATTATTGCTTAGATCTTGATACTGATTTCTTCCCTGAGAAAATAGCCACATAATCAAAACAACAACACCCACAGCTATACTTGAGCAACTCTGGAATTATCTATTTTGACAACAAAGATACAAAGAATCTATATCTTTGCTGACAGTGAACTCGAATAATCGGAAATCTTGGTTGCTCTTGGGCCTAATCTCCTTTGGATGACGATTATGAACATATTCATATACTGGATTCAGTGCATTACGTTTATAGCTGCCAATGCTTCACATTGTGTGGTCTTTTGAACCCGTAAACTTTCTCATATAAACAACTTTAAAATAGTGTTGCTCTGATGACATTTGCACTTGGGACTTGGTGCTCAATGCTTTGGTTTGATTTCAGACACGTCCCACATGCACAGAGATAATAAAATTATAAAACTTTATTTTAATCATAGGCTTCAAACTTATCTGACGCCGTGGGAACCATGCACGAACCATGGGCAAAGAGTTTAACGTAGAAGTGATCTTTTGATAGTAACTTTGGCTAGTCTCATGTGGAAATAGGAAGGAGACAAAGACCATGACACTCTATCCCTTTTAAATGAACTAATACGTAACTTATTAAGAGGATAATGGATGACTCCCTTTTTATTTTTTAAACTTTTTAATAAAATTATTATTTTAATAAAAAGTTATTTCATTAAAATAATAATTGTTAATTAAAAGGAATCATAATTCTCATGTTAACAACTGAGCAAGATATTTGGGAAAACATAGACTCATAAGATGAAGTTTGATGAAATGGGAAGTTTTTGGGCAAACAAAGATAACAAGGTTTGATACTTACACTCAACTAACCAAGATGGAGGTTTGAGGCGATAAGAAACTGACCATGTTGACTGGAACATCATGACTTGGGCAAAAATGCTAGTAGACTTTATATTCATGCTTGTCGGAATCCAAATTTGTGGGACAAATCTGATGACAACATTTGGCTCTGTTTGGGGATGGCATGCTCCTTGCGAGCTGCCAAGAACTTGTAGACCTGTGCCTGTCCATTATCCTGAAAGAACCTGCAACCTTTATCTTTGCAAACATTCACATTCTTCTGTAGTGTGCCTAGTCCATTGGGCTGGAGTCTTCATGCTGCTGCAAACCTTCTTCATTTATTTAAATAAACTGAAAACCCTGCTTTCCTAACTGAAATTGCTCACTAAATGCTGATCTTTAGACTTCTGTACAAACTGAGGCAAATGCTCAAGAAATGAGCTTTATTTATTTACAAATCTCTTTCTAATCATCTGCTTCTTTAAGTAAAATCATGCTTCCAATGAAGCCATACAAGTATCTGCATACATAATGAAAAGCGTGATCTGTGTATGAACAAAATGAAGACAGGAACAACAATCATCATCTGTCTGTAATTTTGATTTTCAGATTTATTATTCAATGTATACTGAAACCCTGAGTCGATAGATTCCTTGATGTATTCAGCTATCGGGTCATACCATTTCCTTCGTTTTGGACTATCAAACTCATCATTATTCTCAATCCTTATATCAAAAGACAGCTGAAAAGAACTTTGAAATGACAACTCCTGTATTTTTACCTCCAAAGATTCAATCTCTTTCTCAGCAAATTCTTTTAAAAATATGACTTTAGATTCTGAATTTGACATTAGATGAGCAGAAAAAATGGAAGAAAAATTTTCATGAATGCTCATATCATTCCATTCCTTGAAATCTTTAATGGAAATAATATCTGCCCTAAACTCTGTCTTCTCCAATATAATCCAAAAATCTATTGATGACTTAATCGACCCCACTGGCAAATCTACTGATCTGGAAATGATGCATAAAGGGGACCATGGAATATGAAGATTCATTTCAGAAGAAAGGAAAAGACAACCTCCCTTTGTCGAAAACAATCTGACATTTGAACTGCTTAAAGATTCCATATAATCAACAAATGGATCGATGAAACTATAAGGAATTACCTTTTGCTGAAGATCAAAATATCTCTGTATATCCTCTTCCTCATAATGGCTGCCACTTTCAGCTAGCTGCAAATTGAATTGTACATATGGCTGCTCAATGTCTTCTACAGATTCAGGATGATTGATTTCTATACAATGCTGTTCCTTACCAAAATTTGATTCATAATTCTCATACACCTGTTGGCTGCTCCTCAAATCAACAAAGGCTGATGTAAGGATCTGCTCTGTTTCATCTGGATACACATCATAGATTGGGATATTTTCAGAGTGAATCGGCTGATGCTGATCTAAATCTAGAACTTTAATGTCTTCTCTTGGAGGTTCCACCGATATGTTAATGTCTTCACTATACAATGGAGCATTCTGATCAATTTCTAAAGACAACAATTTATGTTCTATGATGCTCTCATCAATTTTAATATCAGAATTTTGAAAATTTTCTTCTTGTGAAACAGAATTAGAGGAAGATAATGAATCCTCTTCTTTCTTCATATCATAATTATCAGCTTCATCCTCTCTACTGGAAAAATCTGTCTCTAACCTCTGCATATATAATGCATATCCCCTACAACAATCTTCAAAAATGCATTCATCTGGGTATATCCTCTTATAATATGAATTAAAGGCATCATGAAAATCTTTCAAAGAGGAAATACTGGAAGGAGGAAGATTCATGTACCATTGTTGTCTCGCACAACCATCTAATGAATATCTAAACATTTTCATCAATACATCTTCATGATGTATACCCAGCTGATCCATGTATTGATGAAATTTAATTACATGATGTGCCGGATTGTCCTCTTCCTTTTCTAGGAATCGCGGGAGAAAATCTCCCCATTCATCAATGGTAGGTACTGTATTTGGAAAGCCAGGAATATCTGAAAAATTGAACGGAGCAAATCTCTGTGCCAACATAGTTTCAAAACGCGTTGACATCTTGTAAAATCGCCTCTGGATTCTTCGAACATGGAGTCGCCCGGTGAATAATCTGTAGTCTAACTAATGCCCTGCTCCTGTCCACCGTCAAGAGCTGGATCTAATCTTTGTCGTTCTTTCCCGGGGAAGATATCTTTTCCTTCGTCCGTCCCCGGCAACGACGCCAGAAGATGTTATCCCTAAAGTTGAACCTAGACTATGGGATTCAAGCTTAAGGAAATCTTTGTATAAATCAAATGAAATCACACTGAAAACACAAATTGGTATGAAATCAAAAGCTGTAAAAGCATCACACACTTTACAATGAACAGAGCTGGTATAGAGCTGGTATATATCACAGATGGGTAAATACAGGTATTTATCAGGAGATCAAAGCATTGAAGTAAAGGATGGTATGAATCAGAGCTGCAGGAAACTCAAACAGCTGTTGTATAACATGAAAGTAATCACAAAGTTCAATACCCAGGTACTATGATCCTAAATCATGAAGTGAAACTGTCAATGTTTATAAAAAATGAAAGATAACTGTCATCTCATAATAAGAATTATGTAATGGAATGTGAATGACCAAGTACATAAAAGAATTATCAAAGAGACAATTTATATGACACAAAGGCAAATCATCATCAAGTTTATTCAAAACTAGAACCTGTCATTGAAGCTGTAAAAAGTTCATGATATACAGAGTGCTTACAAAAGATCCAACATATCTCCCAAAACTGCCAACCTACAGTCCCTGCGTTCTCATGAAAGGAAGAACTTCCTCTTCTCTGCTCTCGAGCCCTTAGCTGGGACCTCCCCTGAGCAATTGATTTTCTGTTCATTATATAGACAGTAATATGTGACAGAAATTGAACTCTGCCTCTTAGCTGGCAACTTGATGCAATCTTTTACCCAAAAACCTTCAACTGAAAACATATCTTGCATCCTCAGAATCCCACAAGTACTCGGTATAATCCCAATAATAAAGCTGACAATCTTGTGTTTGTTACAAAGGCGGCCCTCTTCTTTAAACTCTGCAGGAATCAATGATCTTGCTATCAGCCTGCCAGGTAACTCCTCAAGATCCGGGACTAATCTTTTATGATTGCATTCAAATCTGGGTTACATCCCTTAAAATCCTGAAACTGCCAGATATTCAATATACTTTGCATTTAGGTATTTTTTCATTGATGTTTTGCCACATAATGCTTTGTCTCCTACAAATATGTGAATAATAAGCCTTCTGAATGCTAATGTTTATCCTCCTTATCGGCTGAGTTGGCTGCCCCAAATGATGGAATTAGTTTCTGAGAATGAAGACCCGTCACTGAAATTATTGCTTAGATCTTGATACTGATTTCTTCCCTGAGAAAATAGCCACATAATCAAAACAACAACACCCACAGCTATACTTGAGCAACTCTGGAATTATCTATTTTGACAACAAAGATACAAAGAATCTATATCTTTGCTGACAGTGAACTCGAATAATCGGAAATCTTGGTTGCTCTTGGGCCTAATCTCCTTTGGATGACGATTATGAACATATTCATATACTGGATTCAGTGCATTACGTTTATAGCTGCCAATGCTTCACATTGTGTGGTCTTTTGAACCCGTAAACTTTCTCATATAAACAACTTTAAAATAGTGTTGCTCTGATGACATTTGCACTTGGGACTTGGTGCTCAATGCTTTGGTTTGATTTCAGACACGTCCCACATGCACAGAGATAATAAAATTATAAAACTTTATTTTAATCATAGGCTTCAAACTTATCTGACGCCGTGGGAACCATGCACGAACCATGGGCAAAGAGTTTAACGTAGAAGTGATCTTTTGATAGTAACTTTGGCTAGTCTCATGTGGAAATAGGAAGGAGACAAAGACCATGACACTCTATCCCTTTTAAATGAACTAATACGTAACTTATTAAGAGGATAATGGATGACTCCCTTTTTATTTTTTAAACTTTTTAATAAAATTATTATTTTAATAAAAAGTTATTTCATTAAAATAATAATTGTTAATTAAAAGGAATCATAATTCTCATGTTAACAACTGAGCAAGATATTTGGGAAAACATAGACTCATAAGATGAAGTTTGATGAAATGGGAAGTTTTTGGGCAAACAAAGATAACAAGGTTTGATACTTACACTCAACTAACCAAGATGGAGGTTTGAGGCGATAAGAAACTGACCATGTTGACTGGAACATCATGACTTGGGCAAAAATGCTAGTAGACTTTATATTCATGCTTGTCGGAATCCAAATTTGTGGGACAAATCTGATGACAACAGAACCTTGAGAGGAACCTTTTTTGTTACTTGATCTGTTCGATATCTACTGATATGACATTCCATACATTCTGTTGCAAATTCATGTTGATTATAATATATAACATGGTCATCGGGGCATGCATGAATTGCTTCATACTGCATTCCAATTTATTTCATGGTCGCAGATAAATCTCGATATGTGTGAGGCAAAATATTTGACAGTGGTAACAAAAATTCAGCTATCATGCTACAACAAATTAAAATAAAAATCTAGTTAATATAATATAGAAATAATATTAACAAAACACATTTCATCAGTATTAATTTGACTTACGAATTAACAATAAACTTATTAGACGAACGGTGATAACCTTTATCGCAATCATATATATTATGTGATGGAATATATTACATACCTTAACATCTGTGTAATTGATATGTTTGAAAGACCATTCATAGCCTTCAAGTTCATTATCAACAATATAGCAGAGAGAATATTTGTGTTGGAGCCCTCGTAAAGGGGTTCGTATGCCTTCTCAAGCAGAGGTAAATCATGAATATCATCAAAACGATCATCATCATCATCATTCATTCTAACATTAAATGAATCATGGATCAAAGTATTTGTACCATCATCTTCAACTATGTTATCAGTATGATCATCTTCTTCAATATGATCATTAACTTGTTCTCCATTATTCATAGCTCCATGTTCCTCTGGTACTTGTTCTGAAAGCACTTCCTCTGGACGATATGCCGTAGGATGTATTTCTTTCATAATTACATGAAACCATCAATAGATAAAATTTAATATAAAAAATATTAAAATAATACATACATTTACAAAAGCAATCAAAATAAAAACATGTATAATGCAAAACTTACAAATGGACGATATTCATGTCCCCCCTCACCGTGTCCATGTTCCCTACAATGTTTTCTAGTTGTTGTGATATTTATTCTTCTCCTCTTAAATCTCCTACATTGACTACATGGACAATAACATTTCCCATTACCCTTTCTTTTCAGTCCATCCCACAATCTAACAAGCAATTGTCGATTTTGTTCGTTTGGATCAGGAATATTGCTATTTGACAATTTCTTGTAAAGAGATTGAATTAGGATTATTGATCTTAGAAAATCAAGCTCCGCACTTTGCTCACTTTAATCACAAAACAATAGAAATAAAGATGTATTCTTTTACGAAAAAATTTCCGCCGAATAAAAAAACTTCCGCAGACCGTCGCTTGTATAGAAAACATGTCAGAATGTTTCGAAATTTATAGATTTTAAAATATAAACATTCATCGGATATCCGATGAATTAAGCATATTTACCGTTGGATAATAGATGTTGGATATCCGACATTCATGGGAATGATATAATGTTGGATATCCTACATTCACGGGCATAATATGACGTCGGATATCCGACATCCACGAGCATAATATATGGTTGGATATCCGACATCCGTGGGCATAATATTATGTCAGATAGCTTCACTATTCAACATACATCGTCGGATATTAGAGGGCCCTTGGATATCCGACGGACCCTTCTATCAATTTTAAAAAAAAATCAAATTTCGTAATTTTGAAGGTGAAATCCGACGACACAGTCCTTGTCGTCGGATTTTGGGTTCAAATTCTGTAGTTCCAAACCCACCCATCTAACAAAACTTGCCACAACACACCAGAAATGACTGAAAACTTGAACTAGAATGAAACAAACATGAAATAATTATTTTCAGCTACAATAAAATCAGTGAGAAAGGATGAACACCTTCCTCCTCAATCTCTAATTGGAATGCTAGCAAACACTCCAACTAGTGTAGTAGAAATGAGGGGCCCATCACCCTATTGGTATGCAATGAGAGCATTACCCAAGCAAAGAGAAGGATAAGCATGAACTATAATACAATATCAATTCATCAAAAACCCCATCTAGTGCAACTTGTTGCTCCTTTTAAGATTGATATATCTCCAATACCATGGGAATTCCAAAACAATGCACTGGGAATTTGGTGGTTCATAATTACTCCACTACCTTCATGAGTGTGCCCTAGAACCATCTTCACCTTTATGAATGTGCCTTCTAACCACCTTGACCAAATCTAACCAACTTGGATTGACCACTTACTAACAAATTTAGACTTGGTTAAGTCATTTAATGAGCCTTGAATTATTAAAAGGAAGTTAGGTCCATTATCATAATGGAGTATCCACATTCACTCCCTATTTTAAGGAAATGACCAAATCCAAATAATTACAACTTGTTTTGGTCCATAACTCTCCTAGGTGCCCTTTTAACTATTCAAACATAGGATAAGACCTCCTTGGCTCCCTAATGAACCCATTCACACCTTGTTCAAAACTTCTTCCAACTTGTGGACATAATTTTTCCTTAGACAATTTGAATATTTTGATGCATGGAAAACTTTTGAAGAATAATTCCCAAATTAATATTTTCCTTAGCAATTCGAATTGGGAATTTTACCTTTCCATGTGGCCTCTCTTGTCCCATTACTCTTCAATTTTAACCTTCAGACAAAATGCTTAGGAAAATTATCAACCTTTGCCACCTCCTAGATAATTCCTTATGAGAAAATGACTAGGTGACTTAGGACAAAAGCCTTAATAAGTCCACAGAAAATTTGGGAACATTTCAAGTCCTCCCCTCCTAAGATTGCTTATGCTCAAGCAATTTAAATCATTAAGTATCAATACATCAATATCCCAATTATGCACATGAATTTCTTGCATCTAACCTTAGTGATGAATCAAATCACCACCTCTGTGTACCACCACTGGATCTCACCAAAATATATGGGTCTAAACCAAATGAATGGAAGTGAAACATGTATTTCTCGATGCATGATCTATGCAAATCATGGTCATAGGAAACCTTTTGGATGTGGTCACCAAGAATGATGTCCCTATACTGTAACTGCTCAACCAATAGCCCAATCATTCCATAACTATTGTTGTAAATGTACACAACAACTATGTCTCTAAATACCCCAACTAAACTTTGAGAGGGCATTCCATGTTGTTCCTACACTCTAATCACAATCATGCTCTCAAGAGGTAACTCCATCCAACCAACTATCCTTCCACTAACCCATTTGAAACAATTGAGTCCCAAAATGATCCCAAGGTCCCAAATGAGCCTAAGAAATGCAAGGTGTATGGTGCATCCACCATTGTATTGCAAAGTGTCTCCATAAGGAGCCTCATGAAGACTCCAAGTCCACCAAGCATGAGAATATTGATTCCACCTCTCAAATGGTATCCCATATAGGAAACTGTAACAATGCTCTACATAGATAGACTCATGCACATGTGGGTTGGCTTTCTTTCTCAAGCCAACACCCAAACTGCTACTCAAACTGAGCTCGAACCAAGCAATACCAGGATCCCATTTCCTGTACTAAAATCCAACATACAACAATGATATCTAAGACAATCCATCATGCCAAAGGATCCATGGATTCCACTATCTTAGCTGCAAACCATACAATGTCACTATCATATAGAAGGATATAGCATCACGAAAGATACGAGGATCCCAACACCATATTTGAAGTGAATCACTCCCAACCAATTACATCATCTCAGTGAACCTCTCCCTCAAAGTATTATACTCATCATATGCCATGTGCATTAGCACTAAGTCTCACAACAATGCTACATGTCTCACCCGAATGACAAAGGTGAGAGTCCCATGTCCTTCCATGAAGATTGAAGGTATCATCTAGTAACCATTGATTCCCATGTTGCTCACAAAGGATGAAAGATGTGTCAAGTGATTCTCCACTAATGCAAGCAAGAAAATTACCCCCATGGGTACTCATCTCATACATGTATCTATCAACCCAATCCTTGGATGAATAAACACTCCAACTGACAGGTCTAAATGAAAATAATTTATATTCCCTATGTGCAAGTTACACCTTGGTACAATGGTACAATTATATGGCACATGTTCCACTCAATTGGATCAAGTGGAACTCCCATATGTAACTTGACATGATGAAGGCATCAAAGAGTTAAGGTAGAATCCTTCGATGCTATTGGAAAGGGACAAGTGCGCTTGTCGAATCCCATGGCTTGACCATCAAATATCAAGAGAGAATGTGGGAGCTTCCTGCTCCTCATGTGGCACCAAGAGAAAGAATACTTTCACCCAATATTCATCCCCATTTGTCATGGTTGTAATAGATGTGTGGGATGAAGGATAGTGAACCAACTCTCTCCAAAAAATATCCATCAAATTTGAGGATGCATATCCTCCTATAGTGGTTGGCCCAACAAGAATGTGGTCGACTGCCTCCTCCAGGACTGTGTGAATCACTCCTAGAGGAAAAATAAGTGCATGATCCTCCTAAAGCATGTCCAAATCAGAATGTACCTCATGTTCAACCATCACATGAGGATCCTCCATTGATCCATGAATTAAATCAACCATATGGAGTTGGTTTTCTGAAATGTAGGAGGTAGAGTGTGATCTCACCAGCTTCTCATGAATCCGCTCAATTTGAATCTCATATTTTTGAATTACACTTTGAGTACTCTTCAAAGAATCTTGGGTGGTCTCCAACTCATGAGTAAGCTTTTCAATCTCCTTTTCATCTTCTAATGAGGCACAATGATACATATCCATAAGCTCAAGAAGATGATCTCTATCAGAAAGCAAATGCAAAAAGTTACCTTTTATGTCTGACATTGCCTTATGAATCTTGTCCAAGTCTTCAATGGAATATTTCTCTTCCATTCTCCAATAACAGTGTGACACCAATGAAGTAGTGTCATTCAGGATTCTTAGGGCCTCTTCAATCTTCCTTTCATGCATATTCAATGGCCCTACAAGAAAGTGTGGCTCTTGAGGAAAAATATCCTCTTCTTCCTTCTTTGGATCAACTTCATGATGAAGCTCAAGTGGTGACTTGGAAGTTGATCCTTGTTCATCTTCTTCTATTGCAAGGTATTCATCTTCATGGGAACTTTATTTTGTATAAACCTATTCAATATTGATCTCTATGTCACCAATATATAAAATTGAGCATCCATCAGTATATGCTCTGTTATCCATGCCCATGATTGCGCATGCTTTAGTGGATGCTCTCCAATCCATGTACAGAGTGTCATCTATCACCATTCCCAATGGCTGAAATGACGAATCAGATTGCTTGTGGAATAGATCCACAGTATATGGTTCACACAAATCATCACTAGAAGCATGTGCAATATCACTTTTATGGTTATGAACTGGAAGGTACTTCAAGGGGATGCAATGAAAAGTGACTCTTGCAAAAATCAAAGTTTTGATCATACCTTCATGGCTCTTTTTCATCCTCTTCAAGTGGTTGATTTGTATTGGCATGCTCTTCCTCATAAGATTCCATAGGAAGACTCACATATTCAACTTATGGTTTGATCTGCTTCACGTCTTCATTTGATTAGATCAAATCTATGTGCATGGGCTCACTTTTGTCTTTAAGTGCTTCTGCTTCATTGTCATCCTCTTCTATTTTGCAGCCATCCTGTAGTGGCATGTTCTCCTCCCTTTGGTTCTCTTCTTCTGATATATATCCTAATGCTTCTTCATATTCATGGATTCCACAAATAGGATAATTTATTCTCTCTTCATCCTCCTCCAAAGGTTGATGTTCAATTGTAGATTCATCATTGTTTGCTTTCTTCACTAAAATATTTGGATTCTTTCTTTGTAGATAAACCATAGAAGAGTCTCTCGAAACTTCACATTCCCCTTGGTGAATATGTGTACTCCAAAATCTACTACAAACTGTGTTGTTCCTTTTCAAATTTATGAATTAGATCCTCCCAAGTAGGCTCCTTCTTTTCTATTGGCAAGGGAGGAAGGAAAGTGGGTAACACCCTACCATCAGCACGCCTAGCCATTGATGAAATCTTCTTCAACTCAGGATTTTGATATTCAAATATTATTCAATATTATTTTTTTTAGTTCCCACATATGGAAAGGAACATATATGATACCACTGTATTATCCCAATTCTTAAAATCATAGATACCAACTCCCCTTCCAAGGTCCAATTACAAAATATGGGAACTAGGTGCAACTACAAGCTTTTGCAAGCCAAAAATTGCTTGTTTCCAACTTGATCCAAATGGCACCCAAGGGTCACTAATTTCAGATATGAAGCTATGGATGGGGTCTAAATAAATCCTAATAAAATGTATGATACTTGGACAGATATTTGTAAATTCCTTGCCTTGATAGATGACACATTCTTTGAGTGCATCACACTTGGGCTCTTTGGCTAAACCAAAGGACTGTAAGCAATTTCCCCAGGAATTATGTGGAAATCAATCGATTTTGGTGCACACATGAAGACAAATATTCTACATAAGGGTCATGTCAATTTCAAATCTGATGGTACATGGCTTGGAATGCAAGAAAAATAGGAAAACAATTTACTAGTGAAAGTTTGATTCTAGGACATCTTAACTAGGCAGTTTTCAAATGATTCCAAACGACCCCTAAGCCTCAAAAAACTCTTACATGATGATGGGTATGGTCTCTATGCTTTCCCACCTACCTAGAACAACTCACATAACTTGATTTGGTGGCCCATAAGTTAATATATTTCTTAAACAAACAAATCTAGTTAGATTTGCAACACAATGGGCATAGGAGAACAAATACTGAAAGTAAAGAGATAGATTGCGGAGAAAGGATTAGAAGTATGATTTTATTATTTCAGGTATGTAATTACATCAATGTGCATAAAAACATCCATGGCACAAATGGCATCAATCCCCAACTATAAACACTGCTCCAAACCCACACCTCTAACAAAACTTGCCACAACACACCGGAAATGACTGGAAACTTCAACTAGACTGAAACAAACATGAAAGAATGATATGAATCTACAATAAAATAAGTGAAAAAGGATGAATAGCTTCCTCCTAAATCTGCAATTGGAATTCTAGCACACACTCCAAATAGTGTAGTATAAATGAGGGGCCCATCACCCTCTTGGTATGCAAGGGGAGCATTGCCCAAGAAAAGAGAAGCCTAAGCAACTCCAATACAATATCAATTCATCAAAAACCCCAAATAGTGTTCCTTTATGCTCCTTTTAAGCTTGATATATCTCCAATACCATGGGAATCCCAAAACCATGCACCGGGAAGTTGGTGGTTCATAATTCCTCAACTACCTTCATCAGTGCTTCCTTTAACCACCTTGACCTTCATGAATGTGCTTTCTAACCACTATGACCAACTCTAACCAAATTGGATTGTCCACTTGCTAAAAACATTGGACTTGGTTAACTCATTTAATTATCCTTGGATGATTAAAAGGAAGTTAGGTCCGTTATCATAATGGATTATCCACATGCACTCCCTATTTTTAAAAAATCACCAAATCCAAAGAATTACAACTTATTTTGGTCCATAAATCTCTTGGGAACCCTTTTGAATATTCAATCGTAGGATAAGACCTCCTTGGATCCCTCATGACCCCATTCACACCTTGGTCAAACCTTCTTCCAACTTGTAGACAAAATTTTTCCTTAGACAATTTGATCATTTTGATGCATGGAAAAATTTTGAAGAATAATTCCAAAATTAATATTTTCCTTAGCAATTTGAATTGGGAATTTTACCTTTCCATGTGTCTTATCTTGTCCCAATACTCTTCAATTTTAACCGTAGGAAAAAATACTTAGGAAAATTATCAACCTTTGCCACCCCCTAGATAATTCCTTAGGAGAAATTGACTAGGTGACTTAGGCCAATGACCTTACTAAATCCATGGAAAATTTGGGAACATTACAGTGAAGAACATTGGAAGGAAGTATAGTGGATTCTTAGGTATTTGAGATGTACTACTACTCATGCATTATGTTTTAGAGGTCGAGACATTGTTTTACAGACCCTATGTTGATGCAGAAATGACAGGTGATAAAGGTAGCAGGAGGTGCAGCACAGGGTATGTTTTTACTATAGGTGGAACAATAGTAAGATGGATTTTGAAACTGCAAAAAGGTTGTTTCACTTTCGACAATGGAAGCAGAGTATGTTGTTCCTACAAAGGCTAGTAAAGAGATGATTTCGCTACATAGGTTCATGGAGGAATTGGGTAAGAAGAAGGATAATAATAGGTTATACAATGACAGCCATATTTCCATTCATCTTGCAAATAACTCAACCTTCCATTGTAATATTAAACATATACAACTCAAGTACCATTTCCTATGATCTGTTCTAGAAGATGAACTGTTGAAGTTGGAAAATATACATACTAGCCAGAATCCTATAGACATGTTGACAAAGGTAGTAACCATAGAGAAACTGAGTTCCTTCAAAATTTTAGTTTCCCTTCAAGCATGAATTTGAATATGAGAACCTTTCCAGGTCCAAGGTTTGGAGCATAGTCCAACAGATGTAGTAGTGGTGGAGTTGATGTGATCAGTATCCAAGTGGGATATTGTTGGTTGTGGAGCCTAATATTCTTTATTCATATATCTTGTTTTTCAGCCTTGTTTGTACCCCAATTTTATATGTTGTGCAGGTATACTGTACACTCATCCCAACAAGGGGAACCATCCCCCCTAGTTGGGAGGATTCACCCCCGAAATAATTTTTTATTTCCTTGTAAAATGTTGTAACTTCATAGTCATGACTTGGTCAATAATGGGTAATTTATGGGCCCATTGTATTGGGTATCCCATGGTATTTTCCCATGGTAATCCCTCTTTAAAAGGAAATCATTTTAATACAACTATGTATGGTAAAGTATTGTGAAAAATATCTATGTGATTGTGTGAGAGACACTGTGAGAGAGTGAAGAGGAAGTTTCAGTGGATGTTTTGCAGGTTGTATCCCTTCATTTGATCGATGGTATAATAAAATGACTGGATATTTCTCCATGGACGTGGCCCAGATTGGGTGAACCATGTATATTGGTGTCTCTCTTGTATTTTGTTTATGTGCTTTATTTCTACATCTTGTTAATTTCTATTGTTTTGCAATCATGTTTTTATAACAGGAAGCACATATGGAGGTAGGACCCATGTAAAACTAGATGTCGAGGCCTCTACATTGTGATTTCCATTTGTGTGTGCTTCAGTATTCCTTGTGCATGGTTTCTTCCTTACTGGCATTGGAGACCTTCTTGTCACTGCTGGTGTCACCAATGGTAGTTTTGTTATTACGAACTCTGGTTCTACTTGGCTTTGTGGAAGTTTGATTGCAATGAATTCTTTATCATTGTATTCAAGCAAATTTCCGGGCATGATCAGACATAGTTACTCACAACACACTATCTCTCAGAATCCACTCTTATCTTAACTTCGTAATGAATTCACTCTTCATGCTACAATTTAAAGTTTGGCCACCTTGCCTTTTTTCTACATTAATTCTGAATGGAATGTAACTAACCAAATCCTTCCTCAATATTTAACAAATTTGACATTTATTCCCCTTAATAATTATGGATTCCTTTCACACATCGTTGCTGCGTCTTTTAATTAACTTGCAACTTTTTTCCAATAATGCACCACTTCATGGATTTGGACACAATTCACATGTCTTTTTTTAAACACATGCAAACCAAAAGCACCTAGACATTTACCTAAGTAAAAAACACTTCAACACTTACCTACTTATTTGTGTACACTCCTTTTTTTTAGCATCCAATGCTCATTTGAACTGCACATAGCACCTAGATGTCACAGTTATGTTTATGTGTGTTGAGGGGAAGTGCGGGTGTCCGTGTATACTTTTAGCCAACTCCCATTAACTAACCCATCCATGAATTCCCGACTTAACTTTTTTAATTGCACAACACCCCCTTCTCTTACATGCTTGGTCGCATAAGGTCCTAACTAGTGCATCCTAAAATTACCAAGTTGTTTAAGAAACTTATTGTCATAGAGAAGAACTAAGTCTCCGACTATAAATTTCTTTTTCTTTATATGGTAGTCGTGCCAAGCATTTTCTCGTGCTTTTTGCACTTGCTAATGAAAAATTGCAATCAACCTTTCTTACTCTAATTATAGTAGCTGCAACAATATTCCTTTTAATGCTTCTGTTTTTTTAATTTCTGTTAATGTAGCAACCCTCAAACTCGGCACAATATATTCCATAGGCATGAGAGTCTCCTAACCATATGCCAACCTAAATGGTGTATAACCAGTCAAATTTTTACAAGTTTTTATATAATACCATAAGAACATTGGTATTCTCAAGTCACAATCGTCATGGTTCATATTACATATCTTTGTCAAGGCATTCTCCAAAATCTTATTACATGCTTCGATAGTCCCATTGGCTTGAAGGTGATATGGTATACTTTTCTGGTGGTGAATTTGAAATTCTTCTTTTAACGGTTCAATGGTCCTATTGAGAAAATGAGATCCTTGATCACTCATTAAAATACACAGACACCCGAAACTTGTAATCACATTCTCAAATAAAACATCCACAATAGTCCTAGACCTACAATCCTTTATTGGTTTCACCTCCGCCCACCTAGTTAAGTAACTTGTCGCAGTAATAGTATATCTAGCTCCTATTTTTCTCGCAAGTGGGTTAATAGGTCCAATAAAATCAATATCCCATTTATCAAATGTTTCTAAGGCTACTTATCCTACTAATGGAATTCTATGCCATCTTGAAGGCTTCCCTACTCTTTGAAATATGTTACAAGACCTACAATATTCTTTTGCATCCTTATGTAAGGTAGGCCACCAAATTCCTACTCTTAATAAGTTTTTTGCAATATCCTTCCCAACATAATGTCCTCCTACAACACCACTATGAGATTCTACCAAAATCATTAGTCTTTCATGTTCTAACACACATCCCCTTAAAATTTCATCTGGACCCAACTTATATACTTGTCTTGCTATCAGTTGAAAGTATGTTGCTTTCATGACCAACTATTTCTTCCACTTTACCATATAATATTTAGGTGCTATACCTATACTCAAAAGTTGAACAATATCCTCAAAATGGTTATCTACCATCCTGACCTAAAACAACTATGCATTAGGTAAATCATCATCTAAGCTCCCAAGCTCTTCCCCTGTTTCCAGCCTCAACAACTGATCAGGACCTACATTGAGCTTCCTTGGTTTTACCAAAACTTCAAAATCATATTCTTGGAACAAAAATAACCACTTCCATATTCTCTCCCCCCCAACATTGTCTTATTGACCAGATACCTCAAGGTAGAGTGATCAACATACATATTAAAATGGAATCCCAGTAAATAATGTCTAAAGTTTTGGAGTGCATAAACCATAGCCAACCCCTCTCTTTCAATCGTAGTGTAATTCATTTTTGTTATTGATAATCTATTGCTATCAAAAGAAATAGGGTGATCAATATCTCTATCTCCTAGTTGTGCTAGGACCACACCCAAAGCTATGGATGAGTCATCAACATGAACATGGAATTCTTTCTTCCAATCAACAAAAAACAAAATTGGAGCAGTTACCATCTTTTCCTTTAGTGTGTCCAGAATTTTTCGGCATTCCTCATTCCACTAAAATTTAACATCTTTTCTTAACAATTTTTCCATAGGAGTAGTGATTTGAGCATAACCCTTAATGAATTTATGTAATTCCTTGTATGTCCCAATTTCGTCTTGAGCTCTTCCATTGAAGTTGGTGGTAGTAGATCTACAATAATAGAAATATTTGCAAGGTCCATCAAGAGACCCTATTTTCACACTACATGTCCCATTAAAATGTGAAAAGGAGCATAGATGATACATTTCTTTAAATTCAATGAAAAATGGTACTGTCTACAATGGTCCAACATTAACCTCAAATTATAAATATGATTTTTCAACAAACTAAAAACCATCCAATAATCAAATTATACCTCTAAAAAATTATGGATGAACTCTAAAGGCTGTGAGTGGGATGTGATGACTACCCTAGAAAATATAGTATGGACATTCTTCAACCCAAATGGCATCATTGTGCATTGGTAACATCCCTATTCTATAGAAAATGTAGTCTTATGCCAATCGTCTTTAGCGATCTTAACCTAATGATAACCAGAAAATCCATCAGTAAATGAGTAGACCACCCATCCTCCAACATTTTCTAATACGTTGTATGTAAAAGGGGTGGGGAGAGGATCGTGTAAACATGCATCATTTAGCTTCCTTAAATCAACACATATCTCAACCTCCCATGTCTTACTACCTTGAACTACCATAGGACTAATCCACTTTGACTCTTCAATTGTTTCTAATATGCTTGCATACAACATTCTTTCAATTTCCTCTTTTAATTTTTCCTTATACCTCATATTCAACATATAAGTCCTTTGCTTCACAGGTTTCATGCCAGGTTTCAAAGGGATTTTCATCTCTCCCAAGTCACCTACAATACGCTTCATTTCTGAAAAATTGGTTGGGAATAAATCTTGATATTCATGCAACAAATATGTATTTTTTCCAATAGTCTCATCATCCCAGTAATCCCCTATGTTAGCAAATTTAGGATTTTCTTCAGAACCCATATTCACTTTCCTAATATTCAACGGTTGTAAAAACTTAGAAGAGTCTATCTCAGGACCCCCTATGTCATGGTTCCCTTCAATGTTTGGAATATGTAGGTCCCTTGGTCATCGTTCTCTAGTAATGGTATAGCATTCCAAAGCCTACTCTAATGTCGCAAACCAGTCTGGTTGGTTATATAAAGGTAGTGGTACTTCAAATAGTTTTTTCTTCACAACTTTGTAAATTTATATCGATAGTTAGGTTCTCGTCTTCAAAACTAAATGTTTTCTTAAAGTTTATAGTCATCTCTTCCCAATCTTTTGTCCCACTTCGTAATTCCAATTTTGTATACCAATTTCTTAGAATTGTCTCTAATGGATGAATAGACATATGGACCCATTCTTCATTAGATATAGAATCCTATGATGTAGTACATCTCCCTATGTGGTCTTTTGGGTTGTTCAACCCATTATATTTTACGCTACAGTGGTTAGGTTCCTTACCAAATCGGATGGCTAACAATGTTTTACATTGCAGCCAGGCCCCTATATTTTTCGTATGAGTATATCACCACCTTGATGGGGTATCCTTCAAGGCTATATCTAATGCTAAGAGTCTATGTTGCTCCAAAACATACATATCAAATTCAGCAATAAAAGATTCTAAATTTGTTAATCTATCGTACACAGGTGGGTTACATACCTCTTTTCCAATCCAGCGTAGTGACCACATGATATGGGTGCACCTCCTCATAGATACCTCATGTAGTCAATTTTTCAAATTATATAACCCTTCATGTGAATTTCATGCACACGAGCTAATACTTTGCCAACTCAGGTTTCCATCCACTATATGATTGGTGTAATCATCCCTTCTTGAAGTCATTTTATAGATATTTTCCAATACCTTAGTGTCATTTTCTTCTTTAATAGGTTCAACATACCTCAACCTCTTTAATGTATCTAATGGCACAATAACCCAAACTTATCCTCCTTCAAATTTCATCAACGTCTTCTTTAGATTAATAATAGCTTGATTATCCATGTCATAGTCTCCAATCTATGCACTAAGTTTCAACTTTCTACCTATCCTCTTTTTCCCTTCTAGATGATTAATGGTTATTTACTCAATAGTTTCTACTATCCTTTAGTCACATTGGTCAATTGTACCGCGAAGCTCTTTTAAATCTTTTTCATCTTTTAGAATATCTAAACAGTTTTGCAAAAAATTATTTAGAGGAATTACATTTCCTGATGTCTTCTTTGGAACTGTCCAATCATAAATCAAAGGCATGTCATATACTGGAGCTATGTCGTAAATCAGTTGATTTGTTGAAGCATATGAACCTCAGTCTATCGTAGTGAACTCCTTCCTATCTTTGACATAAATTTCCTTGTCCTTCTAAGGGTTGAATGCTAGTGGTCGTTCTAGTACTTTCCTTACCCAAGGTAATCGTTGATTTCCTAGTTCTTCCATATCACTTTCCATTGTGGCTCCACAATGTGTAACTACTGCTATGGTAGGATGAACTTCCTGCCTTTCTGCAGAAATATTTTGGATATTCTGGTTCTGATTTTGATTTTTTTTGGCCTGCCATTTTTCTATCAGTTGTGGACAATCTTAAGCAGTATGATCTAGAGCTCTACAATAAATACATGTCAAACAAGGGTTAGGAAAATCTCTTTACAAATGCCTTGGTTGTCCACGATTGTAACATATTATCTTTCCTCATCCTCTGTTAAATCCTAGTCCTCCTCCACGTCCTTGGAATTTTCTCCTTCCTTGATTCTAACCTCCTCTTTGGCCATGGAACTATGCATTTCTTCCCTTGGCTTACTCTTCACCTTTTATTCTATATGAATCAGTTTTGCATTCGAACATCAAATCATATGCTCGACAATATTTTTTTTCATGGCCTAAAGACTTACAAAATTTGCAGAATAAATTTCTAGGAGTTGATATATACTTTTGTTCTAAATAACACTATTCTTGTCGATGTCCTCTAATCCTACAAACTTCACACCATGTTCTAGCTCCATGATTCAAAGGACTAGGAACCCCCATTTCTAAATACTCTTGGAACCTCAAACAATGGTCCTTATGATGGCCTCCTGCATTACATTTGGTACACCATACTTCCTCACATAGTTCCCTCCCTTTCTTAATATCCTAAATCTTAAATGACAAATTCACCAACTATGTTTATGTTCGGATATCCACATCATCTATTTCAGGATACATATCTATTTCAGGATCATCTATTTCAGGATACATATCTACTTCAGGATCTTGCATGATCTATTTCAGGATATGCAGCTGCATGCACTTGCATGCATCCCAGTCACCAGTTTGATGCCTCTAGCACCTTATCCACCTTCTTCTAGCACCTGGGAGCCACTTACCACAGAGTTTTAGCCCTCCTAAGCTGAAAGGCACCCTCTTCTCACCTACTACCAGAGAAGGGCGCACTTGTTCACCTACCACTGCAGATTCACTCCAGTTACATTCAGCTAGCTCCGATTCTCCCTGATTTGAGGCTAGTTTCACTCCTGACTGACTGTTTCACCTCCGATTGACCTCCAGTTCGATTAGGTGACTTGTTCTGACTCCAGTTAGCCTCCCATGCGCCCCCACTGAGCCTCCAGATCCTATATCAGTGCTACACACTTCAGTTACATTTATTACACTCAGTTAGACTCAGTTTGACACCTGGATGACTGGTTGTTGTGATTGATGAGCACCACCGATGATTTATGAGGACTCCTAGACAGAGTCAAGCTACTCCATTCTGTGATTCGAATGACCTCCTTAGGCAATTCGAATTGCTCAGTCATTGTGACAGTTTGTATTGTAATTCATTCACCCTTTCTGGGATAGAGAGCACTGCTGCATGTTTTGCACAGTTTTGCACCATATTTTCTATGTTCATCTGTTGTGATTGATTTACTTGTTCATTAGATCTGCTGTGACTAATTTTACATGGTATCAGAGCCATTGCAGGGACAAGATCTCTTTTCTACAGGTGTTTATACAAGAAGATTTGACTGAATTGCTAAAAATTGCAAAAAGTTTGGCATGAGATATCTCAAGGGCATTCGCTCCTGTGCATGGAAAGCTTGAAAAATATTCCAATACCACTCCAGAAGCTTGAGTTACCACATAATTCCTGGATCTGATACATTGGACCCATTCAACATTGCTTGAAATCCAATCCCAGGTGTGATGCAACTCTCAAAGGGTGGATTGTTCGACCTTATTGTGGTTGTTTTGATGTGATTTGCAGGTTTATTGTCTCCTTCAAGTGCACTCGCTATTTTCTGCATGCAAGGTTTCCTCCTTCAATTGCATTCGCTATAGTCTGCATGCAAGCTTCCTCTTCATCAGTTGACTCAATCCTTGCAATGGAATACTCTTCTTCAAAGCCTATCCTCACCCAATTCAATTATTTTGATTGGAAAGATGATATGGAGATCATATTACGTTCAAAAGGTTACTACCGAGTCACTCTTGGTCTTGAATTGGAGCCAAACAATGTAGCAGAAAGAACCAAACACTACAACAAGCTTGATGAAGCTTACGGTCTTCTTTGTCTCTCCATCTCCAAGGATCTTCACTTCCATCTCAGCGGATTGAAGACTCCAAAAGCCATATGGGAGCAACTTGAAACACTATTCGGCAAGCAGGATGAGCTTAGGGCTTTTCAATTAGAGAATGAATTGATTGGCCTTAATCTTGAGAATTTCGAGACCATCAATGAATTCTTCACAAAATTCAAGAACTTGAACTTGCAATTGAAGAACAGTGGTGTTATCAAAGAGGATAAACAGTTGATCCTCTCCATTCTAAGCAAGCTTGGGAAAGATTATTCGGTATTTGTCTCCACTTTCAATTCCGGTCGGCTAACTACCCCGAATTGGAAGATGCCTACCTTGAATGCCTTCATTGAGTCCGTTACGAAAGAGCATGACAAGTTGATTCAAATGGGGTCCATAAGCTCCAAAGATTCAGCCCTATTTGTTCAAGGACCCAAGATCTCGAATGGTAAAGGAAAGCTAAAGAAGGAGAAGCCCAAATTCAAGCCTCACAAGCAAAAAGACAAAGGAAAGCAAACGGATGCACCATCCAGTTCGAAATCCAAGCAAAAGGGCAAAGAAGGTAACCAAAAATCTAAATGTACTTATTGTAACCGTGGCTTTCATCCTGAAAGTTCATGTATGAAGAAGACTATAGATCAAATGGCCCTCCTTTTGGAAAAGAACAACATAACCCTTCCTGACGGTGCAAGGAAGAAGGATCGGAATGACGATCATGAAAGAGGACAAGCACTCATGGCAACGGTTTCGAAGCCCACTCTCTTGATAGATTCGGGTGCATCAAATCATATGGCTGCAAATATTGATTCTTTTTCCTCATTCGATCCAAACAGCTCCATCCCCATCCATTTGGGAGATGACTCAAAAATTTCTTCAAAGGGCAAAGGTACGATTCATGTAGAACATGGATGCTTTCAGAATGTTCTCTATGTGCCTTCCTTAGCTTCGAATCTCCTTTATGTGTATCAAATGACACATACTGGTGATCCAAAGAAAGTCACATTCAGCCCTAATACAGTTGAAATTTCTGATATCAAAAGTGGAAGACTAGTTGCGGTTGGGAAGGCAAACCACACTGCAAAATGTTATGAGTTTTCGCACTTTATACCGCTTGCAAAGCCCACCGCTCTTCGCACACATGGTAATGAGGTTAGTAGGCTTTGGCATGAAAGATTTGGACATCTAAATTATAATTATTTGCTGCTGCTATCAAATAAATCCATGGTAGATGGGCTTCCACAACTCCGTTCCTCGAAGGGAATATGCACCGGTTGCATTATTGGGAAGCACCCCGAGCACAGATTCGACCGCGGCAAGGCTAGCAGAGCCTCTACTATTTTGGGATTGATCCATTCTGATATCAGTGGTCCGCTGCCCCATATGTCATTAAATGGTTCAAGGTATGTTTTGACATTTATTGACGATTTTTCCCGCTTTACATGGGTATTCTTTCTCAAAAACAAGTCAGAAGTGCTTGGAAAATTCAAGGATTTTAAGGCTTCTGTTGAGACCACCACTGAGAGCAAGATCAAAGCTCTTAGATCTGATAATGGTGGGGAATATATCAAGTCCGATTTGCTGCAACTTTGTGCCCAAAGCGGAATCAAGATCCAACATACAGTTCCCTACACACCCCAGCAGAACGGTGTAGCGGAAAGGAAAAACCGGTCACTGAAAGAGATGGCTACATGCATGATTGAATCGAAAGGTTTGGCTGCAAATCTTTGGGATGAAGCAATCAATGTTGCTGCATATATACAGAACTGTGTTCCACATTCATCCGTGAAAGGTATGACTCCTTTCGAAGCATTCTTTGGTCACAAACCGGATGTGTCAAATTTGAGAGTTTTTGGCTCTACTGCATGGGCTAGAATTCCTTCTGAGAAGAGACGAGCTTTGGATCCACAAAGTATCGAGTGCATATTGATAGGATATGGGGAAGAATCAAAAGCATATAAACTCATGGATATCAGATCTAAAAATATATTCATAGAGCGCAGTGTGCAGTTTGAAGAACCGCTTCAAGAATTGCAACTAGTTGAGGAGAAAACTGCCGATTCACCGCCTTCACCAGAAGAAGATTCGAGCAGCGATAATGAAGGTATGAGTTCTGATATTTTTGATATTGTAACAGCATATGATGATCATGACATATCAGGTTCGGAATCCGACCATTCAGATCCCCCTCAGTTACCAAAGTGGGCCCAAAACACTCTACAATCTGCTGGTTCTAGTCTTGGAAATCCTGCTGATCCGAGACGAACAAGAGGAGACTTTCAAAGGGCAGGTATGGCTCTTTCTATTGCTGATCCATTTCTTCCTGAGATTTGTTATTTGATGGCTGGTTTAGATCCCCAATCATACTATTCATCCCATCGAGATCCGAGATGGAAAAGTGCCATGGATGAAGAGTACAGTTCTCTTCAAAAGAACAATACATGGGAGCTAGTTTCTCTTCCACCTGGAAGAAAATTAGTGAAGTGTAAATGGGTCTACCGTACTAAAGTTGCTGCTGATGGCACTATCAGCAAATATAAAGCAAGGTTGGTGGCAAAAGGTTTTTCCCAAGTCCAAGGAGTGGACTACACAGAGACCTTTGCACCGGTTGCAAAGATGGATTCCATCCGCCTTGTTTTAGCTATTGCCGCATCCAAGCACTGGGAAGTGCATCATATGGATGTGAAGAGTGCATTTTTACATGGAGACCTTGCTGAAGAGGTCTATATGCAGCATCCAGAGGGTTATACATCAGATCCATCATTGGTTTGTAGATTGAAGAAATCTTTGTACGGGTTAAAACAGGCCCCAAGAGCTTGGTACGCAAAGATCGACTCCTTCCTTCTTTCTCAGAATTTCCAAAGATGCAAATCTGATCCGAATGTCTATCTTCAGCGAGTTAAAGGTAATTTGTTGGTTATTGTACTTTATGTTGATGATCTGCTTATTACTGGTAGCACACTTACTTCAATAAACAAGCTAAAATCTGCCTTAAATCTAGCTTTTGACATGAGCGATTTGGGCTTGCTAAGTCTCTTTTTGGGCTTGGAGATAGCTCAAAATTTCGATGGGATCACTATATCTCAGCAAAAATATGCTTCCGACCTGTTATTGAAGTTTAATATGGCTGAATGTAAGGCATCCCCGTTCCCATTCCTCTCAGGAATCAGTCTTGAGGAGGGAGATTCCACACCGCTTGCAGATTGCAGTATGTATCGACAGTTGATTGGTTCACTACTTTATTTGACACATTCACGGCCTGATATCTCATATGCCGTGAGTGCCGTGTCAAGATATATGCAGCAGCCACATGAGCTTCATTGGCGAGTAGCCAAGCGGATCTTGCAGTATGTGCAAGGTACGAGACAGTTTGGCATACATTATGCTGCAGATTCTGAGCTAGATTTCATTGGTTTTACTGATTCAGATTGGGCAGGTGATAGCATTGATCGGAAGTCCACTTCCGGTTATGTTTTCATGATTGGTCATGGTGCTATTTGCTGGTCCAGCAAAAAGCAAGCAGCCATTGCACTTTCTTCAGCAGAGGCAGAGTATCGAGGGGCAGTCAATGCCTGCATTCAGGCAGTTTGGTTGCAGGGTATTCTTTCCGAGTTTGGTTTTGGTGGCACTACTTCGACTGTCCTATTTTGTGACAATCAAAGTGCTATCAAGATCTCCACAGATCCAGTTCAGCGGCAGAGGACCAAACACATTGAGATTCATATGCATTACATTCGACAGTTGGTGCATGACCGCACCATCATTCTGCATTATTGCCCTACTGATGAGCAAATTGCAGACATCTTCACCAAGAGCTTCACTGAGAAGAAGTTCTCTTACCTCCGTTCACTGTTGGGGGTGAGTTCCATCATGGTGGAGACAGATTGATTCATTATTATGCTTTAGCTTGAGGGGGGGCTTTCTTCCCACTGGGTTTTCCCTCTTTCCTCACTTTGTTTATTTTCAGCATTTTTTGGATTATTGTATTGGGGTGACCTTTGGTCTTAGTTACCAGGGCCCCACATTATTTTAGTTGGCACATCATAGTCTAGCTTGAGGGGGGGTGTTCGGATATCCACATCATCTATTTCAGGATACATATCTATTTCAGGATCATCTATTTCAGGATACATATCTACTTCAGGATCTTGCATGATCTATTTCAGGATATGCAGCTGCATGCACTTGCATGCATCCCAGTCACCAGTTTGATGCCTCTAGCACCTTATCCACCTTCTTCTAGCACCCGGGAGCCACTTACCACAGAGTTTTAGCCCTCCTAAGCTGAAAGGCGCCCTCTTCTCACCTACTGCCAGAGAAGGGCGCACTTGTTCACCTACCACTGCAGATTCACTCCAGTTACATTCAGTTAGCTCCGATTCTCCCTGATTTGAGGCTAGTTTCACTCCTGACTGACTGTTTCACCTCCGATTGACCTCCAGTTCGATTAGGTGACTTGTTCTGACTCCAGTTAGCCTCCCATGCACCCCCACTAAGCCTCCAGATCCTATATCAGTGCTACACACTTCAGTTACATTTATTACACTCAGTTAGACTCAGTTTCACACCTGGATGACTGGTTGTTGTGATTGATGAGCACCACCGATGATTTATGAGGACTCCTAGACAGAGTCAAGCTACTCCATTCTGTGATTCGAATGACCTCCTTAGGCAATTCGAATTTCTCAGTCATTGTGACAGTTTGTATTGTAATTCATTCACCCTTTCTGGGATAGAGAGCACTGCTGCATGTTTTGCACAGTTTTGCACCATATTTTCTATGTTCATCTATTGTGATTGATTTACTTGTTCATTAGATCTGCTGTGACTAATTTTACAGTTTAAATATGAACAATCCCTATACCATTCTCCCTACTAGTGATTCCTCTAGATTCATTCCAATCTCAAGAGCTTCAAACTATGGCAAAACCTTCCGTTGCATCAATAGAAGTCATATATGCAGCAACAATGTAGCTATAAACCATTGTTACACCTAAAATATCACCATCGTGAGACGTATATCAACTCAGTGCTTCAATCCCTGAAGTCCCATGATCAAGTTATTCAGTTAGAGCAAGTTGATTTCCTGTATCCACATTCCTAATTGGGTTGGTGCCTATTGTCTTTGGGCAAGAAGTGCTAGTGTAGGTTGTTATCATACAGCCTGCTCCGGAGTCAGTTTAATGAGATAAAGGTAGCTTTCCAGCGAATTCTAGAAGTTGGATTAGGTGGATCTCTATCCCTAACTCCTAGGTGAGCTGGCCTTTGGTTCCCTAGCCTTGAGGAAAGATCCCGTAGGGCTCTCCCCATGAACCTCAACCTACTCTATCCACTTGGTCCTATAAATACAAGATCCCTCTCCATTCCAAAGGGAGGAAGGCTATAACATCCATATGCTGGTGAAATAACCTTAGGAGATCATCATTCATCCATTGGAGGCACCCATTTCTCCTTAGATGCATTGGATTGGCTTGTTGGAGGAAGAGTGTAGCGGTAGGGCATGGTTGTAATCCTCACTCTTCTATGTATTTCCATGTTTATACACTAATACAAAAATATTTCCATAAATTTCTTGTTGTTCATTGATATTTATAGTTCACTTCCTTAACCGTTTACTTAGATCAATTATTGTGTAGATGTACTATTATGGCTTGTTTGTCTCTTGCATGTTCTGGCAGGTCTTGCAGCCACAAATCTAACGACCATGTAGCTTGGAGCGACAAAGGAGAAAACTATCTATAGATCTTAAAGGTAAGATGTCTACATCTCTCAATCTCTAGTTAGATCTAGGAAAGTAGATTTGTATTCTGTCAAATTTGTTCTAGATTCACATTGAACTAGGGAGATCATGCCTTAAGTCCGCTTTCGGTAGATTGTCCGGTAACAAATTTGGTGACCATACTCGGGATACGTACATTGTTTAAGTTTTCAATTTGAATGTCATCTTCTTTGATTTCTTAGTGATCCATTTCATTTTCCTCCTGATCCTTTTTCACCATCAGATCTTCTTGTTGAAGAGCCTGTTAGCTTTCCCTAAGTCTGTGTGTAATTATCAAACCCTTTTGTTGCTCATCCTTGGAGATCTTTTTATTTTTTGCATTGGTATTTCTCCCAGCGCACCTAGGCAGTATAGCTAGAGCGTCGTCCACTCTCGGGTGCATTCTACTCCTCTGCAACCTGCACCTCTGGTGCTTATCCCAATTCTACATTCTGCACCACCGGTGCAGACCACATACATTTGACCTACGTTGGGTGCTCTGTGCCTAACCACAACTTGCACCGAACACTCAATCCTAGGGTTTGGGTCATCTCCTCTCCATTTTTGAGTTTGGTTTGATTTGCATACCTCTTTGTACTGTACTTTCCAGTCATGGATCTTGTGATTTTTGTATTGTTAGTGTCTGGATTGGTTTTGGCTCCCATTTTGGACAAGCTTGAGACTTGGTAGTGGTGGACACTTTAGTCTCCCCCACCTTCATCTAATTGACCTTGTATTCCCTCATTTCCTCACCATATCTAGTCATTGTCCCAAATTGGGATGTCATTCTATATCCATAAGATCCAATGCCAGTAGATGCAAATACAGATCCATAGTCATCCGTACCCATTCGAAAGCTAGTAGGAGGGGTTTAATTAAAACTAGTTTATCCAATTTACGCAAAACCTTTGAATGTACCATTTTACCGAGCAAAAGCGACAGCCTTCATACCAATCGTTTCATAAGCAAGGGCAGAGGTAGCTAGAGTATGGTACGCATATGCAGTAGATCCATAAAGCCTATTTGAATGATTCCAGACCTCTTTTTTTCCACATCTTTTAGTTTTGTTTGCATCCAGTTGTTTTTGAGTGTCTTGTGTGTTTTCAGTTTGTATGAGTGCTTGTCATTTTCTTGTGAATTTCTGAATGATTAGAGTATTGCAAGTAATCTCTTCTTTTCAGCCATTTATATCTGAAAGCGTTATTATTGTCAAGTGTTGTCTTGGTGCATTCATTGGAAAATAAAAAAGTGCTTCAGTTTTACCTCTTTTCAAGTTAATTTGAGAATTGTTGTAAAAGTTGTTTCATGCATTGGATTTTATCACTCGTAAGTCTTTGGGAAAGTTTGAAAGAAAAATGAATTATTTGTGTTTTTCACGAATTGTGAGGCATCCATTTTCTTGAAAAATCCAAGTGAAATCAAGTTTTTGCATAAGTGATTCCATGCTTGAAAAACTTATATGCGTTTTTTGGTTTTCATGCTTTTAGGCTATCATAGTGAAAGTTGAAGAGTTAGTGTGCTCTAAGTGGAAATTCTCTCTTTTCATCACTCAGTTTCATTTTTTATTTGAAAAGACAAAAAAAATAAAAATTCTTTGATTTGGATTTTTTGTGTTGTTGATTTTAATGTTTTGCTTGAAAAAATGGAAAAGAGTACTTTCATTATCATTTTTGGTAGAATTGACATTTGCTGAAGTTTTGTTGTTTTGGTAAAAACCACTTGAAAAATATTTCTCCCTCCCATACATAGATTTCATTAAAAGAAAAAGTGCATTTTTTTCATGTAGTTAGGGCTTGCATTATGCTTACGTTTATGTACTCACCTCATGCATTCACCTAACCGTCCAGATAAAATTAACGGTAGAACTAGGATAAAATCTTTAGTAACTTGTGTGTTAAGTTAGAGACGTGTTCCAGCGTCGTAAAATGTGGCAAATGTCATTACTTTCCTGCACTGCATTCCAGGGGTATTGTAGTTCTTCCATATACCAACCAGTATATTGAAGCTCTTTCACGTACCAACCAGTATATCGAAGGCTCTTTCACGTACCCTAGGGTATATCGAAAGGCACTTCACGTACTCGGCGTATATTGAAAGGTGTTTCATGTACATGGTAGTATATCGGAAGGCTCTTGTCGTACGATTGTGCATTAGACAACACCATTATAGATTTGAGCTCCCACGTATCTTGAGTATATCGAGAGACACCATTAGGATTACTGAAACCAACTGAGCAAACTATTTGGCCGTATTTGCAGAGCAATACACCGAGAACAACACTTGGGGAGATTACTATGCACGTGTCGCCTAGGTAGTCGGGTATTCAAGAAAAGGGTACGGTCCCAATCCTCCTTGTCACGTTTTACTGTTGGACCCTGTGGTATATAGCGAGTTGCAAAGCTTTGACAATCCTGTAAGGTTCCAGACTTGTGAATCCACACCTATCACAAAAGTTTGCTTGCTGGCTTAGTTTGTGCAGATTTTTCTGGATTTCTCTTCTTTTGTTTAGGATACTCTTAGGAGAAGCTCTGTTTTAGTCACTCTGGCTGACTTTCCTTGGAGAAGGTCCCGTAGAATTTTTAACTTAGCACCTGAATATACCCTTAATCAAGAGGTAATTTCGAGGGTAAGAATGGACCCACACGTCACAGTCGTGTAACCTAAAGTAGAAAACCCTACATTGAATGTCGTAGCACACATGTTCCCTCGAGACTCACCCACCTCTAATCCCTCAACAAGTCAAGAGGAGAAAACTTCCACTTCACAAGACATACCTCTTGCTCTCGTTTTACCGGGAGAGCCTGGATCTATGGAATGGTTAAATCCCTCCGAGGACGACCCTGTATCAGTTGCGTTTGGTCTAGCTACACCCTTTTGGGAAACATCTCTAGGTCAACAAGTGGCTCTTTTTTCCATTTCATCCCCACCCAGTTGGGCTACTCTTGAAGAAATTCTGGCACCCTTCTGTAACCGCCTGGACATATTACATGCCATGGGCAAGGAATTTCGAAGACAAAGTCTTTTACGAAGCATTGAAGACCCTAAGTTACCCACATATCGGTAGATCCCGATTCGCTCTTTATCTTATGACTCAGTGAAACCATCCATCCACAACATTACCACTTATGAACCTGATCAACCCTCACTTCCTTCAAGTACAACCCTTTGATAGGAGACCAGTTCTATACCCCAAACGAATCAACCTGTTGAAGGACAACAGTCCAACACTTCTCTCACTACTACAAGAACATTACCCACTCCTCCCCCACCCAAAAATTCGCAGGGAAGATACTCTTTACCCCCTAATTTTATTACAAGTAATATTAATCCCATAGTAGGCAATCAACAACCCATGTTGGGTCAACCTTTGATTAGTGGTCAGCACATTGCTACTGGGGGGAAATACCCATATCCTAACCATAATACTGGAGAAGGAATTCCTCTCGGACCTTCTAATGGAACTTCCTTATCCGCCAGAGCATCCACCATGGGATAATCTCATGTTGAGGGACCATCCAATCCAACTCAACCACCATGGAGTCAAGCATATCTAGGTTATCGTAAGCCTATTTTAGGATAATTCAATCCCGGAAATGCACTCTAGGGGATCCCTTATCCCAGAAATCCATACACTCTATGGGGACACCAAAATGTTTTATAATGTCAACCCCCACCAACCATCCCTCGAGTACCACCACCCCTGTTTGGTCCCCCTCCACCTCCCTATGGAGGCGATGGGCCCTCATATAATTCCGGAGGCAGCGGATGTTAGGAACCAGGGTATTTTTTAAGGATTATAAAATTATGCTCAAGTGTAGTATTCTAGGCGATTATTTTGGATTGAAAAAAATATAAATATAGATTGGTAGGCGAATATTAAATATGAAACATATAATTTACCACTAAAACTTGTAAATTTTTGACGAATATTATGATAAAAAAACATATTTTATGTAAATATAGGCGATATTAGAGACTAAAAATGACCAAATAGCAAATTTATTTTTTGAAAAAAGGCCCCAAAAATAGCCAATTGGCGAAATTTCGCCCCTATAAATTTTCCTGTTAGGAACCCATGTCAACCCTTCTATTTACTTTGTTAGTATATTAATGTTGGATGCATATGCTTTGTAAGTCGTCCTGTAGTATTTGTTGATCCATTGTCTGTATTATTGTTGTTGGATGCATATGCTTTGTAAGTTGTCCCGTAGTAACTGTTGATCCATATTTTGTATTAGCCCATGGTTTGTATTGACACATGGTATTGACCCATGGTATTGGTTCCTATACTTAGGATATAAGTTTGTGTTGAGACCAATGAAGGTACTGTGAAGTTATTTGTATTGAGCTTGCTCAAAGGAGGTTGCCCCCTCGAAGTGGCCTGCAATCAATAAAAGTGATTCTGAGTTCTTTTTTTTTTGCTATTTCGCATATTCTCATTAATTAATTGTTGCAGGTTCTTCACATCTGGTATCAGAGCACTTTCTTGGGCTCGCTAGGTGAAATTTCAGCCAAAAATTTTTCACATCTGTTGCAACTTCGGATCTGGGAATAATCCCTATCTTCTTAACTGTGGGAAGTACTTTGGCATAAGCCCTAAAACTCATTGTGAGGAGTACCACAAGAACCCTAAAGTAGCTGGCCCATTAAGAGGGACCTGCCAGCGAAATGGGAAACGACCCCTACCTGATTGATTAGTTCCCACCCGTGAAGTAAACCAAGAGTTGTCGTTTGTGGCAAAGTGGTTATCAATTTTACCTGAAACGTGCAGTGAGGGGTACTACCCCAATATGTAAGCCGTCAGACAACATTGGTGGCCGAGTGAAAACCCTGAACTTATTGGAAGCCGAACATACCTGGGGTCCATATCTATTTTCAGCTGATCTGTTTCCGATCACTTCCGCGCCGTTTCAGATCCATTTTGAAAGTTGTTCCAAATCCAGTCATTTCAGATACATTTGGTGTCATTTTAGATCCATCTATTGTCGATCACTACCATGTCATTGCAGAACATCTGTTTCCGATCCTATATGCGCTGTAGCAGATCCATTCTAAAAATAAAATAAAAAAACCCTATTTTCTCGCTATATCTCCCTTGAAACTTCCCTGACACCCCTATAATCCCATTCTGCATCTTTCATTCCTGAAGACCCTATCCCAAATTCTACTTCCCAAAGCCAAAAATATCACATTTGTCTATTTTTAGGTTTTTCCATAACTTCTTCAATTTTCACCCACTCGCCTCCAAATTTTTCCACTGTGTTCATTTCTTATTTCTGCTTATTTGTCCCTCTTTAACAAATTTTCTCATTCTTTCACCCCTCTTCTGAAATCCTCATTTTTTGCTTCCCTGTCCATCAGAAAGTGTCCAAAACCTATTCAAACCCCAATTACCCATCCGAGTTTTTCCCAAATCCAAATTTCCCTTTACTAAATAAGCTTTTGTTTGTGTTTTTCTATCCATACCCCTTGAAAAAAAAAAAAAAAACTCCTGGTTATGGTTGTCACCCGTGCATCAGCAAAAAACATGGAGGAAACACTTGCAGCCATCCAAACTAAACTCCAAGATCCGGATGAAAAATTTCTCAACCTCCATCTTCAGCATTCAACCATGAACAATAACCAACAACAAGAATCTTCTACAGCCAATGGGTTCTCTTCTTCCAGCTCTTTCCGTGGTCCGAATCTTGAATTTCCTCGCTTCAATCGTACTGATCCGACTTGATGGATCTATCATGCAGAACAATATTTCAGTCTACATAATACTTTTGATGTCCAAAAAGTTCCACTTGCACCCTTTCATTTGGAACAGGAAGCCCTTCAATGGTACCGTTGGTACATCAAGGCTCATGACGAGCCAAAATGGACAGATTTTTGCCAACTCCTTTTGCAACGATTTGGTCCTAGTGCTTGTGATGACTTCACCGGAGCACTCACTAAACTCCGTCAAAGTGGAACTGTGAGAAAGCATTAGACAAAATTTGAAAAACTGGCCAATCACACAAAAGGCTTGTCTGATGAATTCTACATGAGTTGTTTTATCAGTGGTCTTAAGGATGAAATCCAGTCAGAGGTTAAAATGTTATGTCCCAACACAATGATGGAAGTATTAGGGTTAGCTAAGTTGGCGAAAGACAAGATTGAAGCCCAACAACACTCCAAACCCACTTTTGTTCCCTTCCGAAATATGGGTTCTCAACGACCTCCCATTCCGCCAACTTCTCGACCAACTCCTATCAAGCATTTGTCTGAAACAAAGATGCAGGCATGCAGAGAAAAATGGCTTTGTTATAATTGTGATGAGAAATTCACTCGGGGACATAGATGTGTTCAAAAAAAGATCTATCTCTTGGATATGGATTCTCTGCCTGCCTCTAAAATTGGCGAAGAATGTAATGTCCCTTTTTTTAAATTTTAAGAAAATGCCCAATTTTCCACATTTTCCCCAATTTCGACCTTTGACTAGTTTTGATGCCTAGGTCCCAATTTTGGTCCAACTGGTCCCAAATATTTAGGGAAGGTGTATTACTGATATTAGGACTTAAATATTATTTTCATGGATGGTATATGGCCACCAAAATACCTCTACAAACTCTCTTAAGATTATGGTTCAAGTATACAATTTTACTAGTAATTTGGGGTTCAAATCCCCCTGGGGTAAGTACTGAAAAGAGCTTCCCAAATGCCTCCAAACCCACTCAAATTTATGAACAGAGGTAGGGGATGTTTCAAGGATTTTATTAAGGTCCCAAATGTATCATTCATTATTTATAAGGTCTGTTCCAACCCTGTCCCAAACAACAGCAAAAACCACTAATTCGACCCTTGGGGAAATGGCGCCAAATCTTCTTCAAATGCAAATAAACTGAATATAATGGCTTCAAATTCTCAAGTAATGAATATGAAACTTGTAATACACATTAATGGAATTCCATTCATCACAAATATATCAACGTAACATTCCTTTATTCGAAATCATCATCATTATAATGGCATACATCAATGTAGTGGGGAAATGGACATTGTTTGCTCATTAATCTTCATTTTTACAAACAACCACATGGTATTTCGACCTGAAGCTTCCTGAAGGTGAAGAAAATAGTATATAATGCTATTAAAATCATAAATACATCAATATAATCTCTCCCAAGAAGCAAAAAAGCTCACCAAAAACGTCCTCCCTCAAGGAGCATGAATATGCCTTCAAAACTAGAGATGGTTGAGAGATGGCGCTACACTAAACAAAACCACGAGCTACCCTGTAACTGGTACCTGCAAAAAAAAATCCATTAAATCTCTATGAAAGACTTAAGTGGCCTCTCCAAACACCAAGTTGGATGGGAATCTTTCACCCTCGAAATTGGCTAAGGCAAGCAACTAGTCATCCACTAGCTCTCTCTTCACAAATGCAATTTTTCTCAAATCATGAAAAGCCATTCTCTACTTGATTTCTACATTTTATAACCAAAATTAGACTTCTAAGGGTCAAAATCTTCTCAATAGCTTCAAGAGATTTCCACTTAGGAAATATTCCACATTTGCCACTTGTCTCCTAGTTCCAACCTTCCATCTTCTCCCAAATTCGAATTTGAGTCTCTTTAGCTTCTTCCACTCCCATGAGCTCCTTCCTTGAGCCTATTTTTGGGGATTACATGTCATAATGGTCATATTTCAGAGGCCAGGTCTTCAATTTGTCATAGTTGTAATAGATTCTCCATCTTTGGTGTCATAGGGGCTAGGAAATCTAGCCCAAGTGTCCACAAACTTCCAATTTGACTCTTTATCTTCCATGGAGGTTACCAATCCATCCCAATTCGACCTAAGATGCTCAATGCCATGTGTTATGACTTACCAACTCACCCAAGAGTGTTCAACTTCCCATGAATTCAAATTGGCAAGAGAGAGATGCCATGTGTCATTGAAAAATCAAGCTAATGTGGGTCTCACACCCACCATATGTCTCCAAAACCACTTGCCACCTAGAATTTCTCTTGAATTTATTTATTCACCATATTTATTAAATACTTTAACCCTTCTAATGTCTAAACATCATTTATTAGCTTCCTTATTACAATTCCACTTGTGCCCATCCAACCTAGGAAACTAGTAGGATTGATGGGATTGTCTTACTATGCAATTATTTGAATGGGGACATTACAGTCCTCCCCACCCAAGATTGTTTGTCCTCAAGCAATTTCAAATTTGGATTCTGCAAAATATTTTCCTCTTCCTATGTGGCATCTTTATTTGGTAAGTCCTTCCATTGCACTAGATATTCTTTGATAATTTTACTCCTCAAGCTTCTTTCCCGTGTCTTCAAAATCTTTTCCAGAACAAGGGTGAGCTGACCTTCATCATCCAAAGGAGGAGGTATTTTTGAAGTGATGATTTGCTGACCAAGGGCTTTCTCGAGACAGGAAACATGAAATACATTGTCGATTTTACTCCCTTCTGGAAGTTCTAGTTCATATGCTACTTCCCCAACCTTCCGTACTACCTTATATGGCCCATAGTACCTTGGTTTTAATTTTTCTGCTCCATTCTTTTTTATAGATGTTTGTTTATATGGCTGCAACCTTAAATATACTAAATCATTTACTTGAAATGTTCTTTCTTCTCTATGTCTATCATCATAATATTTTTGTTGATTTTGAGCAACCTACAAATTGTCTTTCAAGAGCTTTAAAATTTCTTGGCTCTCTTCCACCCAATCTTTAGCCTTTAGGGCTCTACTATCACCAAATATAATTTCATCAAATTTAATTGCATCATAACCATATAATTCTTTGAAAGGAGACATTCCTATTGAAATATGATAAGTGGTGTTATAGCAAAACTCACCCAAGTGTAGCCATCTTTTCCATGCTTTTTGCTGCTCTCCCACATAGTTTCTTAGGTATCCTTCCAACCATTGATTTACCCTCTCTGTTTGTCCATCAGTTTGTGGATGATAGCTGGTACTTGGAGTCAATTTAGTGTCTACCAATCTAAAAATTTCTTGCCAAAAAGCACCCATGAATCTATTGTCTCTATCACTGACAATGCTCTTGGGGAGCCCATGCAATCTAAAGATTTCTTTGAAAAAAATATCAGCCACTTGTGCAGCACTAAAAGATGATGTAACAGCAAAGAAATGAGAAAATTTTGTCAACCTATCAACTATCACATAGATGCAATCCTTACCCAAAGATTTAGGCAACCCAGTGATGAAATCCATGGATATACTGTCCCATTTTTGCTCCGAAATGGGAAAGGGTTGTAATAGGCCGGTTGGACATGTAAGTTCTGATTTGTTTTCTTGACATACTTTACATTCATTCACATACTTCTGAACATCTTCCTTCAGCCACTTCCAAAAAAATCTTTGCCTCAACTATCTATAAGTTTTGAAGATCCCCGGATGGCCCGCTAGTGGGGAATCATGTGCTTCTTGCAAAATTCGTTACTTGAGCTTGGAGTTATGAACTAAATAAATTCTTCCTTTATAATACATCATCCCATTCAAAATCATGTAGTTATCATCCCCTTTGATTCCATCCAACACATTACAAGCAAATTTGTCTTTAGCATATTCAACTAGTAGCATGTTTTTCCAATCCTTGGCAATGTCCATGAGAAAAAAAGAAGGTCTTCTTGACAAAGCATTTGCTACTATATTATTCTTTCCTTTGACATATTCAATATCAAAATCATAATCTTGAATCTTGCTTACCCACTTTTGTTTCTTTTCATTTAGATCTTTTTGGGTGAGAAAGTGTCTTAGACTATTGTGGTCAGTTTTCACCACAAACTTGCTGCCCACCAAGTATTGTCTGAATTTGGACAATGCATGCATAATGGTCAGCATTTATTTATCATAGATGGATTAAAGTTTTTCATTAGGCTACAACTTTCTTCTCTTAAAGGGTATGCGGTGTTGCCCTTGCTTTTGGATAGCCCCTATTCCTCCACCTGAAGCATCACATTCCACAACAAAAGGTTTAGTAAAATCAGGAAGTGCAAGTATGGGACAACTACTCATTACCTCTTTCATTTTTTGGAAGGCCTTTTTAGACCCTTCATCCCACTTTAAAGCATCCTTCTTAGTCAAATCAGTGAGTGGAGAAGTCAACTTGGATAACTCTTTCACAAATTTTCTGTAGTAGGTGCATATGACAATAAAGCCTCTCAAATCGGTAATATTTTTTGGTGATGGCCATTCCAAAATAGCCCTGATTTTTTCCATGTGTACCTTCACTCCTTCCTGCCTAATAATGTTCCCAAGATACAGTAGTTCTTTCATCCCAAATTCACATTTTGATAACTTAGCAAATAAGGACTCTTCTTGCAAAAATTTTCAACACAATCTCTAATTGTTGCAAATGCTCTTCCCATGTTTTACTGTAAATGAGAATGTCATCAAAGAAAACCAAAACAAACCTTTTTAGTTGCTTGCAAAAGATCCTAATCATGCCTGCTTGAAAGGTGGTTGGAGCATTAGTTAACCCAAAAGGCATGACAATAAATTCAAAGTGGCCATAATGACATCGAAAAGTGGTCTTTTGCACATCTTCATCTTTCATTCGAAATACCCTGATCTAAGGTCAATTTTGGAGAATAATTTGGCCCCATGTAGCTCATCCATGAGCTCATCAATCCTAAGAATAGGATACCTATTCTTGATATTCTTTTTGTTCAAGGCTCTAAAATCTATGCACATTCTCAATGTTCCATCTTTTTTCTTCACTAGCACTACTGAAGAAGCATAAGGGCTAGAGCTTGGTCTAATGAGTCCCAACTCTAGGAGTTCTTGGATGGATTTTTCAATCTCATCTCTGAACTTTTTAGGATATCTAGAAGGTGGTATCTGAATGGGTGAAGTACCCTCCTCCAAAATAATACTATGCTCAACCCCCCTATCCGGTGGTCTACCATGTGGAAGGTCTCTAAAAGCCTTTTCATATTTTTGCAAAAGTCTCTCTATCTCCTTTGGGTGTTCAACAATCTTTATAGTTGGCTTGGGAGATGTAATTTGACATTCAGCAACCCATTCTATATCCCCATACCTCAATATAGATCTCATACTATTGCAAGTCACTACTTGATTTGGATAAGTGTGTTGCCCTCTCACAACTCTTTGTACTCCTTTTGAATCTTGGAATTTCATTTTGAGAATTTGATAATTTACTGTATGCTCTCCTATTGATTAAAACCATTGCACTCCCAAAACCACATTAGTATCAGCAACCTCAACCACATAAAAACTATCAACAAAAGCATAGTTACCTACAGTGACTTGCAGCTTTGGAACCCATGTTTTGCATTGCATTGTGTTGTGACCGGGAATGACAACTGTGAAGCCATCAAATGGTTCAATAGGTATCTTTCTTTTCTCCACCATCTCTGCATCAATGAAGTTATGGGTGGCTCCTCCATCTACCAAACTGAAGTTCTTTGTCTTTCTACCACACCTTTGCATCGGACAATATTATAGTGAGGTACTGCTGAAAGTACTGCCATTCTTGCTTTGTCTAGTGAAGGCTGATTTTCTTCTTGTCTTTCCTCTTCTACTGCTGTATCATATGCCTCTTCTTGATCTGAAATATGTCCATCTTCATCCATGCCCCCATCATACCCCTCATTATCAGAAAATACTTCTATGTATTGAGCCTTTCCTTTAGTACATTTGTGCCCCAGTGTCCATGGTTGGAAGCATGTGAAGCACAATTTCTTTTTTCTAAATTCATCCCTATTTAGTCCTTCTTTTTTATTCCTTTCAAATGACTCTCTTTGCCAAGTTTTCTTATCATATCCATCCCTTTTCCAAGGTTTCTTTTCAAATTTGTAGTTAGGCTTGAGAGGAAATCTCGTTCTAGGAAGCACATTTTGGAGATCCCTAGTCAAGCTCATTGCATCTTTTAATGTAGTTGGCTTGTGGGATTTGACCAAACCTCTTAAGGGTTCAGCCAAACCTTCAGTGAATAGAAATACTAATCTTCCCATAGATACATCAGCCACCTTGACTGATAATTTTTTAAAGTCCAACATATATTCAGTAGGGGACCCAGTTTGCTTCAATTGAGCTAGTTCTTTGAAAGGCAATTTTGGATCTTTTTGTTCAAATATTTCTAGTACCCTGTCAACAAATTCTCCATATGTTTTAACTTGATTATGACCCAAGGTTTTCAGTCCATGAAACCACCATTCATTGGCATCTCCTTCCAAATGCAAAATGGCCATTTTTAATGCATCATCTTCCAACATAGGATTCAGCTGAAAATATACATCCAATTTTTGCACCCAAGTGTTAGCAAAATTTTGAGAAGAACCATCAAAAGTAGGAAGTGAAAATTTTCCAATAGCACTATTTAATTCTTTTTTTTTAATGGACTCCTATTGTCTTCCCTCCTTTTAATTTTTTGTATAGCATCAATGTAGTAACTGAGTGGTACACCTCTTTTACACTCTTCATTCAAATCATTCCAATCATTTACTAGTTTCTTAAAATCCACCTCAATATTGGGCTCTCCTTTGGGTGTGAGAAATTTAGGTGCAGTATGCCTTTGTGTGCTTTGGAATTCATCAGGTGCTTGAAAAATTATGCTCACTCCCTTTTATCTTTTCCCCTGAATGTGAACCACTGTTATCTCCTATCATCCCTTTGTTTATTCATCTCTAGAATAACCATGGTAATTCCTTCAAAACATGTTTTTAAGGCTTCAATAAATTCCTCCTTATGTCTTAATTTTTCCTCCTCCTCTCTACCCATTGATTTAGAAAAAAACTCTTTTTCTGCTACTATCTCTTCTTCAACTACTGATTCAAAGGGTGGTGTTTTATTTGTTTGGATTCTTGTTAATACCATAAAGTGCCAATACCATTCTCTTATACCACTTGTAATGTTCATTTTTTAAAATTTTAGGAAAATGCCCAATTTTCCACTTTATCCCCAATTTCGACCTTTGACTAGTTTTGATGCCCAGGTCCCAATTTTGGTCCAAATGGTCCCAAATATTCAGGGAAGGTGTATTACTGATATTAGTACTTAAATATGATGTTCACGGATGACATATGGCCACCAAAATACCTCTGAAAACTCTCTTAAGATTATGGTTCAAGTATACAATTTTACTAGTAATTTGGGGTTCAAATCCCCCTGGGGTAAGTACTGAAAAGAGCTTCCCAAATGCCTCCAAACCCACTCAAATTTATGAACATAGGTAGGGGATGTTTCAAGTATGTTATTAAGGTCCCAAATGCATCATTCATTAGTTATAACGTTTGTTCCAACCCTGTCCCAAACAACAGCAAAAACCACTAATTCGACCCTTGGGGAAATGGCAACAAATCTTCTTCAAATGAAAATAAACTGAGTATAATGGCTTCAAATGCTCAAGTACTGAATATGAAACTTGTAATACACTTCAATGGAAGTCAATTCATCACAATTATATCAGAGTAACATTCATGTATTTGAAAGCATCATCATTATAATCGCATACATCAATGTAGTGGGAAAATGGACATTGTTTGCTCATTAATCTTCATTTTTACACACAACCACATGGTATTTCAACCCGCGACTTCCTGAAGGTGAATAAAAGAGTATATAATGCTATTAAAATCAAAAATAAATCAATAGAAGCTCTCCCAGGAAGCACAATAGCTCACCAAAAATGTCCTCCCTCAAGGAGCATGAATATGCCTTCAAAGCTAGAGATGGTTGAGAGATGGTGCTGCACTAAACAAAACCACGAGATGCCTTGTAACTGGTACTTGCAAATAAAAATCCATTAAATCTCCATGAAAGACCTGAGTGGCCTCTCCAAACACCAACTTGGATGGGAATCTTTCACCCTCGAAATTGGCTAAGGCAAGAAACTAGTCATCCACTAGCTCTGTCTTCACAAATGCAATTTTTCTCAAATCATCAAAAGCCATTCTCATACTTTATTTCTACATTTTATAACCAACATTAGCCTTCTAAGGGTCGAAATCCTCTCAATATCTTCAAGAGATTTCCACTTAGGAAATATTCCACATTTGCCACTTTTCTCCTAGTTCCAACCTTCCATCTTCTCCCAAATTCGAATTTGAGTCTCTTTGGCTTCTTCCACTCCCATGAGTGCCTTCCTTGAGCCTATTTTTGGGGATGACATTTCATAATGATCATATGTAAGAGTTCAGGTCTGCAGTTTGTCATAGTTTTCATAGATTCTCCATCATTGGTGTCATAGGGGCTAGGGAATCTAGCCTAAGTGTCCACAAACTTCCAATTTGACTCTTTATCTTCCATGGAGGTTACCAATCCATCCCAATTCGACCTAAGATGCTCAATGCCATGTGTTATGACTTACCAACTCACCAAAGAGTTTTCACCTTCCCATGAATTTGAATTGGCAAGAGAGAGATGCCATGTGTCATTGAAAAAACAAGCTAGTGTGGGTCCCACACCCTCCATATGTCTCCAAAACCACTTGCCACCTAGAATTTCTCTTGAATTTATTTATTCACCATATTTATTAAATACTTGAACCCTTCTAATGTCTAAACATCATTTATTAGCTTCCTTATTACAATTCCACATGTGCCCATCCAACCTAGGAAACTAGTAGGATTGATAGGATTGTCTTACTATGCAATTATTTGAATGGGGACATTACAAAGAAACTCCAGATACAATGGATGATCAGGTTGACATTCAGGAGCAGCCTATTGACCCCCCATATCAGGATGAACAACAAGAGATATATCTCCATGCTTTATCTGGTGTCACCACCCCCCAAACAATGCGGGTCAAGGGTTACTTCAAGAAGCTTCCTCTTACAATACTCATTGATTCTGGTAGCACTCATAACTTCATTGACCCCCGGATCACCAAACAAGCTGATTGTTTTGTCCATCCTTGCTCCAACTTTGAATTCATGGTTTCCAATGGAGGCACCTTACCTTGTAAGGGAAGGTGTCACAATGTGTGTATCTCTCTGGAAGATTATAATCTGCACTCTGACATGTTTGCCTTGTCCTTAGGTGGATGTGATATGGTTTTAGGCATTCAATGGTTACGCACACTTGGCCCCATATTATGGTATTTTGCTGAACTTTGGATGCATTTTTCAGTCAATGGGACACAACACAAATTTACAGGATTACAACCAAGGTCTCTCCGCATCATCAATTCACATTTCCTGGAAAAGATCCTTAAAATAATTCACATGGTGTCATCGCTTAGGTCCATTCCATTCAGATGCACCTATCAATGGTCTCCACTGCTTCCTTGGATAGATATGCAGGTGTCTTTGCTGCACCAGTGGTCTTGCCACCTTCAAGAGACCTTTCTGCTAAGCATTTAGCCGCATCGACATCTCAGTCGGAAATGATGGTTATTTTGCATGTAGTACCGAAATGGAAGCCATCCCTATTCAGGAATTATTTCTGCATCAAGACTGATCTCCAGAGTTTGGAAAATTTGCTGGAACAATGGGTCTCCTCCCAAGCACACCTGAAATGGGTTATCCACCTCATGGGTTATCACTATGCGATCACTTACAAGAAGGGTAAGGTCAATATGGTGGCAGATGCTCCTTCTCGCATATTTGATGACCCAGTTTTTCTTACAGCTATTTCTCTGCTTGTTCCAAACTAGTTGAAATATGTTCAATAGGGCTATCTCTTATCTGAAATCCATGCTTCTTCATTGGTAGGGCACTCTGGGTTCCTCCAAGAGTATGACCAGGAACAATGTAACTTCTTTTGGCAGGGACTGAAAATTCCAATTCAACAGATGGTGCTTGACTGTGATACTTTCCAGGTCAACAAGGGTGAAATGACACTCCTTTCGGGACTGCTCGAACCCTTTCCCATCCCTACACAAATTTGGACAACTATTTCTATGGATTTCCTAGAAGCACTACAGTGGTACAATACAACATCTACAAGGAAACCATATGATGCAGTCTATGGAAAGGCATCACCAATTCTTCTTCCATACACCCTCAGCAGCTCCCCAATTTTGGCAATTGACTTGGTTCTTCGAAACCGCGATCAGATTCTTCTCATTCTACAAGACAATCTTCACATGGAAATAATTCGACTGAAACAACAAGCCGATCATCACCGTTCAGAGCGCACTTTTTACGCAGCTGATATGGTTCTTCTTTAGTGTTCCAAGCAATCCTCCTGAAACTCAAAATGCGTTAGTGTCCCGGAATGCAACCTGAGGATGCTACAGGGGAACCACTCCTTCCAATTCTGCATCAATTTCCACATCTAAATCTTTGAGGACAAAGATTTTTCTAAGGGAGAAGGGATGTTAGGAACCCATGTCAACCCTTTTATTTACTTTGTTAGTATATTTTTGTTGGACGCATATGCTTTGTAAGTCGTCCCATAGTATTTGTTGATCCATAGTTTGTATTATTGTTGTTAAATGCATATGCTTTGTAAGTCATCCCGTAGTGACTGTTGATCCATATTTTGTATTAGCCCATGGTTTGTATTGACACATGGTATTGGCGCCTAGACTTAGTATATAAGTTTGTGTTGAAACCAATGAAGGTACCATGAACTTATTTGTATTGAGCTTGCTTAAAGGAGGTTTCCCCCTCGAAGTGGCCTGCGATCAATAAAAGTGATTCTAGGTTCTGTTATTTCTGTTATTTCGCATATTCTCATTAATTAATTGTTGCAGGTTCTTCACAACGGACCTCTACCTTCTGGTGGAGGATCACCTCATTATGGAAACCATGGCCCACCCCCTCCCAATGGTGGTGGTGAGGCCCTCCCCCTCTTGGAGGAGGCGGAGGCTTTCTCCCTTCCGGCGGAGGTGAAGGACCACCCACCCCCCCCCCAAGTGGCGACGGCCCCCCACCTCATGGTGGAGGACGACCCTATTCCAATGTCAGTGGTGGAGGACAACCCTATTTTGGTGGAGGTGGTGGAGGAGGGCCACACCCTTCCGGTGGCAGTGGTAGCAGAGGCCCCCACCCTTCTGGTGGCAATAGTGGGAGAGGTCCCCACCCTTCCGATGGCAGTGGTGGAGGCCCCCACCCTTTCATCGAAGGTGGTGCACCGCCACCCCCTCCCAGCGGAGGCGGTGGAGAACCACCTTATCTCGACGAAGGCGACAGAGGCCCACCTTATCTCGATGGCGGTGACAGACCCCCACCATTTGGAGGAGGCCCACCCCCGCTCAGCGGTGGCCGTGGATCCCCACCTTATGGTAACAGACCACCCTATTATGGCGGAGGACCTACATATGGTCCGGGAGGCACACCCCCTTACAGCTAGTTTCCTCTAGGAACACCCTACAACCAGTCGATGCAAGGTCCCACTGGTCCATACATGCCATATCAGTACTATCAATACCCACATCCAAATCAATAGCTACCTTTCTTGGCCACTTTGGACCTACCCGACCTGTCTCATCTGATCAATGACCCCATATTCCACAGACATAATTGGCCACCAATTCTAGTGAAACTACCATCAGATATTCCCAAATTTGATGGCAAACCTGGTGAGGATCCCAAATATCATGTGATGACATACCATTTATGGTGTTCATCCAACTCCTTGATGGAGGACTCGATCTGTCTTAGGTTATTCCAACTGACTCTTACTAGCCCAGCTGCCAAGTGGTATATTGAATTACCACCCAACTCTTTTCCAGATTTTCACTCTCTTGCTATGTCATTTTTCACCCATTTCTAGTTTCCCATTCGCTACGAGACTGGCATGGACTTATTGACCTTGCTCCATCAAAAAACCACCACTCATATCTCATATCATATCCATGAGTGGCGGAGGAGATGATGTCTTATTAAGGCTCATATTCTAGACCAACTCTTAACTGACTATTTCACAAAGTCTCTCTTACCTATTGTAGCTCAAGACATGGCCATGGGAGGGGTCATCACTGAGGAATGGGCTCTTTCCCGTGCCCATTACTTAGACTTGGTCTATGCTCAATCCGGCATGTTGTATTAAATTGTTCCTGATGCACCCCACCCTATGTATGACCCTGCAAAACAACCCAAGGGGCCTTAGGCTGATGGCATCATTGGTTCCCTTACCTCCCAGCCTTCTACTCAAACTGGTGGATCATCGAACCCCTAGGGTTCTTCCCCATCACCACCACAAGCTGGAAACAGTAGCACCAAGTCACCCACTCCTGCCTCCATCAAAGAGGTGAATTCTTTTCAATCAGCTTCATCCCAGAAATCCGGTGGTAAGAAGAAAAACAAAGGAAAACCTAAGAAATATTCTAATCAACAGGAGGCCAAGCTCACCCTTGAAGAAATCAAACAGAAGAGGAAGTTGAAGTATCCTTGTTTACTGTGTGGTGGAGATCAATTCTCTAAGGAATGTCTTCACCAAGACGAAGTACAAAATTTTCTCAAGGGAAACCCTACTCCCACAGTTCTCAATGATCCCTTCCCTACTCAGAATCAACAACTGATTGCTCAAGCTTCCCCTGCACATGGAGAATCATCCTCCACCATCCATGTTCTCATGATGCGTAGTGAGACAGTGAATTTGAACACACAATCGCGTTCATATGAATCAGTCCCTCCGAAGGAACTCATTGGAAGTAATACTGAAAAAGATTTCACTTTTGTGGCTGATGTTACCATACCGTAGGACTCTCTCACCATTGAGAAGCCTTCTTTAGAGTTAGTTTTGCGTCCTTCGAAGAGCATGATTCGGAAAGCAGTTTTCAATCCCAATGCCTGAGCAGCAAAGAATTACAATATTGTAGAGGACTTGACGCAAGCTCCTTGTGCCATGTCGATGCTAGAGGTCTTGTATAATTTTCCTAATCAACACAAGACTCTCCATCTTTCCATCAGTGCAGTAGACCCGGATTCCTCGAATACAATCATGTTTCGAATTGAGTATTTTAAATCGAGGCTTTCCCACCAACTTGCATTTCAAGTTGCTACGAACTTTGCTTGGAAAATAGTCCATCGCACAGTACTAGACGAAGGGGCTTCTACCTCGGTCATGTCGCTATCATGTTGGAGAGCCATTGGTTCTCCTGAATTGAACCGTTCTCCCACCACCTTGAAAGCATTCAATGGTCGTGGCCTTCAACCCCATGGGCTCTTACAAGCCTTAGCAGTCAAGTTGGGAGGTAAGACCACGACTATTAACGTGGAAGTAGTCACAGCCCCTTTGGATTATAATCTCTTACTTGGTCGTAATTGATTTTACGCCATGACATCGGTCACGTCTTCCGTCTTCCGCATAGTGCAATCCCCCCACCATGGCGGAATTGTCAATATCGACCAACTGGACTTCTGCACACCGGACACTGCTACTCATCCTAGCGATAATGTCCCATTGCTTAGACAATATTTGTAGCTGTATGAGAGCATGGGGGTCGGCCTCATAAAAGATCATCTCTTATGGGCATCTTTCCAAGCCCGAATTCCCCTAATCATGTTGCCACGGTGAATATGATCTCCTTTGGGATTTCATCTTTCCCCAACTCTAACAATCAATGGCTTGTACCTAATGAAGCCAATATGCACCTAATTGGAGACTCCATGCCTCTTTCACCCGCTGAAATCACTTACGAGGCTATCCATTTAGCACCTGAGGACCACTTGGTTGTGGCCTCTACATCCTATTCTCTGCAGTGGACGTCATCCTTACCCGATCCTTTACTCGAGATCTTTCCATATGACGAGTCCATCATGGAGATTATGAATGCGGATGACCCTCTGCGAGAAGACCTCCACCATCGGTCATCTTTCCTTCCCCCATTAGATTCTGTAGAGACCAACATCACCACCATTTTTACGCCAGATGTCTACCCTTACCCTCAGTCCTCGATACTCACGTGTCATACAGACACTGAGGGAAACTTGGCGAACATTGAAGCCACCACCCCAATTGACATCTCGGTTACCCCTGGTGTAGTGGAACATTTTTGTTTAGGCTAGAAATGTTCCCCTGAAGAGATTACTACTTTTACGGCCTTATTCAAGCGATTCTGAGACGTGTTTGCTTGGACCTATGAGGAAATGCCTAGGATAGACCCTGCTATTGTTTCACATGAAATCAAAACCTATCCTGATGCTAAACCACTCCGCCAAAAGTTACGACTAGTACACCCTCGAAAAACTGCAGCAATCAAGGAAGAAATTGAGAAGCTCTTGAAGGCTGGCTTTATTTACCCTGTGCCATTAACAAAATGGGTCTCAAATGTCGTCCCGGCAGCTAAAAATCAGGGCACCATTCGTGTTTGTGACGATGATCAGGATTTGAACAAGGCTTGTCCTAAGGACAACTACCCCACTCCCTTTATCAATCAGATAATAGACAATTGTGTTGGAAGTGTCATATTTTCATTCATGGATGGATTCTCTGGTTACAACCAGATTGAGATCCACCCGTCCGACCAACATAAGACAGCTTTCATCTTCCCTTGGGGTACTTTTGCTTATCGCAAGCTCCCTTTTGGTCTAAAAAATGATGTTCCCACATTCTAGCGGACCATGTCATACGCTTTTCATGATGTGAAGGACTTCATCGAACCTTACCTTGATGACCTACCTACCCATTCACGATAGCGTGAGTTCCACATTGATCATCTGACGGTTGTATTCCTCAGATGCAGACGGTATAACATCTACCTGAACCCTCATAAGTGTATCTTCTATGTCGATTTCAAATGCCTCCTAGGTTTTATCGTTTTAAAGGACAGGATCCGCATTGATCCCTTGAAGGTGGAAGCCATTATTTCTCTCCCACCTCCTTCTGACATTACATAACTACAAAGTTTGCAAGCGAAGGCAAATTACCTACAACATTTTGTATGTAATTTCACTCAGAAGACACAGGGCTACATGAGATTACTAAAGAAGGGCGTCCCGTTCATTTGGGACGATCAAGCACAACAATCCTTCGATAGTCTGAAACATGCCATTACGCATGCCCCTGTGCTCCAACCGCCCAATTACTACAAAGATTACATTCTTTATCTTGCTGCTTATGCCACCATGATAGCCATGGTCTTAGTGCAGGAGGACACAATCGCCTAGGAACATGTGATATATTACCTAAGTAAGGGTCTTATTGAATATGAAACTCGCTACTCACATGTTGAGAAACTCGCTCTCGCGGAAATCATCGCCATTCAAAAGTTACGTCATTACACACTGCTCCGCACCACCGCCATCATTGCCAACTTGAACCCCATGTACCACATTTTAACATGCCAAGTACTTGGGGGCAAGTATTCATGCTGTATCGTGATACTTCAGGAGTTTGACCTCCTCTTTGAGAAATCCAAGTTTAAGAAATATTTGGTGTTTTCCGAGCTCATTTATGATCTTCCCCATGTCGATTTAGGATCTGAGCCCAATGATTCTCTTCTAGACGAATCATTGTTCCTTATCAGCACATCTGACTCGTGGTATGGAGATATTACCTTATATCTTCAAACCCAACGTTTCAACCCCCAACTGTCTTGTGATGACCATCGTCGAATACGCCACCACGCAAAGTATTACCTGATCATTAGTGATACCTTGTACCGTCGAGGTATTGATTCTATTCTTCGATGCTATCTGACACATGAGGAGGATGAACACGTCTTGAATGACTGTCAAGATGGAGCTTGTGGTGGTCATCTCTCTGGGATGGCTACAACCTAGAAGATACTACGCGCGGGATATTATTGGCCATCCATATTTTAAAATTGCATCGAGGCCGTGAAAAAATGTCCCCCATGCCAGCATTTTCAAACGAAAAAGTGCACCCATCCAGCCCCGCTACACCCGGTTATTGTTGTTGGCCCTTTGCAAAATGGGGCATTGACTTCATGCACTGCAATCCTACCTCACCTGGGTGGCATGGTTACGTCATAGTAGTCATGGATTACTTTACAAAGTGGGCCGAGGCTATGCCTACATACACTGATGACGAAAAAACCATCGCACTCTTCATGTTTAATCCTGTTATCTCATGGTTCAGAGTTCTGCAAGCCATAGTCACCGACCATGGATCTCACTTCCAGAACTACATGGTTGATGAATTGAGCACCAGATTGGGTTTTTGTCATGAAAACTCAACACCTTACTACCCGCAGTCCAATGGACAAGTAGAGACCATCAACAAGGTCTTGAAAACCATGATTCAACTCATGGTGGGTACGCACAAGTCTAACTAGCACAACATGCTCTTTTCCGCACTATGGGCATACCAGACCTCCGTTAAGATTGCCACTGGATTTACATCGTTCTAGTTAGTTTATGGATTGGAGGCAGTCCTACCAATAGAATATGAGATTCCATCACTCAAACTCGCAGTCAAAATTCTTCTGAACACCACTACTGAGGAAGAGCGATTCCTTTGCCTAGAAAAACTTGACGAGACCTGCCGCGATGCTGCTCTTGTCAACGAGGCACACAAGAAGCGCATTAAGGCACAATATGATAGGTCGGTCAAACCCCACGTCTATAATGAGGGTGATTTGGTCCTCACATACGAGCAAAGGCATGATAAGCTAGGGGCAGGTAAGTTCAAGTCCATGTGGCACGGACCTCACATAGTAAAACATGTTCTAGAGAAGAGAGCCTATGAACTAGAGGAATATCATGGGAAATATTTGGGTGAGTCCCATAATGGGATCCACCTGAAGAAGTGTTATGCCTGAGCCTTTCATGCATAGATATATTGTATATACTGTACATGGCATGTGTGTTTTGTGTGGTGTGACGCTTTTGGTTTAATGTCTCTAGGTCTTGTTTCATTTCTTATACCATGTTCTGTCTGCATGTGCAGATGGCAACTTGCAATGGATTCGCAGACGGTACCAGCCAGCATACCCATAACCTTTCTTCGGCAGCGTGGATACTTTATTCCCCAACCGGCGAGTTCATTATCTCAGGAGTAATTTTCCTAGGATTCGCAACCAACAACGTCGCAGAGTATCAGGCGGTGATTGGAACCATAACTGATGCTCTTTCCTTGGGTATGAACCATGTTGTTATCCATCTAGATTCGCAACTAGTGGTTTCTCATCTCAACGCAGTCTATGCTATCCACGACCCCACTTTACTCCGTCTCTTCCGACGAGTCCATCTTCTGGAAAGGTCTTTTCAATCTATTCAATACCTGCACATTCCATGAGACATGAATATAGTTGCTGACTTGATGGAAAACTTCATTTTAGATTAGTACATGCACACACATAACATATTCATAAAAATATAAAAAATAGACATAACATGTAAATCATCCATTGTACACGCAAATATGTAAGACAAGATCTCATAGTTCACCATTATAACACAAAATGTATAAAACCGTCGATAATGTCTATATATATATCAATCGATACAAAATGGTAGTGCTAATACAAAAGTCTGAAGCATGCTAGCTTTCAGTAAGAGTCATCTCTACAAAAACTCTGAAGCCTGTAATATTTATACATATATAGTCCATGTGCCTAAAATCTATGCTACATGGCCCTAGCCTGCTCAGCCCCAGGCTATGCATGGTAACAAGCTATGGCCCTCGCCACCTTTCGGAGCAACGTGCCAAAATGAGTTGATACCCCAACCATCAACTCCTGATAACGGAGGGGTAGGTCATCCACAGTAGGCTCTAGGATATCTGAGGTCATCCTCTAGAGTTTCTCCCTGATTGCCTCTTGCTCCTCAAGAGCATCACAGATGGTGAGCTCCATCTCTAGCGCTCCTCCTCTCTGCATAAGGCGAGAGACTCCAAGTGGTCGCTCTAGACCCATGTGTGTAGGAAAAATGTAAACACCATCAACATTACTACAAAAAAAAAACATAAAATATAAAAAACACAAGCAATTGTTCTTACCAATGTCGCCCCACTACACCTCCTCAAAAAGCACCAAGTCTGGGTCTCCTTGGAAGTCTGTACCAGCATATGGGTAATCCTCCACCATGAGGATCTATCCCTGTAGCCACTAGAAGAAACCTATACGAAAACTGATGATGGGACCCTCGCCATCATGGAGAGCCATCACCTCTACCCATCTCATCATATGAGGATCACGTACATCCCGATCCTCGAAGTCTACTTGCGAGCGCAAGTGAGGCACCCACTCCAGCATAAAGGATACCAATACTAAACCATACCCAAACTATCTCAGCGCCCCATGCTGGGATTTGTTCAACTGAGCTCGGAGGCTAGTGCAAAGCCCCTTGCACCAATTAAACAAAGTAGGATTCATGCACTCCTCAGCATACATCATTTGTGATTTTCTCGCTAAGTGTGCAGATTGGCTGCAGCAACTCGCACAATGGTAAAGAGTACCGTTCAAAGAGCCCGATCCATGACATCCTTGATGGAAATTTTCCCACTGACCATCGCAGTACATGGGGTACACCACTGATATATCATGTCCTCTATCGGACGACCACTGCCTCGTGATCTGGTCAAGGACACAGGGCTCCTTCGCCAGGATAACCCTGTCAAAAAGTAGATGTCCTCGACATCCATGGTAAGCATGTGCTCACCTAACTGGAAGTGTTATTGAATAGGGTCCCAACATTGGACTAGGTATGTCAATAGTGATACTTGGGATCTCATCCCCGACACTCGAAAATACTTGAGTAGCCCGCAGTTCCTCAATGCTACAACACTTTGTGGATTATTTTCCACTTGCATATCTTTGAGTTCATGCTCGCATTCCTGCCACTCAAGAACCATTGTGCTCACCCCAAACCTGTCAAGAATGACATTTTAACACCTTTAGAACTTCTCCCAACCTTTAAAAAGTTTTTATTTTGGATAGGTTTTGAGTTTAAATTGGCGTTTTGTGCCGGTGCAGAACATCCTTGTGGAAAGGACATCATCGGCGCAAAACTCCCTTTCGGGTTCTACACCGGCGCGGATCCCGAAAGGGTTACCTACGCTGGCCCGTGAACGCAAACCTCCCAACTTAACATGCTCAAAACCTACCTAAAAGCAAGAAAAATAAAATTCTAAACCACTAGAAAGGTAGAGAGATAGGTTTAGGGTTACCTGTCTCTGATGGTGCCTGAAATGATGGATCACAGCTCCCAAAATCAGCAGAAGAAGAATGGCTCCAAAGGGCACTTTTCACCTCTCCAACTTGGTAAAAAACAAATAGTAATTCTTTTTACTATTTATCCCTATTTATATTGAAAAATAGCATATTCCATTTTTAATTTATTCTAGAATGGGTTATTTTGCTATAGATGGGCTTGTTTATATCCGGTTAATCGGTTTTGACCTAGTTTCAAGCTTGCAAGTGAAGTTTAACGCCACTTTGATCCATTTTTTCGTGGTTATGATCTTTTTGCTTATATTTTCAGGTATGAACACTCATAGAGTGTCTTTTTGTCATTATTTCTCTCAATAAATACAAATTATTAATGACAACCGAGCTAACTCTTTGTTCTTTCTCGTGCTCGATAAACAATGAGAATAATTCACTGAGTTATATTTTATCACTTTTTCGGGCTCGTTAAACTCCTACGAAAAGGGAACCCCCCTTGAGTTTTTCTTTAAGCTCTTTTCAAGCTCTCTAAATACGAAAAGATTGCCAAGCGAACTTGATGCATTCATGCTTGTAAAAGTATTTGGATAATCGTCTCCCTGGTGATAGTTTACCCCTTTTTCAGACTAGGGGGCACAACTTATGAAAAAGGAATACTCCATCTAATCATGTCTGGAAGATTCCTCTCTCGCACTGTTTTACCCTTTTCCGGTTGAAGAGGATAACCTTACCAAAAAGGACCTTTGGAGTCTTCTTTAGTTCTTTTCAAACTCTCTAAACATGAAATGACACCGAGTTTACCTTCTATGGACTCGTTAAAACTCAACATTGAAGGGCCCGTCATGGGACAAACCCCTCCTTTCCCAGGTTCGGAAAACATTTGGGATTGGACTCATCTATGAGATGAGATATACCAAGCATCTGGTTACCCTCATCAAGCTCGTTAAAAACACATGAGACACTCATCAGTCATGATGGGGAGAAAGGAAATTTTTTGTGTTACACCCTTACCCGTGGCAGTACTTAGTCGTTCTTGAACATGGCACTCATTTGCATTTGCATTCAGGACTTGGGTTATCCGTTTGTCCTCGAGTCTTAAAAAATTCATGAGTCTTGTTACTCCTTTGGTTTGGTATCATTCTCATCATGTCAATACTGCCAATTCATGCCATGCCCATGTTCAAGATACATTTACTGCTCATCATTTGCAGTCAGTACACCCTCTATTACATCGACCTACTCTGAGTCAGTCTTACATGTTATTGTACCATCCGATCTACTCCAAAAATATGTTATCATGTTTCGTGTCGATGATGGAGGATTCATCATGGCCCTCCTTCGATGGATTCATCTTTGTCGACTTCAACACATCATTCGAGGATTGAATCTAGAAACCAATCAAGTACCTTGGTCCTGCATGCCTCAATGGTAGGTTACCTCGCTTTCGACATGAGTTTGCATCATTGACTCTTGATTGAAAGATCTCATCAAAGCGTTCGACTTCAACTCATTCATTCGTGCTTGCTAGGAACCCATGTTTTTACTTTGTTAGTATATTGTTGTTGGACGCATATGCTTTGTAAGTCGTCCCATAGTATTTGTTGATCCATAGATTGTGTTATTGTTGTTGGCGCATATGCTTTGTAAGTCGCCCATAGTTTTTTTGATCCATAGTTTGTACTGGCCCATGGTTTTGACTCATAGTATTGGCACCTAGACTTAGCCCATGGTTTGTATTGACACATAGTATTGACCCATGGTATTGGCGCCTAGACTTAGTATATAAGTGTGTGTTGAGGCCTATGAAGGCACGGTGAAGTTAATTGTATTGAGCTTGCTCAAAGGAGGTTGCCCCCTCAAAGTGGCCCATGATCAATATAAAAGTGATTATGAGTTCTATTATTTCTTATATCTCGTGTATTTGCATTAACTAATTATTGCAGGTTCATCACATCTGGTATTAGAGCACTTTCTTGGGCTCGTTGGGTGGAATTTCTGCCAATTTTTTTTTGCGCTGTTGCAAGTTCGGATCTGGGGATAACCCCTATCCCCTTAACTGTGGGAATTAATTGGGCATAAGCCCTAAAAATCATTGTGAGGAGTACCACAGGAACCCCAAAGTAGTTGGCCCATTGAGAGGACCTACCAGCAAAAAGGGCAACGACCCCTACCTGATTGACTAGTTCCCACCCGTGAGGTAAACCAAGAGTTGTCGTTTGTGGCAAAGCAGTTATCAGTTTTACCTGAGCCGTGGAGTGAGGGGTACTACCCCAATACACAAGTCATCAGACAACATTGGTGGCCGAGTGAATCCCGTGAACCGATAGGAAGCTAGACATACCTGGGGTCCATATCTATTTTCAGCTGAACTATTTCTAATCACTTCCGCTCCAGATCCAGCCATTTCAGATCTATTCTGAAAGTCGTTCTAGATCTAGTTGTCGTTTCAGATCCAGCCATTTTCGATCTCTTCCGCGCTGTTGCAGATCCATTTGTTGCGGATCCATTCCGCGCTGCTGTTACCGATCCATTTCTAAAAAGAAAAGAAAAAAAAATTGTTTTTCGGCTATATCTCCCTTGTTTCAACTCTGTTTTCCCTGAAACTTCACTGACATCCCTGCAATCCCATTTTGCATATTTCATTCCTAAAGATCATATCCCAAATTCCACTTCCCAAGACCAGAAATCCCACATTTGTCTATTTTTAGGGTTTGCCATAACTCCTTCAATTTTCACCCAAACGCCTTCAACTTTTGCCACCGTGTTCCTTTCCTAATTATGCTTCTTTATCCCTCTCTACCAAATTTTCTCATTCTTTCACCCCGCTTCTGAAATCCCCATTTTTAGCTTCCCTGTCCATGAGAAAGTGTCCAAAACCTAGTCAAACCCCAATTACCCATCCCAGTTTTTTCCAAATCCAAATCTTCCCTTACTAAATAAGTTTTTGTTTGTGTTTTTCTATCCATTTCCAAAAAAAAAAAAAAAAACTCTTAGTTGTGGTTGTCACCTGTGCAAGAGCAAAAACCATGGAGGAAGCACTTGCAGCCATCCAAATCAAGCTCCAAGATCTGGATGAATTTTTTTTCAGCCTCCATCTTCAGCATTCAGCCATGAACAATACCAGACAGCCAGAATCTTTTGCAGCCACCGGGTTCTCTTCTTCCAGCAATTTTCGTGGGATGAAGCTTGATTTTCCTCGCTTCAATGTTGTTGATCCGACTAGATGGATATATCGAGTAGAACAATATTTTAGTCTGCATAATACTTCTGATGCCCAGAAAGTTCCACTTGCATCCTTTCATTTTGAACAGGAAGCCCTTCAATGGTACCGTTGGTACATCAAAGCTCATCCCGAGCCAAACTGGACAAATTTCTACCAACTCATTTTGCCATGATTTGGTCCTAGTGCTTTTGATCATTTCACAATAGCACTCACTAAACTTCACCAAATTGGCACAGCGAGAGAGTATCAGACAAAATTTGAGAAATTGGCCAATCACACAGAAGGATTGTCTGATGAATTCTACAAGAGTTGTTTTATCAGTGGTCTCAAGGATGAAATCCGCTCAGAGGTCAAAATGTTCTGTCCCAACACAATGATGGAAGTTCTAGGGTTGGCTAAGCTGGCAGAGGACAAGATCGCAGCTCAACAACGCTCCAAACCCACCTTTGTTCCCTTCAGAAATATGGGTTCCCGACGACCTCCCATCACGCTTGCTCCTCAACCAACTCCTATCAAGCATTTGTCTGAAATAGAGATGCAGGCACGCCGAGAAAAAGGGCTTTGATATAATTGTGATGAGAAATTCACTCAAGGACATAGATGTGTTCAACAAAAGCTCTATCTCTTGGATGTGGATTCTCCGCCTACCTTAGAACTTGGTGAAGAAGCTACAGATATAGTAGATGATCAGGTCGACATTCAACACTCGCCTGTTGACACCCCATCTCAGGACGACCCACCCAAGATCTCTCTCGATGCTGTAATCGGCATCACCACCCCACAAACAATGCGGGTCAGGGGATACTTCAAGAAGCTCCCTCTTATCATACTCATTGATTCTAGTAGCACTCATAAATTCATTGAGCCTCGGATTGCCAAACAGGTTGATTGTTTTTTCCATCCTTGCTCCAACTTTGAAGTCATGGTTGCCAATGGGGGCACCTTACCTTGCAAGGGGAAGTGTCACAATGTGTGTATCTCTATGGAATATTCTAACCTACGCTCTGACATGTTTTCCTTGTCCTTAGGCGGATGTGATGTGGTTTTGGGCATTCAATGGTTACGCACACTTGGCCCCATCTTATGGGATTTTGCGGAACTTTGGATGCAGTTTTCAGCCAATGGGACACAACACAAAATTATGGGCTTACAACCAAGGTCTCTCCGCATCATCAGTTCACATCACCTGGAAAATATCCTTAAGAAGAATTCACATGGTGTCATTGCTCATCTCCATTCCCTTCAGATGCACCCACCAATGGTCTCCACTACTTCCTTGGATAGATATGTAGGTGTCTTTGTTGCACCCTTGGGATTGCCACCTTCACGAGACCTTTCCGGTAAGCATTTAGCCGCATCTACATCTCAGCAGGACATGATGTCTATTTTCCATATAGTACAGAAGTGGCAGCCATCCCTATTGGGGAATTATTTCTGCATCAAGACTGATCTCTAGAGCTTGGAAACTTTCCTGGAACAATGGGTCTCCTCCCTAGCACACCTGAAATGGGTTATCCAACTCATGGGTTATGACTATGCGACCACTTACTAGAAGGGTAAGGACAACGTGGTGGAATATGCTCCTCCTCGCACATTTGATGACCCAGTTTCTCTTACAACTATTTCTTTGCTTGTTCCAAATTGATTGCACTCTGTTCAACAGGGCTATCTCTTCTATGAACTCCATGCTTCTTCATCAGTAGGGCACTCTGGGTTCCTCAAAATGTATGACCAGGAACAATGTAACTTCTTTTGGTAGGGACTCAAAAGGACAATTCAATGGATGGTGGTTGACTGTGATACTTTCTAGGTCAACAAGGGTGAAACGACCCTCCTTTCAGGACTGCTCAAACCCTTGCCCATCCCTCCACAGATTTGGACAACTATTTCTATGGATTTCCTAGAAGCGCTCCAGTGGTATAGTACCACATCTCAAAGGACACCATATGAAGCAGTCTCTAGACATGCACCACGAGTTCTGCTTCCATACACCTTTAGCAGCTCCCCAGTTCAGGCAATTGACTCAATTCTTCGAAACCGTGATCAGCTTCTTCTCATTCTGCAGGACAATTTTCACATGGCAAGAATTCGATTGAAACAACAAGCCGACCAGCACCGTTCTGAGCGCAATTTTCACATCGCTGATATGGTTCTTCTTCGTCTACATCCTTCAACAAAATCCTCCCTGAAACTCCAAAAGAGCCAATGGCTCAGAATGCAACCCGAGGATGCTACAGGGGACCCACTCCTTCAGATTCTCCATCAATTTCCACATCTAAAGCTTTAAGGACAAAGCTTTTTTTAAGGGAGAGGGGATGTTAGGAACCCATGTCTTTACTTTGTTAGTATACTGTTGTTGGATGCATATGCTTTGTAAGTCATCCCGTAGTATTTGTTGATCCATAGTTTGTGTTATTGTTGTTGGCGCATATGCTTTGTAAGTCGCCCATAGTTTTGTTGATCCATAGTTTGTACTGGCCCATGGCATTGACTCACAGTATTGGCGCCTAGACTTAGTATATAAGTGTGTGTTGAGGCCTATGAAGGAACGGTGAAGTTAATTGTATTGAGCTTGCTCAAAGGAGGTTGCCCCCTCGAAGTGGCCCGTGATCAATATAAAAGTGATTCTGAGTTCTATTATTTCTGATATCTTGTGTATTTGCATTAATTAATTACTACAAGTTCATCACAGTGCTTGATGATATGTACTATGATACCTTGGGGATCATTGACATTAATGGTGATTTCCATCGCGCTTGTTAACGATATACATCAATGACCGATAATCAAGTGGTTTCTACCATGTTCTACGTCAAGAGATTTGTAATCCCATGGATAGATTTGTATCATTGCGGGTTCGGCTTGAAGACCTTGGGGAGTCATGTTTTACCCAGGTTGGGATGGAGATTGTTTGAGTTATATCACACGGATCCACTTTGTATTGGTCGTGGCTGTGGTGTCATATCATCATGGATCTACGCTTGCGTCTAGTAGCCATGATTATGTTCAGTCAGTCTTTACTACCATGGATCTGCATTGTATTGGTCGGTAGCCATGTTATGAGTCATACGAGACTGTGTTCTCAGATTTAATTGTGTTGCAGCAACATCTTCCATCTGACAAGTCCTTTCCATCCTTTTACCAAAGCATTTCACCTGTCTAGTTCTATCAGCTTCATGCTTGAGGGGGGATTCTGTTACACCCAAAATCTCACCATCATGAGACATATATCAACTCACTGCTTCAATCCCTAAATTCCCATGATCAATTTAGTCAGTTAGATCAAGTTGATGTCCTTTATCCACATTCCTAATTGGGCGGACGCATGTTGTCTTTGGGCAAGAAGCGTCGGGGTAGGTTGTCCTCATGCAGTCTCCACCGGAGTTAGTTTAATGAGATAAAGGTAGCTTTCAAGCAAATTCTAGAAGTTGAATGAGGTGGATCTCTATCCCTAACTTCTAGGTGAGCTGGCCTTCGGTTCCCTAGCCTTGAGGAAAGATCCCTTAGCCCTCTCCCCATGAACCTCAACCTACTCTATCCACTTGGTCCTTTAAATACAAGATCCCTCTCCATTCCAAAGGGATGAAGGCTATAGCATCCATATGTTGGTGAAATAATCATAGGATATCATCATTCATCCATTGGAGGCACCCATTTCTCCTTAGAGGCATTGGCTTGGCTTGTTGGAGGAAGATTGCAATGTTAGGGCTTGGTTGTAATCCTCACTCTTTTATGTATTTCCATGTTTATACAGTAATACAAAACTCTTTATATAAATGTCTTGTTGTTCATTGATATTTATAGTTCACTTCCTTAACCGTTTACTTGGATCAATTATTGTGTAGATGTACTATTATTGCTTGTTTGTTTCTTGCATGTTCTGACAAGCCTTCCAGCCATAGATCTGACAACCAAGGAGCTTGGAGCGACAAAGGAGAAAAATATCTACATATATGAAAGGTAAGATGTCTACATCTCTCAATCTCTAATTAGATCTAGGAAGGTAGATTTGTATTATGTCTAATTTGTTCTAGATTCACATTGAACTAGGGAGATCATGCCTTAAGTCTGCTTTCGGTAGATTTTCCGGTAACAACCATTCTTTGTGTTGAGCATCTGGAATCTGAAATCTTACTTGATCGATTAAAATTTTAAATTACTAGTCTAAGTCCCATACAGAATCGCCTGGAAGTTTCTTAATCTCCTTGAGCTCATTGATACACTATGACTCAAATTTAGGCTTACTGAACTCATCTTCCAACACAGTTTTAATCTCAACCAAAGTTTTCTGTGGAGTTCCTTGAGGTACAATGGAAAATGTCACAAACAAATTTAGCACATGATCCTGGAAAGTCATGATCAACTATTCTTTCTTTACATTATCATCTTGTACTTGTTTAACATTCCACACAGCTTCATAGAGGAACCAATGTTGGTTTGGATCCTCCGATCCATCACCATGAAAAAGTGGCAACTTCATATTGTCTCCTACCGTCTTCTCTTCCGGAGGTACCGATTGATTTTGAACTATAGGGACAATACTCCCACTACTATGGTTTGTTGAACTATGACCTTTACTAGCTGACTCACTATTCTGACTACTTTGACAATTATTAGTTATAATTACAAGATGCCATGGGCTAGAATTACTTACCTCAATTTTGGGAGGTGCACACAAGGTTGTGGGTATGTCACCGTGTCGAGTATGAGATGATTCAACTAGTTCTTTCTCTAATCTGAGTTGGTATTCTTCCTTTTCTCCTTCTTCCGTACTAATTGAATCTTCCTTTAGCTACGGAACAACAATGTAGTCACAACATTCGGTCACACTGCAAAGCTCTTTTCTCCTTGTCGTAGTCCTTCTCCTCTTATAGTTCCAAAACCTTGTTCAACTTCGCAGACATATGTACTCCTTGTCTCTTTCACTCTCTTCTCCCCAGAACATTTCATCTCGCTCTTCTCCAACATATTCTCATACCTTCCTCTGCTCGAAACCCAATTCCCGATGTGTGAATCTTCCCACTCCTTAGATTCCATTCTCATAATACCATTTTCACAAAGTAACATCTTGGTCCACAAATACATAGATTTCAAATTACTACCTTGCGGTCCTTTGAAAAAGTCTCTTTTAGCTGTGCTATAAGACTTTAAAATTTCTACAGCAAACTCAGTGACATAACTCAAAAGTATACTATCAAGCCAGTAATCAACAACATGAGAAATATTATTATCACTACCTTTAAGCCTTCAAACTAATTTAGGAGTCCTAATTGTTGGTTCACCTCCCTCGAAGCATATCTTATGTTCTATTAAATTCAACAACCACTCATATAATAGTATGGGAAACTCAACAAAGAAAATTTCATGTATATCTATGAAAACATACCTTCCCACCCATTCTTTCGAGCTGATCCTTGGATTTCTATTATGTTCTTCAACAAAATCTTGCTCCTTCTTTGCTATCCATTCCACAATTTATGCCTTAGTTGGATACCACATCCCCTTCAATCACAGATCCCAGTCCCGTCAACATAACCATTTTTTGGCTATCTTTTGGACAGACCTAGATCCACTACGACTCAAACCAGCAAACCCCAAGATACTAGTTGATTTGGCATTTCCTACGAGTAAACAACATCTCACCCGAAGAACCCATGGGAGTTGCAAGAACCAAGCTTCTGCAACAATGAAGGGGATCATGTTTTGTTTTAATGCAATATACATTAAACAGACTTTGACAAAGATTTATTAATCTGCATCGCCATTATCATGCATAAATCAGCTATGCAGTATACCATAACAGATAACGTTCGCATTCCATTACAATAAGTATTTGTTATTAATAAACATTTCATAATCAACAAAATCAAGCACATTCATAAACATTTAGATACATAGGCCACCATAGATTTTAACGTGGAAACCCAAACAGGAGAAAACCATAGAAATGCTTCTTTTATTCATAGATCCATTATAGAAGGCATCTAATGTTCTTATAGATATGCACACATAGCCTGCATATCAATCTCTCTTTTACAAAAAGGCTCTTTAGTCATACAAAACAATACATGGGATCATCTACTTCTTCATTGCATTCTTTTCTCAATTCATAAACAACCTATTCTACCCCCATTACATATTTATACTCTTCGACATAGCCCCACAACCCACTAAGTGGATCCAAAATATAACTAACTTCCTAACTTACTTAACCAATTCCTTGGTTGACTCAATCAACCACTACCTTTTCCACTATTTGTGGGCACACTTTCCTTCGTCCACTTCGTCACGCAACCCCTAGTTACATCAACAAAAAAATGGTTTACAGAACACAAAACCTTAGGCCCAACACACTTTGTGCACTTAAATAAAGTTAGATCTTAAGTGAGTTATAGCGGGTTTATGTACATATGTGCATATTTATGTTGAGATAAACCCTAGTAAGATTCTTCCAAACTTTTGGAGCCAGATCAAAAGGTGGACCACGCAAGGATGTGGACCACGCACATGCAACAAATGGGTGGAAGAGCATAAAAGGTGGAAATTATTTAGAGTTTTGGTCTGCTAGGCATATTTATAGCATGTTTGTGGGATTTGTCCCTCCACTGAAAACTTATAAATAGGTAGTTGTAATGTCCCCCATTTTGACCCTTGTAATATTTTGGGTTATAATGTAAATATTGTATGCATATTATGTATGATTCCTAGCATGGAGCTCAAGGCCAAGGCCCCGCTAGTGAACGCGTGACCTAGAAGAGGCAAGTATTTGAAATTATGCTACCCATGTGCTAGTGAACCATGGGAATTGTAAATATGCATCTTAATATAAAAGCCCACAACTAGCTATGCAATGCAACAAGAGATGGGGGCATGATGTTACAAGGAAATTGGGAGGGAAATATTCAAACCCTTGAGCCAATCAATCCAAGCCAAGTGCCAAGGAGAGAACCAATCAAACCCTCAACTACCCATGTTGAATTTTGTACCCAATCATTGATTTCTCCCAAGAGTTGGTTGAGGTAGTTAATTCCTTGGGGAATGGGAGGTATGGCTATCCAAATTCGGGTATGGGAAGGCCACCCTGCATGGAAATTCGTGTTTGGCTTCTTGGGAAAGAAAAGAGCCACGAATTGCTCCCCAAGCCATTAACCATCAACCCACTTTGTCCTCTCACGAGTTGGGAGCTACTTGGGCATTTTCCTCACTAGTTTTATTGTGTTTACCTTCATTTTCCTAGCTGGGAAGGGCATTTTTGATGTGGCTAACAATGGGGAAGAAGGGAAAACGATTTGGAGTTTTATTAAGGCCGTTTGGCCCACTGAATGCTCATACATCTGTGGGATAAATCGGTTTTCTTCCCTGGGATTGATTCCCTCTTCCCACAAATCCGTTTTTGGTGTCCCTACGTTTTTGGGAAAACCCATGTCCATCTAGCTTATATCTCCCATTGCTGAAAGTGTGTTTCCAAGCCCATGTCTGAGTTTTGTGTTTAAGAGAATTATGGGGTTGAGTTGGGTATCCATTGCTTTGGGCTGAGCTAATCTTGAGGGTTCCCTTTTCCTTGTAGATATCATTCCCATCTCGGGGGTGGTCTCTGAGTGCTGAAAGAATACAAGTTGAGCAGAGACCTATGGCAGGGAGGAACGCTGCAGCGACATAGGTAGTTGTTTGGGGACAATTGCACAAGAAAGATAAGTGTTTTTCTGTCCATGTGTTATCCTCTGCAAATGTGTTAATTTGTTGACTGTGTTAAATTGAATAACAATCATGCAATATGTGTGTGGATGAGTTCATTTATGTTGTGCATGTTTGTTTGATTTCCATTTGTACACATTTTTTTTAACTGTATGCATCTAATGAAGATGGCTGAGTTAATGAAAAGCCCCATAGAATGGCATCAGGTTCCCTTCCTTTCATTGGGTCCAAAGGTGGGGACATTACATTAGTAGATAGATAGATAGATAGAGATACAGGTGAAAAGAGAACATAAACGAGAGAAAGGAGAGCTAATGAAGGATGTGATATTATTTTATCTAGGTTTTCTGTCGTGCAGTGCACATGAGATGTATGGTCATGGATGAATTCTAATATAATGAAGACATTTTGGAGAATCTCTTTGTGTATTGTTGAATGCTTCTGAATGTGATGTTAAATGAATGTTGTTTCTGAATGATAGATCTAAATATGTTTACGTTATGTTTACCATTTTGTTAGAGATATGATGTTTGAGAGTTGAAGTGATAGAATAGCCTCCTAACCCTTCATGTCTGTAGAAACCTAGTTCCTATAGCCCTCCCCAGATGTTTTGAGTGAGACTTCATCTGTTTAAAAGGTGATGCCGTAAGGGCCAGTATCTAGGGGTTTTGTTGGTATTTTTATGCTAGAACTCAGGTCTTCCCTCTATGCGCCAACACAAACAAAATGATTATCAAATTGAAAAAAAATGAAATACATGCATGTCTTAAATGATGAGAATACAATATTTAGGTGCACGTTCTATCATTTTCATGGACATTTACAAGCTTCTTATCTTGATGCTCGAGCTCATCATTCTAGTATAAAAGGGATCAGTTCTCAAAACCAAAGAGATTTATTTTTTTGGAGGAACCAATTTTGGATACTAACATTGATCAAGGTGTGGTAAATCAAAAACCAAACACTGAAAATGCTTAGAAACAATTATTAGAATAAGTTAGATCAAGCACTGAATGTAGAAAAAATGTATACATGGTTTTCCTAACCGAGGGAGTCATAGTTGAAGTCCCTCGAAGTTGAACAAAAAGACATCATGAAACAACTAGTTGATAAGCATGATTATTTCTTAAAAGATGAAAAATCACATGTATACTAATTATGTAATTTTACTGTCTATTATTCTTACTTTTCTTTGTAAGGATGTGATTTTCATTCTCTAATGAAATAAGATTTAGATTTATAAAAATAAATAAGCATACTTATCATGGATCAAAGCATTCCACAATTTTCTCGTGCTTCAAATTAATTTATTTTATTTAAAATGTACATAATTAATGTCATTATTGCATCAAGAGTCTTAATTGGCTATCTTGTAAAATCTATTTATAAATATACATTGAATTTCGATTCCAAGTTCAATTTACACATCCTCACATTTTAAATAAATATTTTCATAAATAATTACAAGAATAACAATTTTACTAATCAATGAATGAATGCAATTTTTACCTATATGTAGGGCATATGCTTTGCGTTAGCATTTAAGATGCCAAATAGGAATAGTTGGCAGTGGATGAAGATATTGGATTATCGGGTAAAAAACTATTTTACTTCATAATCATTGAATGAATGAAAATTTGCTTATTTGTAAGATTTATGTGTTATACTTTAGGACATGTAATAGCACTTTGAGCATTAAATTTGGGTAAATAACTATATTAATGAAATTTTTGCTTATATGTAGGATTTGTGAGTTAGCATTTACAAGATTTACAATGGCTTATATGTAGGATTTGTGCCTATATAATTATAATGGAAAGTATAATGGCTTATGTACTTTTAAGGTAATAATAGAACAATGAGTTAGATATAATTTTTGGGTAAATAACCATTTTACTTCATAATTAATTAATTAATGCAACTTTCGCTTATTTGTAAGATATCCAAATTGGAATAGCTAGTTCTTGAATGATTATAACCTAAAATATATTAGATTATGTATGTTTAAGTTAATAATATACAAATGAGTTAGATATTATATTTGTAATAATTGCATATTAATAAATCAACAAAAATTTGTCCTAACTCACGCTCTATTAAGTACATGCATATCAATATCTTTTTTGAATAGACAAAATAAAGTTCCTAAAAGAAATTGGTTCCAAATATGAAAACTAAAACTATGAAGAAATTCAAAAGTACAAAAATGTGGCCCATTAATATCCAAGTACTTGGTAGGTGATCCTCATTCCACCTCGTTGGCACCCAAATGCAATTGAGGATCATTAATACATGATACAATTTATTATTGCATGCTTTTGGTGGGTATGGTGAGAGTATGGTGGGATTTCCATTGCCATTTCACTCAAAGTAAAAGTCAATTGCAAATTGGTTTTTCATTTCCATGAATTGATTAAAGATTCATTAATCAATTCAAAAAAGCCTTATAAATTGCATGATGGATGAAGATGATGTCTTTGATACCAAAATGTTGTATATGTTTTGAATTTAAACAATAACATCCATTAACATTAATTAAGTAAATGAAATACTTTTATTTTTTCCTTTATTATAAACATTGAAATAAACTTCTAAGAATTAGAACCTATGATTCAAATTAGCAACAAATTCCTTCTATGAATCTTGATCTCGTTCCTTATTCTTACTCACTCCAATGAAAAAAGAAGAAAGGGATTAAAAATTATTTTAAAAAAATTATATATAATTATTAGTGTAAGTGCACTTTTTACTTTTTAAATGTAATATGTAATGTTTATTTATATTTGTAACATATTTTTATCATTTAAAAAAATATTATTTTATTTTATAGTAAAATATAATTTGTTTTTGTTTTTTAATATAATCATTATATAAATAGTATAGTCACTTAATGTGTGGTTAAGTGTGGTTGTAGACACGATATAAAGTGTAATATTAAGTTATTTAGTACTTGTTCTTGATGTTTAGTTGTAATTTCTCGATGCTTAGTTGTAATCATTGGTTGTCTACTTTCAGTTAATGGGTTGTTAGTACTTGTTATCTATGCATCAACTAATCAACTAGCTAACAAAGACGACCATAAAAAACATAAATAGTATCCTTCAATCTAAGAAAAACATAAATAATAATACACCCCAAATTGTAAGATATAAACATAAATAATAATACACCCCAAATTCTAAGATATAAACAGGGATATAAAATTCCACACATTTACACATTTCTTAATTCAAATTGTTTAATTTAAAAAGAAAATAAATAAGTTAGTGTGAGTAAAAACACATAAGTTCTAACCTTCCTTTTTCACCACTATTCCTGGTAGCATGCCCATCCGAATCCACTTCGACTGTGAAGATGTCATAACTGTGAAATTCTCAGAACTCCATGATAGTCCTTTCTATATCATCGCTAGCCGGAAAACCAGTACGCTGGCCTACATTCTCCATTCCGAATCCTACTTTTTTATAAAATGGCATCCAATGCATATAACTCTGCAAAAATAATTTACTTGGCAACAAGGCGCGCGTGTGCTTTTATTTTTAACGTACAAAAGTCGAATCTTATGAAGGAAGGAAGCCTGCACTTTCTTTAGCAAACTCTTTCCAGGCACGCAAATGAAGTAAGATGATCTGCTGCTTAAAACCATCGCCTGTTTCAGAGAGCTTAATTAGTCTGGAAGGCTTTCGATGGAGGAGGTAACATTCTTGCATTTGGGTGATCTTGCAAAGCTGGTAGGCTTATCAGCTGGATTAATAATCTTCATAATTCTGATAACCTTGGACGCCAAAAAAGCCTACAAAAAGGGTATTCACTGGATTCCCGGAAGAGCTCTGGTTCTCAGTGCCCTCTCCATTCAGTTGCTCACATTTCTCACCGCTCTAAACACATCGCCCAAATCCGAAGCTGCCGATAGTTTCGATCAATTACCACCCGCAAGCCCAGCGACTACCGAAGCCCTGCTGGCCGATTCTGTGAAAAATGAGGTCTTGATGATTCATATCGGTAGAGTTATGATCTGTGTGTTCGTTGGGTATTTGCTGCCGGGAATGGCCCGTGCTGCAAGCAAAAATTACAGGACAAGAATAGTAGCCTTGCTGATCAGTATTTCTTTTCAGATTGTTTCCGAGATCTATGCCATTAATCGCAGATCTGGAAATGAAGACGGGAATAGCGTTGTATACACGGGCGAGAAGCCTCTGGGCCCCTTTGTCACTATAACGACTGCGACCGTATTGGGATCTATGCTAATGCTGGTGCTTCTTCTCAGCTCAGCCACTTTAGCCAGTAAAAGTATCAAGGATATCATTTCTCAAAAAATTCCGGTCATTTTGTCTTTCAAAATCTCCCACGGCGAGGAGAATTCATGGCAGAGGATCGAGGATCAAGTTCTCAAGTCATGGATTGTGATTCGCGTCTGCCATCCTGAATACATTGTGGCTAGATCTGTGCTGGTTTCGTCTGCTGGACTGGTTGTCACAGTTTGCATCTTGGTCTCGGTTGTGGGATGGGGAATGGAAGGAACGAGCCGGCATTTCAAGAATCGATTCGGTTGGCTCAAGTTCACGGCGATCGGGCTTGAATGTTTGTTCATCGTAATGGGATGGGCGGTCATTTGCTGTAGATGGGTCACCGCTGTTATCTACTATGCGCGGCGGCCGAGTAAATCGACCGCCTCATGGAGGGCGGCTTACTTCAAAGTCGAGGATTTCTGGACGAGACAAATTCTTGATCAGCTGGACGCCGACGAATCGAGGCTTGTGAGTGGCAAAAATGACATTTTGAAAGTCCGGCCGATGAGGAAAACGATCTGGTTGCCTCGTGAGCTGCTGCCCGTCTTAATTCTGATGCAGTTAGGTGTTGTTTTATTTAGTAAAGGCTGCTGGTTTATCTCAGAAATGGCGTTCTGTAACAGGTATTTCATGGAAAAGTTTATATTGAAGCAATGGAAAGGATTGACATCCGATCCTTACTATAACAAATTCGAGGAAGCTTTGGAGGACATGCACATGCCGGGGGAGAAAAAGGACAGTGTTTGGGTAGCTAACCGAAAGTCGATTCAGCAGGCAAAGGATCTTATCAAGGAAGGCTACAAAGAGGGCAGAAAATGCCAGTCATTGATTACTTTTATAAATAAAAAAACATCGCCAAACCGTGCTGGCCGTGTGAGATGCCTCATGAGTCCTGAGTTATTACAGAGCTGTGATGATGATCATTTAAAGTACCTGTGCAAGCTCCATCCCAGGACGTTGCGAGTCGAGAAATATTTCACCTATGCGCAGAAACACTGCTGGAAGATGACGGCTGTTGCATTGATCAATATCATCGTCATACTTTCCCCTTTGGATCCAAGTGATCAGTCCTACGACGTCAGTTCTCCTATCGGCCGTAGCGGTTTCAAAGCTGCAACCAATGCCATGGAAGCTTATTCTCAAGCATGGGAAATCATGGACCTTGTGGATGAATCCATAGATCCTGAAAACCATCTCATGAGCAGAGCTGCCGATAAGCATTTCGAGAATTTGCAGTTAGATGTTAAATTTCGTTATTGGAATTCTCTTCAAACTGATTCTGAGAGCAAAATCATGGAAGTCGCCCGTGATGCGATCCTGAAGCTGGCAGAAAAAGGGAAGAATAAAGCAAATGCCGAAGAACTTCGGCATGATTCCATGGATTGGAAGGATGTAGCAGTGGGGAACAGCTTATACAAGCTCTGCAAGAGTATCGATTTTAAGAAGGGAAATGTGAGAGAATTGCTGGATGAGGTAATGAGCTCGTTGGCAGACATTATTGACTGCTGCATGGACAAGGCGGCAGATGCGCTGGTGGAGAACTCCAGGAGATGGGCGAGGGGTTTAGATGAAGAAGAAGTATGGAAATCGCTGTTTATAGCAGGGAAAACCAGAGGAGTAATGGAGGAATTGGGCCGAAAGCCGAATTTAACTAATGCAATTAAATTCGATGACAGCCTTCCTGCCGCTGACAATTCCTCATCAGATTTGTTACCGTAAGGCGCCGATGTTTTTTTCTTCTCGTACACAGAGAATTCTGCTTATAGATCAGGAATGTAAGGTATTAATGCCCCCGCAGGCTCCTTAAGCATTCTGGTTTGCTATATATCTGTTACCGTAATTCCGTTACAGAATATTGGCTTCCTATTGAAGTTCTTAAACATAATCTCAATTACCTGCCCTGAGGCAATTCAGCAAATGGATTATTCCAAGGCTGCAACATCGGACATCAAATACATTTATTTTTTATACTGGTGAAGATGGCATTAAACTGTCTTTCATTGCGCAATTCTTAAACTTTCAAATTGTTTGAACCAATAAATTGTGGGGATTGCCCAGTTCTAACGCTGGCGATTTTGATTTGTATCTGATTACCATGGGCATATGAGTAATGGCGAAGAAATGCTTCGCTCATGTATTTGGCCCATGATAAGAATGGAATCTTCGCTTTTCCCTTTGATTTGAGATCGTTCTGCTTCTGCTTTATTGGATTTGCCAAAAGTTTATGCTAAATTGTATGATAAGCATCTATATATGATGACGATCAGAATCGATGGCGTTTGCTTATCCATTATGTTCTCTATTAGATTGTTTTGAGAATGACAATTACTTGTACAATATATGCTTTAAATAAATCACTATATGCTTTAAACACATACAAAAATTATTGTAATTGCAAGTCAAACTGTCCAGGATTGAGTGTGGGAGGCAGTATATGCTTTAAACACATAAATTTTTGTATTGTATTTGTAAGTTGGAACTTGGAATGTAGTGGGTCCTTCATATTCACATTTATAGTGGATCCTAGTTTCTAGAGTTTGTAGAATTGAAAACAAAAGTTGTTAAAGTGTTTGTATTCATATTACTTTTGTATATTTTATCATGATCAAACCTTCAAAGGTGCACATTTTCCTTAAAATTTTGCATTTAAAAAAAGATTTGCATCTCTAAAAATTATAAGTAATTTAAAGTGGTGACAATATTTGTTCAACTTATTGGAAAACAATAGAAGTATCGCATCATATGATCATTGTTAAAAGAAATAATATTCCCCATTACCAATCAAATCTAATAACAAATTTACACATAATTATTTTAATTATTTTGTAAATATCCAAATTCAATTATTTACTTCTTTATATTATTGTTACTTAAATAAATATATTTTCATAGAAGAAAAAAAAAGTACTTTTTCTATTCATTAATGAATCAAAAAGTACATAAACAAACCAACTAACTACAAATAACAAATTTACACATAATTATTTTAATTATTTTGTAAATATCCAAATTCAATTATTTACTTCTTTATATTATTGTTAAATAAATACATTTTCTTAGAAGAAAAAAAAAGTACTTTTTCTATTCATTAATGAATCAAAAAGTACATAAACAAACCAACTAACTACAATTGTTTATTTTCCACAACAATAACATCACTGCAATACTGAAACAACCCTTATCCCAAGATTACAATCATGTATACGTCACAGAGAATACATCCCAAAAATACAACATAGGTCACATGTGGACTTACCAACCAAAAAGGCTATTCAGAAGACTTAAAAAACACTGATAGAAAAAAACTTCTTACATATTAAAGGAATTTATAGAACTTTTGTCTTCCAAGGAGTTTTCCACAAATTCCTCCCATACTAATAATCCCTCCTCTTCCTTTAGAGCCTCCTTTGACAAGATATCAGTAGCTTGATTTGATTCACGATACATATGTTTAATGGTTATGGAATCAAAGAAGACAAGATCTCTTTGTTTCTTACAATGAGGAGGTTGCGGTTGCTAGGGATCAATTTAGGGACCCTTACATAGCTAAGGGAGAAAATAAATGGCGTAGGCCCCAAAGGCAACTTCCTGGCATCTAGGGGCAAAGAATAGTTCTTCAAACACACATGACCTATTAAAGGTACCCATTGCCTCATAATAGACCTATTTATGGGGAATTGGAGGCTTTTAGCACTAGGTATTGATCTCTGGGCCCTATACACTATTAATGGATGACACTTGAACCTTGGGTTCTAACAACAAGTTCTAGGCATCTACGGTCAAGAAAGATACCTTGAATTCAGTCACACAACACCTCTCAAGGATATCCTTGGCCTACGAATGGGAATATCAATTCCATTAGCAAGTTTGAGCATGAGGCATGGGCTTTGAGGCCCCGAAGATTATTATTAAAAGAGATATTAGTAAAAAAATGAAGATAATCAATGCTTAATTTATTAATATTATAAAGTTGGTGATAAAAGTAATTTACTTATTAGATTGGGATTTTTTTATAGATCTTAGAAAATTGTTTGTTGTATATAAAGGTTATTAAGAGGTTTTGAACAATGGATAGGAAGTCACAGGGCGTTGAACATGGTTGAGGGAGAAAGCCTCTACCTAAGGCCTTTAGGAATCCATGACCAAGAATGAAACCTCAAACCACCACAAATGGTCTCTTTATGGCACTTTTGGTGTTTTAGTTTGGATATTGATACCATGGGGAGGTTTTGATCACTAGGGATCAATTTAGGGACCCTTTCATAGCCACAGAAACTTCATTCATGGAATATTAAATAATACCCCTAATTTCACTAGATATTGATAAATACCTACCAAAATCATATTATTGAGCCCCCCTCCCAATACATATTTCCAATTAAAAATACCATGTTTTTATGAGATATTCCCTATTTCTTACTAGATGCATTTTTTATACCCTCCTAATATCTATAAACCCCCCATACCCTACTCCCCGCCACCCCAATACCTACAATATATTGACCTTATTTTTCACAATTTCAAACCCCCTTTATGAAAGAAAGTGATAAGATATTTTTCAACGAGGTGAATCCCTTGTGTTCATAGCCATGGGAGGAAACATATTCCTTAGGCCCTAAATAAATCTTCAAGACATCTAGGGAAACAAATGATTCATGAAACCACCACACATGACCTATTGAAGGAACCCATTGCCTCATAATAGAAATATATGGGGAATAATTGGGAGGTTTTTAGCTCTAGGTGTTGATCTCTGGGCCCTATACATTATCAATGGATGACACTTGAACCTTGGGTTCTAATGGCAAGTTCTAGGTATCTAAGGTCACGAAATATACCTTGAATTGCCACACAAGACCTCTCAAGAGTATCCTTGGCCTACGAGTGGGAATTTCATATCAATACCATTAGCAAGTTTTGAGCATGAGGCATAGGATTTGAGGCTCGAAAGACGGTGGGGAGAGGAAATAGATTCCTTAGACCCTAAAGGAATTTTCTAAGCATCCAAGGCCAATAATAGCACCTTGATCCACCACACATCAACTACTGAGGGTATCCTTTATCTCCAAATGGGTGTATTGAAAAAATTAGGATTTTATGGTTAGAGAACCATAGGATTACTTAGATCAAAGAGCTAGTATTCTAAGAGAGATTCAGTGTCTAAAAGCACCATTATAACACTAGATCAAAATATATAGCAGAATAAGAAACCACAATATTTTCATACACATCATATATCATACACTCATGTCCTTCTTACTTATTCCTTCTCCTAAGGTCATATTTATATATATCACTAAGATGTAACCAACCCCCTTGAAGTGAGGAAGGAAAAGTACACATATATTAGTAAGGTTGTATTAAAAAAACATGTATTTCTACCTCGTTTTATGCACTAGTGGACTCCTTTAGTGTAACTTCCCGATAAGTGGAATGCCTAATCAACCAACCATTCAAACTATTAGTTGAACACTCTATAAATTGCACATTCAACTCTCCTAGTTGATTTTAAACTATCAACTGACTGTCTCAACAATATCCAAAGTGTGATTAACCTACAAATCCTATTATTCCAACACCTCCCCATTAGCATAATGCTTTAGAGATTCAAGAGGTGAAATTACTTATGTAAACCCCCAATATTTACAACTTCAACAAGCCCAAGTATAGCCTAAAGTTTCAAAAACTTACCTTTCGATAAAGCATTTGTAAATATATCAACAATATGATAATCTTATCAATAATAAATAAGATTTTAGACACTATCTTATGTAATGAGCATGAAGCTCTACATGCTTGATCGTATTGTGTGCAACAAGACTCTCTGCAACATGTATCACACCTCGCTTGTCACAATATACCTTGATATTCATTGTCTTGACTAGAAAACCAAGTCCACTCATTAGATGTTGAACCCATACTTCCTTTGTTCCAACAAGCAATGCACCATTATACTATGTTTCTGCGGTGAAACGATAGACCACTTTCTACATTTTACAAGACCAAACTATGGGTCTAGATCGAAGAAGAAATAGATAACCAAATTTAGAAATCATGTTGTCACCATCTCCAACCCAATCTAAGTTGGTGTAGCCAATCAACTGGTTCACTTTTTTACTACAATAATCTATATGAATCTAATAATTTCTCTTCATACAACAAATTAATCTCTTTGTGGCTTTAAGGTGACTTTCTTACGGATCCTACATAAACAAGAAAACATACTAACAACACAGAAATATCAGGTTGACTATGAGTCAAATAGATAAGGATGCCAACAAGTTTTTGATAAAGTGTAGCATCAACTTTCAGAGAATTACACTCCTTTCTCAACTATGCTTGTGTCCGATAATGTATAGCACATGGTTTATAGCCTTCCATTCTAAGCATCTATAAATAGTTATCACATATATAGGTTTAAAATTAAATATATCATCATCCATTTGTAAGACTTGGATACCCATAAAGAAATACAAAGGAACAAGGTCAACCATCTCAAACATATATGCTAATTGTTTTTTCAAACCCATAATTAAATTAACATTGCTTCCAATAATGACTATGCCATCTACATGCAATGGAACAATTAAAGTTTTACCATTTACATGAAATACAATATAGATACTGCAATCTAACTCACAACATTTGAAACTAAGATTGAAGAAAAAATTATTAGCTCATAAATTATCATATCATGCCTTAGGTCCTCATTCATTCATGTTTCAAACCATGCAAGGATTTCTTCAATCAATATAGAATATTGCAATCCTTCTCAACACTAGGGGTTGTTCCATGTAAATATTTTCAATGAAATTACCACATAAAATAACACTTTTGGCATCCATATGATGTACCTACCATCCAAGGTGAGTAGCAAGCAAAAGAATCAATCCCACAGAGTTCATTTATGCAATAGGAGAAAATCTTTAAGTGTATTTGATGCTTTATTTTTTAGAGAAAATATTTTCTACCAAACAATCCTTGTGTCTTTCATTGAAGCCTTCATATGTGAATTTGGTTTAACAGACCCATTGACACTTCACTACATTATTTCCTTGTGATAGAGAAACTAAATCCCATGTGTCATTTTTCATTAAAGTATAATATTAATCAACCATAGAGTTATCCCATTTGAGTCAACCATGTCCATCTGGATATGTATCTGGATCGCATAACTCTAGCACATGCACCATTAGAGAAACATTGCCATATTATTTTCATCTTCTAGATTTTAATGAATCATTGATATCCCCTACGTAAACTCCGGTGTCTTCGTTTTTCTTGGTCATTCACCTAGGAAGAAATAATCCCCTTGTTGAAGGATTTCTTGTATCAATATCACGATTTCTATATTGAACAAGGGTTCCAAAACATGTGATCAAGTTTTATATAATTTGAGTTATGAAAATAAGTTGACTAACTAACAAATGGTCATGTGAAGTACTTACTTGATACAAAATTTGATATAATTACAATGGATCGTTACACAAAAAGATAGAAGAGGAATTCAACAAAGTGATATTTGAGGTCTTATCATTGAGGAAAACAACTTGTAGGCCTTCAACTCTTTAGAGTATCCCATCATGATACAATCATGACTCTTCACAACAAGTTTCTTTCTTATATTATCCAGAATGTGAGCTCATTCTATGCATCCAAAGAACCTAGGATGTCAAATTGAGGGTTTTATTCTAATCCATTTCATGAATGGATTCACAACCCATACAATTTTAGCCGGAATGATATTTAACAAATAGTTCCACTAATATAAAAAAAATTCACAAAACTTGTTGGCAAGTCTTGGCCTAAAGCACACAACATGCCATTTCTACAAAATTTTCATTATTTGTTTTTATTTATTCCATTCTATTAAGGTACAAATATTTTCCAAGAGATAGCATTATGTGACAAGTAACTATCAAAACAATTGATAGCATATCTCTATCTGTTGATCTTAAACATTTCGCAAATTAACTGCATTAATTTTCATATAATACCTTAAATTCCTTGAAATTTTTTAAGACATTACTCTTTTTCATAAATAAATATACCTATGCATACCTGTAAAAGTCATCAATGAATGCCAATGCATACCTTGCAACAGCTAGTGATGGTTTTTTCAAGGAACACATGTCAATATGGACAAGCTTCAACTGAGTATTTTCTCTCCAAGATTTCCATATTTTAAGGGAATCATGATGATTCTTTTGAAGAATACATACTTCACATAATCCATCGAGAAAAACAACCTTAGTTAATCCAATAACCATGTTTGGTTTCACCATCAATTTCAAGCTTGCAAAAATAAAATATCTAAGTCATCCATGTCAAAGTCTAATCCAGTCATCGATCTAGGGTATGAGTTCAACTAGTCCTATAAATTTCTTGGGAATGTCCCTATTTGACTAAAACATGGTATTTCCATGCAATTCTTAACACCTTATTAAATCACTTACACAAACAAATCACATATTGACATAGTTACATTTTATGTGGTTAAATCCCTTGGAGAGAGAAACAGTCCATGGCCTCGACCAAACAACTACTTGAGGTAATATATTAATGCAAAAAAAAAAAACATATTATTTTCTCACAATCGATCATCAAGAAAATAACCATCCATGCTCTTTAAATACAGATCATGGACCAATCATGTGCTAAGCCACAGATCAATAGCTATTAATATTGAGGTGAAGATGAACCGTCAAATTAGTTTATGTCTAGAACATATTGTGAACATCATATTCCATGAGTACAAATACATACTAATTCATAATAAATAAGCAAATATTACCTAAAGACACATTAGTCCAAGTTGATCTTAACTAAATCCTATGTGTTTAAATATCCTAATGTCCCCCCTAAAGAATGATTTGGGATAGGATAGAACGATTTACAAAGGTGACACAATATGAGAAGGAAGGAGACATTAGATTCCACCCTCCCATAAACGTCCATTTCATTAAAATTGGACTTATTACGAAACATTTGGACTAATAAAGTATGAATTTAGACTTTGAAAGTGTCAATATCAACCTTTCTAGAGTGCAAAATTAGGTTCTGAAAGTGGCAATATTGGCTTTGAAAGTGTGTTTTTCTATTAAAATAGTGTGTTTTTTTACTACTTATGAACCCTAAAATTGCAGTTTTTTATTATGAAACTATGAATTTCAATTCAAAAAGTGTGAATTTCAAATCAAAAAATGCAAATTTTGATTTGAAAAGTGTGAATTTCAAATAAAAAAATGCAAATTTTGATTTGAAAATTGTGAATTCCAAATAAAAAAATGCAAATTTTGATTTGTAAAGTGCAATTTTCATTTGAAAATGTGCAACCTTTTAAGGTGAAAAGTGCAATGTCTATAATATTCAGTCCTTGTTTGAATATCAAGTTTATCAGTTCTTGTTTCTTTTTTGATACAGTATCAAGAATATCTATCTTTTTACATAAATAATTTTAATAGTTTCCAAATGAGGCAAGAATTCTCTGCGTAATATGTATAGGCACATCTTACTTACATAGTACTAACCAGTAAATGGTGTATTCTTGTTACACCTAAAATCTACTCATCATCCTGACCTGAAGTCACTTGGACTGATTGATCATTTGGGAGGATTGGTGCTCAGTTTGCACAAACTTTTGAGAGATCGTCGTAGGTTGCACACTAGCAACATGCGACATCGCAGGTTGCTCTTTAGCAAGGTGCGACGAGGTCTATTAATGGGAAAAAATAGCTATTTCGAGATCCTTCTCAAAACTTGCCTATGTGGGGGCTTATCCTTGATCTCACTCCCATACAAAAGGGAGGAAGACAATGGAATCTACATGCTGGTGAAATCTCTCTTGGACACTTTCACTCACCTCTTGGAGACTCTCATGCTTCCTTGGGAGGGCTTGGCAATTGGCTTGTGTGGAGAAGGGCTACTACGTTAAGTCATTGGTTGTAGTTCTATATCTCTATCATGTACTCCTCTATTTGCAGTAATACAAATGCTTTCCACCAATATTGTCTCTAATGTATGATGATGTTGTGTTGTTTACCTGCTTAACTGTTTACATAGATATCTTATTGTATAGATGCTCTTTACTCGTTTCTCTTTTCTATGTCTTGACAGGTCTTGCAGCTTAGATTTGAGGACCGTGGGACGTGGAGCAACATAGCGGGAGAAACGATAGCGAATCAAAGAGGTAAGACATCTAGCACTTGATCCTTAAGTAGATCTAGGAAACACATTTGTAGTCTGTTTTATTTGTTCTAGACTCGCATTGAGCTAGGGAGATCCGACTCGCCTCCGGTCGAGTGGATTTTCTATCAACAAATTTGGCAACCATACTGGGGAGTATCCTTGTCTAGTAGTCGTTAATCTAAGTCATTTTCAGTTGATTGCTTGACACAAGCCTTGTTATCATTTTTGTCATTTTTCCTTCTTTGGAGTGATTCCTTTGTCAGATCTTCACATTGAAGATCCTTTTTGAATCTAGAACTTGCCTATCGCACCTGGGCAGTGAAAACAGAGCGACACTGTGTTTTCCTGAGCTTCTGCTTGTGACTGTAGCTTGCTCGTCGCGACCCATGCATTAGTGAACTGCGATGTTGTCGCACCTTCCGTATAGTTAAACTGTGACGTCGCACTGTCTACAAAGACAGACTGCGCCGATCAGTCAATGCTTGGCATACCAGTATCCATTCCCTTGTTTGACAGTCTGAGCCTTGGTTTGGTGTATAAAGTCTCTTCTGTGCTGCATCATTCAGCTAGAGATCCCATTTGTGCTTTGTTTGGTCTGTTTGGATTGATCTTGGGTTCCATTTTGGACAAGTCTGAAACCGGTAGTGTTGGGCATCTTTGTCCCCTCCACATTCATCCTTTTCACTCTTGCATTCCCGTCCTTCCATCCCTGATCTGATCAATACATTAGATCAGCTTCCAGAGCTCATTCGCTTTTGTTTTGAGCTTTACTTGCTTAGTTTGCTTGCTGCTGTTTGATTTTGAGTCAAGTGTGTCTTTTTGCTTGGTTTGAGTGCTTGTCTTTTCTTGGATTTTCTGAGTGTATGAGTGCCGCAAGTAGCATTTTCTTTTTAGTTGTTTAGATCTGAAAGCAAAAGTTGTTTTAAAGTTCATTACTTTGATACACTCATTGAAAGATCAAAAGTGCTTCTTTCCCATTGTTTCTCAAGAAAAGTGTTGAAGAAAGATTCTTGTGCATTGGAATGTTTTTGGAAAAGTTGAATGGAAATATTATTGGTTGTGTTTTTCTTGAATTATGAATCATTCATTTTCTTGAAAAACTCAAGTACTTTCGATTTTTGCAAAAGGTGTTCCATGTTAAGGAAAGGTAGATGCATTATTGTTTCTTGTTGCCTTTTAGTCATTGAAAAGACAAAGTGAAAAGCTTGCATATTCCGTTTCAGAATTCTTTCATTTCATTACTTAGCATTTGAAAAGCAAAAGAAAAGAAAAGAGAAAATACTTTGATTTGGATAGTAGTGCTGTGTATTTTTTGTGAGTTTCATTGAAAAAATAAAAGAGTGCTTTCATTGTCAAATTTGTATGAATTGAGATTGTGTTGCATTGAGTTTGTTTTGGCAAAATCATTGGGAAAAACTTTCTCCTTACCATAGGTAGAATTCATCGAAAGAAAAGATCATTTCGTGCATGTAGCTAGGGCTTGCATTATGTTTCCAATTATGTACTCACCTCATGCATTCAGCTAACCGTCCAAGATAAAATAAATGGTAGAAATAAGTAAAATTTTTAGTAACTTGTGTGTAAGTTAGAGACGTGTTCCGACATCGTTAAGCGTGGAAGCTGTCGTTACTTGCCATCACTGTAGTCCGGGGGTATTGTAGTCTTCCACGTACATCGGTATATCGAGCTCCTTCACGTACCCACCAAGTACCATAATCTGTACTTGGCGTATATTGAAGGGTCTATCACATACTCGACACGTATATCGGAAGGTCTCGTGCTAATGGCTGTGCATTAGATAGTACCACTACAAATTTGAGCTCCCACTTACCTCGCGTATATCGGGAGACACCATTAGGATTCCTGAAACCAACCGAGTTAACCATTTGCCCGTCTTGGCAAAGCAATACACCGAGAACAACACTCGGGGAGATTAGCACGCACGTCTTGTCCAGGTAGTCGGGTATGCAGGCAAGGGTATGGTCCCAATCCTCTTTGTCGCGTCATACTATTCGACCCTACAGTATATCGCGGTTTGCAATGCCTTGATAATCCTGTGAGGTTCCAAACTTTTGAATCCACTCTGTCACATAAGTTTGCTTGTTGCCTTAGTTTGAGTAGGTTTTCTTGGACTACTTTTCTTTTAGAATACCTTTAGGAGAGAGAGACGTTGTTTTCACCTTTTTTGGCTGATTTTCCTGATACTCTGGCAGATTTTCCTTGGAGAAGGTCCCGTAGGATCTTGAACTTGCCACCCGAATTTCCCCTTAATCCGGAGGTTATTTCGAGGGTAAGAATGGATTACTGTAACACAGTCGTAGTTACTGAAGTAGGGAACCCCACTTTGAATATTGGTGGACATTTGTTTCCACCAAATTCACCTGCCTCTCATCCTATGCAGGATGAAGAAGCATGTACCACCACTTCTCAAAACCTTCCTCCCATCATCCCTGGAGAACCTGGATCGTTGGAATGGATAAAACGACCCCAGGGCGACCCTACAATAGTTGTTGGTCCATCAGCAGCTTACTGGACATCCTCTACAGAACACCCAGTGGCTCACTTTTCCATCTCATCCCCACCTAACTGGACTACTCCAGAGTTCACTAGGCCTTACTATAGGCTAGACCCTGCCGAAATTTTTGGCCCCATCCATGAACGTTTGGAATAGTTACATGTCAAAGGAGATGAGCTTCGAAGACAAAGTCTCGAGCGACACTCTGAAGAGTTCCATAATCATCATTTCCAAATCAGACTTGACGATGGAAACATCCCAGCTCATTCGATATATTTTGGATCATTTGAACAACCCCACCATGCGACCACTAATGAGACTGGTCAACCCTCGCAAGAGTCCAGTCCTGCATCTCAAGTGAACCAACCGGTGGAAGGATAATGGTCCAACACACCTATCACTACCACAGTTACTTTACTAGTTCCTCCCCCACCTCAAAATTCGAGGGGAGGATATTCCATTCTTACGGATTATCTTATTGGTAATGTTATTACCATGGTAGCTAGTCAACAACCTACATTGGTTCAACCTTTGAATAGTGGTCAGCCTATTGTGGCTAGGGGGAAACCCCCCTTTCCTAACCAGAACATTGGTGGAATCCCCAACGGGCCTTCCGTTGGACCTACCCAACCCACTAAACCATCCACCATGGGATTGTCTCATGTTGGAGGGCCGTGAAATGTAACCCAACCCTCATGGAGTCAAGCGTATCCAGGTTCTAATAACCCTGTTCCGGGTCAACCTAATCCCGGAAACGCATCATATGGGATACCTTATCCCGGGAATTCAAACACTCTATGGGGGCGACAACCTCCTTTACAACACATACCCCAACTGATTCTCCCTCAAGTACCACTACCCCCGATCGAACCTCCTCCTCCTCCTGTTGGAGGCGGTGCGCCCCCACCAAACAGTGGTGGAGAGCCACCCCATTTTTCCTACAATCCCCCCACCCTTCCGGTGGCGGCGGGAATAGTCCCCCACCCCCTCCAGGCGAAGGAGGTAGTGGACCGCCTTATCATGGTGGAGGAGGACATTTCCCTTCAAGTGGCAGAGGTGGTACCCCACCCCCTCTAGGCGGGGCCGGCGGAGGACCTAATCCTTATGCTGGTGGCAGTGGTGGTGGAGATCCCCATCCTTCCGGCAGCAGAGGTGGTGGAGGCCCCCATCATTTTTGTGGTAGAAGTGGTCCACCCCCTCCTCCTGGCGGAGGCGGCGGTGGGCCACCTTATTACGGATACGGACCCCCACCTCCTCCCGACGGTGGCGGCAGACCTCCACCCCCTCCCAGTGGCAGAGGTGGACCCCCACCTTATTGGAACAGACCACCTTATGGTGGCAGACCTACTTATGGTACGGGCGGCATAACCCCCTACAGTCAGTTCTATCCGAGCACACCTTATGGTCGGTACAATCTTTACATGCCATATCCGTATTTTCAATATGCACAGCCTAATCCACAGCTGCCCTTTTTGGCTACCTTGGATTTACCTGGCCTGTCTCGGTTAACCAACGATCCTATTTATCGTGGATATAACTGGCCACCTATTCCAGTGAAACTTCCATCCGATATACCCAAGTTTGACAGCAAGCTGGGTGAAGACCCGAAAAACCACGTAATGACATACCATTCATGGTGTTCATCGAATTCCTTAATGGACGACTCAATTCGTCTTAGATTGTTTCAAAGGACTCTCACCGGTTCGGCTGCCAAGTGGTACATTGAGCTACCACCACACTCTTTTCTTGATTTTGGCTCTCTTGCTATGAACTTTTTGACGCATATCCAGCTGCCTATACGGTATGAGACTGGTATGGAACTTTTAACCTCGCTCCGTCAAAATACCGCCACTCACATTTCGGATCATATCCATGAGTGGCGAAGGAGATGATGTCTCATTAAAGATCCCATTCCAGATTAGCTCCTAGCAGACTGGTTTACGAAATCACTCCTTCCTGTCATAGCAAAAGATGTTGCCATGTGAGGTGCTATCACCGAAGAACAAGCCATCGCGAGTGCCCATTTGCTCGACTTAGTATACACTCAGTCCCACACTCTGTTCGACATTTTTCCTGATGCACCCCAGGACGTTAGCGATCCCATGAAACCACATAAGGGACCCCAAGCTGATGGAATCATTGGTTCCCTTAACACCCAGCCCACTGCTAGCACTGTTGGATCATCCAATCCAACTCCGACTGGCCACAGCACCGCCAAGTCTACTACTCCTGCTGTAACTAAAGAGGTGAATTCTATTCAATCAGCTTCATCTCAGAAGTTTAAAGGTAAAAAGAAGAACAAAGGAAAATCCAAGAAATCTTCTACCCAGAAGGACCCAAACAGCACTCCCAAAGATACTAAGCAGAAACGAAAATTGAAATATCCTTGTTTACTGTGTGGAGATGACCATTTCTCTAAGGAGTGTCCCCATAGAGACAAAGTTCAAAAGTTTCTTAGGGGTAAACCGACTCCCACAGTCCTCAACGATCCGTTTCCAGCTCAAAACCAACAGCTAGTTGCTCAAACACCCTCAGCCCACGGGGAATCATCCAATACCGCGCATGTTCTCATGTTGCATAATGAGACGATCAATTTGAATACTCCCGCGCGATCCTACAAATAGGTCCCTTCGAAGGAACCCACTGGAAGTAATACTGAAAAAACTTTCGACTCTCTGCCTGATGTCACTGTACCTTCAACTTCTCTTTACCATTGAGAAGCCATCTTTGGATTCGATATTGCGTCCGCCCAAGAGCACGATTCGAAAAGATGTTTTCAATCCTAACGCTTGCACGACACAGAATTACAATATTGTCGAAGACTTGGCCCAAGCTCCTTGTGCCGTGTCTACCTTGGAAGTTTGGCGTAATTGTCCGAATCAACGCAAAACCCTCCTCGCTGCCATTGGTGTAGTTGACCCAGATTCCACGAACACCATCATGTTTCGACTTGACAACCTTAAGTCGAGGCTTTCACACCAGCTCGCATTCCAAGTTACTGTGAACATTGTTGGGAAGATGGTCCATCGCATCCTTCTAGACGAAGATGCCTCTACCTCTTTCATGTCGATCGCCTGCTGGAGAACCATTGGTTCTCCTGAATTGAATTGATCTCCTACCACGTTGAAAGCATTCAATCGTCGTGGATTTAAACCTCATGGGATCTTACAAGCTCTTGTAGTTGAGTTGGGCGGAAAGACCGTAACCATTAACGTGGAAGTGGTCTCGGCCCCGTTAGATTATAATATCTTGCTTGCTCGCAATTGATTTTACACCATGCAGGTGGTAGCCTCTTCAGTCTTCCGCATAGTGCAATTCCCCCACCAAGGACGAATTGTTACTATCGACCAACTCCAATTTTGTAGACCAGACGCCACTACTCATCCTAGTGACCATATTCCTTCCATCGGAAAGGTGGCAAAATAGTATGATAGTGTAGAGGTTGGCCTATTGAAAGATTCATCTCTCATGGGCATTTATCCATCCATGGACCCCCCTAATCATGTCGCGACAGTGAACATGATCTCTACAGATATTTTATCTCACTCCAACGATGCTTGGCTTGTACCTGATGAAGCCACAACACATCTGTTTGGAGACATGATGCCCCTTTCACCTGCTGAACGCATTTATGAGGCAATCCAAACAGCGCCGGAGGACCATTCATCCATGGTTTCTCCCTCATGTTCTCTACGACAGACGTCCTCTCTACCTTATCTCTTGCTTCGAACTTTTCATTCAGACGAGTCCATCATGGAAGTAATGAATGTAGACGACGGTCCATGGGATGATCTTCATCACAGGTCATCTTTTCTTCCACCATGGGGGTACATAGAGAATAACATACATACCCTCTTTTCACCGGATATCTACCCATCCACTCATTTACCCATCCTCACATGTTCTACGGACTCAGAGGGAAACTTGGATAACATTGAGCCAACCACTGTGGTGGACATCTTGGTGAAACCAAGTATAGTGGAACACATTTGCATAGGCCAGAAGTGTTCACCTAAAGAAATCACATTTGGCATAGCCTTATTCAAGCGATTTCGAGATGTTTTCGCTTGGTCCTATGAGGAGATTCCTGGGATAGACCCTGTGATTGTCTCTCATGAGATAAAAACCTATCCTGACATCAAGCTTGTGCACCAAAAGTTACGATTGGTACACCCCCGAAAAACTATGACAATAAAGGCAGAAATTGAGAAGCTCTTAAAGGCTGGCTTTATCTATCCCGTCCCATTGAGGGATTGGGTCTCGAATGTCATCCATGTGAAAAAAAAGCAGGGCACCATTCGTGTCTGTGTTGATTATCAGGACCTTAATTGGGTGTGTCCAAAAGACAACTACCTGACCCCTTTTATTGACCAGATCATCGACAAATGTGTCGGAAGCGTTATCTTTTCATTCATGGATGGCTTTTCTGGTTACAACCAAATCGAGATCAACCCAACCGATCAGCATAAGACGGCTTTCATCTACCCATGGGGTACATTCGCTTATCACAAGCTCCCATTCGGCCTTAAAAATGCTGGCACCACGTTCCAGCAGGCTATGTCGTATGCTTTCCACGATATTAAAGAATTTGTGGAGCCTTACTTGGACGATCTCCCTGCCCATTCAAAGCAGCATGAGTTCCACATCGATCATCTGACAGCCATATTCCTCAGATGCAGATGATACAATATCCGTCTGAATCCTCATAAGTGTATCTTTTGCATCGAGTCCGGGTGCCTGTTAGGATTCATTGTCTCGAAAGATGGGATCCGCATTGATCCCTTGAAGGATTATAACCCCACACATGGTGGTCTAATAACCCATCGGCAAGTACACACACTTGCGACACTTGTCAATCCACATGATGACACTTCCTTATAGAGGAATAACACATCTCTAAGAAGGGTACAATAAATATATATGAAATACATAGATGAAATACATTCCGAAGTTACATATACATCAACACTCCCTCTTAATTAGGAAGGTATTTTTGAACACAGATATGCTAGACAAGTCTTCTTCTTGGTATCATCGTTATTAATGCATCATCATCATCATCGTCACTGCTTCTACTATCTCAACCAATCTCTGACTCTACTCGTCATAGGAAGTTCTATAGAGCCAGTCCTTTTTCATACTGGATGTAGGCCCACCACCTGCAGGTCTTCAACATCACTAGCTATACTGTGGAATCCTCAGGACTTATTACGTGCGTCACAAAACCTCGAAAGAGAATCCCAAGTTGTTACGAGCACACGGCTCTATCTATAGGATCTCCCAGGGCCATATTATATGTGACCTCACCACAAAACCTCGCAAGAGCATCACAGGCTGTTACGAGCACACAGCTCTACCTATAGGATCTCCCAGGGACAGATTATATGTGGTCACCACAAAACCTCGCAAGATCATCCCAGGATGTTACGAGCACACAGCTCTACCTATAGGATGTCCCAGGGAAAGATTATATGTGTTAATGGAAAAACCTCGCAAGAGCATCCCAGGACTTATTACAGGCACATAGCCCAACCTATCGGATCTCCCAGGGACATATTATATGCCATAAGACAAAACCTCGAAAGAGCATCTGCCAGATATCCCAGGGACAGATTATATGCCATAGGAAAAACCTCTCAAGACTATCTGTAGATCTCCCAGGTCCAAATTATATGTCCTCCCAGAGCAAAAACCCGAAAGAGAATTTGCCAGATATCCCAAGGCCAAATTATATGCCATAGGAAAAACCTCGAAAGACTATCTACAAATCTCCCAGGGCCAAATTATATGCTCATCTGCACAACCTAATCCATGGCCATAAAGTATCAACCTGATACTCACCATACATCATCCTGATGTACACATGATCATCCTGATCATACAATGCATCTACCTAATGCATACCAAGTATCTACCTGATACATATCATCATACATGATCCACCTGATCATACAGTGTATCCACCTGATACAAATACAAATACATGATACATATCACCATACATGATCCACCTGATCATACAATGTATCCACCTAATACATACATAGATACATGGTCCAAGCATCCAACATGATGCATATACAAAATACATACAAATGATCCTACTGATCATATCCAGCATCCAACATGATGCGTACATACATATGAATGATCCAACTGATCATATCCAGCATCCAACATGATGCGTATGTACATATACATATAAATGATCCAACTGATCATATCTAGCATCCAACATGATGCATACATACATATACATATAAATGATCCAACTGATCATATTCAGCATAAACCAGAACATCATCCTAATGCTCATCATCCAGTGCTTACATCCACAGCTATGTGAAGGATCCTCCTTCCAACATGCTTGGAATGGCTTCAGCAAATGTGTCCATCACTTCTTCCTCGAAGTGTCATCAATCCGAAGAACACCAAGCCTCTCTCTGAAGTACTCGAACTTCACCCTACCTAGTGGCTTCGTCAGCACATCTGCAATCTGCTTGTCCGTCGCAACATACAGGAGCTTCACAGCTCCTCTCTGCACCATATCCTTGATATAGTGATATTTGATCTCTATGTGTTTTGACCTGTCATGAAACACTGGGTTCTCAGACAGCTTCATAGAACTCTGGTTATCACAGAAGATACCAGTAGCATCCAATGGGAGATCAAATAACTCAGACAATAGCTTCCGTAGCCATACTGCCTCACATCTAGCTGAACAGAATGCAACATACTCTGCCTTAGCTGTACTCAGTGCTACGCAGGGCTACTTCTTGCTAAACCAAGAGATCACACCTGATCCCATACTGAAACAGCACCCATATGTGCTCTTCCTATCTGTAGCACTACCAACCCAATCTGAATCAACATAACCCTGCAAGTTAAACTTTTGATTCGCTTCATACTTCAGCCCATAATCCACTGTACCCTTCAGGTACCTCAGAACATGCTTTACAGCAACCAAATGAACACTCCTTGGATCCGTCAGGAACTGGCTCAATGTGTTCAAAGCAAAGCAAATATCTGGTCTCGTGTTCATCAGGTACATCAAGGACCCAATCATCTGACGATACATAGAGACATCAACTGGCTCAGATGAAGCATCACATAGAAGCTTCAGATTCGATGCCATAGGTGTGGCCATGGCCTTGCAATCCATCATCCCAAATATCTTCAGGATATCTACTATGTACTTCCCTTGACCAAGGAAGATCCCACCTGCACTCTGCCACACCTCCATACCTAGGAAATAATGCATCATTCCCAAATCTTTCATATCAAACTCGGTAGCAAGCTTCCTCTTAGTATCTGCAATCAATCTGTCATCCCCTGTTACAAATAAGTCATCCACATACAGGAGTAGAATCACAGGATTCCCTTCCTCAACCTTGTAGTAAAGGTTGGAATCCACTTTACTCTTGGTAAAGCCCAAACTAGATAAGAAACTATCCATCCTACCATACCAAGTTCTGGGAGCTTGCTTCAAGCCATACAAGGCTTTCTTCAATCTGCACACATATGACTCCCTGTCATGTATTTCAAAACCAAGTGGTTGCTCCACATATACTTCCTCTTCAATTACACCATTCAAGAAAGCAGTCTTGACATCCATCTGGTGTATTTTCCATTTCATTGCTGCAGCCAGGGCAAGTACTGTTCTGATGGAAGTACACCTGGCTACAGGTGCAAAAGTTTCTTCATAATCTATTCCCTCTTTCTGAGAGAAGCCACGAGCTACAAATATTGCCTTGTATTTCTCTACACTGCCATTTGCAGCATGCTTGATTTTGTAGATCCATTTGGAAGTCACAATAGACTTCTCTTTAGGTCTTGGGACAACATCCCAAACAGGATTCTTCATTATTGATTGGTATTCCTCAACCATGGCATCCTTCCATTCTTTCTTTTCTGCTGCTTCTTCATAACTGGAAGGCTCTTTGTTCATAATGTCACAGAGTAAAGCAACATAGCTGGTATGTGATCTGGTTCTCTTCTTTGCTCTGTGTTCTTCTTCTGGAATGCCAAATCTTTCTGCATCTTGAATGAGCTCTCTAGCCCATGCAGGTTTCCTCTTGTGAGAGTTATCCTCACGGGGTGGATCTGCAGGTTCTTATGGATCTTCAAACTCACGAACAACTTCTGGAACTCCTTCAGTCATGGTAGTGTCTTGAAATCTAGTTTCCTTAGGTTCTTCATAAACTTCGATAGGTGCCTTCCTTGATTTGATGAATGCTGAGTTTTCATCAAATGTTACATCCCTGCTGACATCAATCTTCTTGAACCATGGAAAGTATATTCTGTAAGCCTTCAAGCTTTCACTGTAACCCACAAAGATACCCTTCTTTCCTGAAGGATCTAGTTTAGTCCTCTTTTTCTTTGGGACATGAGTGTATACTGGACAACCAAATATTCTGAGATGGTTGACAACCAAATATTCATTTGTGTTCTTGATTTCAGGAAGACCTTCTACAGCCTTGCTTGCAATTGGAAGTGCCCTATAGTGCATATGAGCAAGTCTTCTATGCCAAAGTTCACTTGGCTCCATGGATTCATGCACCATGGCATGTTCAGGTTGTCCCTTCAATTTATACAATCCTCCCTCTTGCTCTCCAATCACTACTTTATCATCTATGGTCTTTCCCTTTAGCCACATTAGGACTTGGCCATCCACAAATGCAACCCTCATACCTTTTGCATCCAATGCAGAGATGGAGAGTAAGTTCTTCTTGAGCCCAGGTACATAAAGGACTTCTTTCATCTTCAAAGATTTTCCAGAATCTAGGTTGTAGGAGGCTTCACCACTTCCTTTGATTGGGTATTGATAACCATCCCCAAGTTTCACCTTATGGGGTGATTCATGTTTAGATAGATTCACAAAAGATTCCTTAAACCTATTCATGTGTTTGGAATCCCCACTATCAATCAACCAATCATTGCAACCATGGCAGATAGTACCTGTGAGAGCAGAGATTAGAACATACTCTTCTTCACTTGATGAGTCATCATCACTTTCTGCCCTAGCCTTCTTCTTTGGAGGTTCATCATCCTCGGCAGCATAAGCATGGAACTTTCTTTTGCTGCCATTCTTCTTCTTGCTGGAGTTGTTGTTATTATCCCTTTTGTTCTTGGGACAATCTGAAGCAAAGTGACCCTTCTCATTGCATGTGAAGCATCTTAGATCCTTCTTATTCTTTTGATAGGATCTTTTGTAGCGAGAGTGCTTCTTCTTGGGCTTGCTTCTTTTGGTGTGAGTTGCGGGAGCTTGATCTTGACCTCCCATCTTTTCCTCATGAGCTACAAGTCTAGCTTCTTCTTGAGAGCATTCCTCCCATAGTTTACTGAAAGAGATCAATTTCTTTCTTGCACAGATTCCTTGAATAAAGGAGTCCCGTGACCTAGGTAGGCCATTCAGAGTGGTCATAACAACCATTTTCCACTACTTCATCCATAGCTTCAAGTTGTTCCTTGATCTGAGAGACCTTGGAGAAGTAAGATTGAATGGTTTCTCCATTCAACATCTTAACCCCTTTCAATTGATTCCGCAGAGTCATCTTCCAATTTATGTTCTTCCCTTCAAATAGCTTGGTCAAAGAGTCAAACATCTCCTTGGGTGTCTTTAGAGAAGACACATGGGGTATGAGATGATCTTTGATAGAATTAGCAATGATTCTCTTTTCCTTTACCAATTTCTTCTTATGCAATACCTTGGCCTCTTCATCCTCTGGGATAGGGATGTCTTCTTTTATATATGATTCCAACTCATTCTCTTCTAGGATTAACCCAATCCTATACTTCCAAGCTCGGAAGTTATCAGCCCCTTCAAGCTTATCCTCAAGCTTGGTGTGGTGAGACATCTTAAAGAGTACTTCAAATGGAAATAGAAAAGATTTAGGTCTTACCACTTGAAATGCTAAAAACTGGATCTGGTCCCGGATTAGGGTTTGTCGAAAAAACCCTAAAAATTCAAAATGTGAATTTCAAATTTCTGAAAGGATAGAAAGATGCGCCTTGATGAGCTGATCAGCCTAGTGCATTCAGAATTTGAGATCAGCAAAGCTTTACCCTTCATACTTGTCTTTTTGTCCTCCCGGGTTCACTAGGGAGAGCCTTGAATTAGGGTTTGAGTTTCCCAGAGATCTACCCAGCCAAAAATCTCGATCCAAAGCTCTAAACTTCGATTTTTGCAAGGAGCTTCCAGCTGTGTCTTCAGATTCCAGAAATTCCTATTTTTGTGGAAACCCTAATTTTTAGGGCGAAATCTAAAAATGCTCAGAATTGAATTCTGATTGGACAGATAGATTCTCTTTGATGAGTAGAGTCAATCTACTATATTGCGTTTCCAAAATCTGTGGACAGAAACCCAATAAACAAGAAACTCAAGTTTTCGTCACTGCAAAATGTCTTCTTCTCAGGTTAGCTCTGATACCATGTTAAATTTTGAGCATTAATTCACAATACTCTAGGATCTTCACTGAGAGAATAACATATACAGTATATCAATCCATAACAATCACAATAAGCATGACAAGCATGAGAGACAAGAGACACAGAGTTTCCGTGGGGAAAACCCTAAGGTGAAAAACCCCACGACATCCTCAGAGATAGAGAGAGAAATGGCTCAACCAAAGTACAACCAAAATACATTGAGATAGTCTCCTAGTAGCAGATGATCCTCCTCCTCACTAGTGTGCTACTTTCTAAGTGAGAGAGATGTGAGTTTCCGAATGATCTAAATAGAGATCTCCTGATCTCTATTTATACTAACCTGTTTTCCCAGTGACCTTATGGGGCTGACTTGTCTAGCTAGGTACATCCACAATATAATATATATATTTCAGGGCCGACCCCAGACATGGTGGTCTAATAACCCATTGACAAGTATACACACTTGCGACACTTGTCAATCCACATGACGACACTTCCTTATAGAGGAATAACACATCTCTAATAAGGGTACAATAAATATATATGAAATACATAGATGAAATACATTCCGAAGTTACATATACATGAACATACAGAACTAGGTAGCTTAGACTGAGGAGGAATTTGCGAATAAAGAAAATAGACATCTATGCTTATCTACGAAAGAGTGGTTACAGAGATATCTCTTCTCTGACATACACATTTTTTTTTTTGCATCCTCTAGCAATGAGTTACATGAGTGGATATCGAGGCTCGTAGAATGAAAAAATTGCTTTAAAGTTGGAGAACCTACAGTGTGTACCCCAGAACTGATTCAGAGACTTAAAGCGGTGGATATCCCAATCTTAAGAAAAATAGAATTCTAGCTTGATAGCATACTAGAAGGATATGTGAAAAAAAAATTGTGGACACATTGAAGTCTTACAACGCAACAGAAGGCGATTTCTTCAAAGGATTTAGAGGTAAGTACCTGAAAAATCTCAGCTTATATATTAAGATGCTATTAGCAGAAAAAAGGTGTTTTAAGAATGCAATAAAACTCCTAGGAATTTGAGTCTGTGATGTTCAGTAACATAGATAGTGACACTAAAGAAGAAATTTATACTTTGAGAAGTGGTAAAATGTTGATGTATTTGTAACGTCGAAAGATATTCACTTGTATATTGTATTTGTACCTTATTTTATCCCCAATGGAGATGTATTATTCCTTCGATTGGAAGTGTCGTTAGTTGTACTTGCAAGTGTCGCAAGTTATATTGTAAGTGTCATAACTTATACTTGATGGGTTATTAGACCACCTTGATGGTGTCGGACCTGTATGAGTCATGTGGGTTAAAGGGTTATTAGACCACCCTAGTGGGGGTCAGCCCAGTCAACATTATGTTAAGAGGTCAAGTTGGGGCTGACCTAATTGAAGTTAAAAGACAAGTGAAGTAGTGTATAAATAGAGATGGTGTCTCTCTTATTTTACACATTCTATTATTCACTCACTTAGCATTAGTGAGAGAGGAGGAGTGCACATAAGTGGAGGATGAGCATGCTGCTGAAGTATTCTATCTCTGAGGAAGTTGTGGGGTTTTTCACCTTCTTGGTTTTCCTCGGTGAAATGTTTTGTGTCTCTTGTCTTTTGTCTCTTATGCTTGATATGTTGTACATGTTATTCTTTCAATTAAGATCCTAGATCTATTGAATTAAATGATGAAAAACTAACATAGTATAAGAGCTAGCCTGAAGGAAGGCATGATATGGCATTTATGAGACTTGTTGCACTTGCGACAAATTGAAAGCTACGGCTTGATATAGAAAAAACCTGTCATTGTGGAACTTTCGCTATAAATCCATTTTGGCGAAGTTTCAGGATCTAAAACTTTTACAGGTCGAAGATAACATCCCCATGTACCTTGTGTCCAAAGCACAACATCAAATTCGCTGTACTTTCTATTTTATGATCCATACAATATAGGGTTTCTTCCTCTTCCATATCTTAGTCATAAACACATGACCTAGGAAAAAAGGTCACAACTTGGGCTAGGAAGCTCAAAATGAAATTTCGTAAAATGTAATAGGTAGGGAACAAATAGTACTTTCACAAGTCCTCTTTTAAGAGGTCGAAGTTGAAATAGTAACACGTGGAACTCCATACAAGTTCGCTATCCTGTTTTATCCCATAAACAGGTCATGTTGCGACACTTGGTATAACTCTCTCTGAGAGAATCCAATTGAGGTCAGACCTATGGGGTTGGAAATATGACAGGTCAGGCTACCACAAGCCAAAAGTTCAGACCCTGTGGATTCATAATTTCAGAGATGTACCAGAAACAATAAGGCACATATTTCTGTGAAATAGAATTGAATTCTCAACATTCTCTTTATTGGCTTAACACTGCTCCGAGAATTTAGGGCTTCAGAGAAAGTTGGAATTTTTGAAATCGGAGACCATGACTGAATGCTTCTCATCAAAATCAAAATTCAGAGCCCAAGATCGAATTTTTTGGTTGGGAAGAAGGCCGGGCTTGATCAAACCCTAGTTCGGGAGTTTGATCGGAAAGGTGGAAAATTAGGGCTTCTGCAAAAGTTGGAATTTTTGAAATCTGTGACCACGGCTGGAAGCTCCTCAGAAAAATCAAAGTTTAGAACACAAGATCGAACCTTTTGGATGGAAGAAGACCGTGCTTTATCAAACCCTAGTTTGAGATCTTGTCTAGAAGATCCAAAAGATTCAAAGGCAATTTTGAGGGGTCAAATTTTGCAGTTTTCAAAATTGAAGTATACCACCTTGATCAGCTCAACAAGGCGCATCTTTTCATCTAATCAGAAGTTTGAAATTCAAATCTTGAATTTTTAGGGTTTCACTTACAAACCCTAATCCAGCTCAGATCCAGTTTCAGCAAATCAAAGTGGATTGGGTTAATCCTAGAAGAGAATGAATTGGACACCTGCATAAGTGAAGAAGTTACAATTCCAGAGGGAGATAAGGCTAAGGCCTTACATAAGAATGCTACAAGCAATCTTGACAGATATGACTTGAGGAGATACAGATATGTTTTGAAATATGTTCATGATTAAGTTTACGATATGTTTGTCTTCATATTAGTGAGGTTAGTACAATATTGATTTTAGACTTGTCTTATCACCCTAGTAAAATTATGAATGCATGTGGATGATAGAAGGCATTCATTGATTAGGGTTATATGATTGTACTAAAGCACTGTGGTGTTGTATGAGGTTGATGTTGTCCGCTAACATGAAAGGTACATCAAGAAAGACAAATCAAGTTCTAGATCAAGAACATATGACCATGGTGGCATGAAGACAAAGACTCATCCATAGCCATTACAGAAGATCTACTTACGAGGTATGTATAATTTTGGTTCTACAATGGTTAACTTATGAGTTATGTAGGTACTAGCACAAGTCATTGAAGAGAACAAGAAGACATTATGTGGGTATGTTAGACATAACTAGCAAACATGATAACCAAGTATGTTTTTCCTATATCAAGTTAGAATCCTACCTTGTGTTAGGATCTTATACTTTTGTATGAATGATAATGATTATTCTTGAAGTTAGAAGTTTAAGTAATCAAGGGTTTATGCATATTATGTTTCTTACTTTGACTGATGATATGACTAACCAGAAGAGTCCTATAGTCAAATAAGAATATGCATGGGTAAAAGAAGTCTCCCCTGAAACCTTGAATACTAACACTTATTACCTATATATGAAATGATCATGACCATACATATTTAAGATTATTTCAAATCATAATGTTTTGATAGTATTGAGCTTATACTAATGAATGTATGATTATGTATGAGATCTTGAGGATAACATAATGATGACACTAGTGCACACTTAAGCATGCATAGTGGTCCAAGATGGATATAAGTTCAAGGACAGGTAATCCAGGAAGCAAAGATCAATAGGGAGCACACTCCAAAAGTTCCTGCAAGGAAGCAAAGATCAAGAGGGAGCACTCCAAGAAGCAAAGATGAAGAGGGAGTCCACCCAGCAACTAAACAAAGATAAGTATTTGAATTGTCATTTATTATATATACCATTACTTAAATGATGTTGTTCATTCATGTACATACTTATATTCCTAGATTTAGGATGTACATTATGCATTAATAAACAAGATACTACTAATATGCAAGTAATGGGTAAGTGGCCTATGATACTGTACAACATTCCATTGCTACTGATCTAGAATGAAACCTCTTTGCTAACATGTTGGGAGTTGTGCACACTCTTAACAAATGTTCTCATAGAGATGGAAGGCATCTAGAAAGTTACGGGATGTGGATAAATGTTGTATTAAAGCATTGGCTAAGATAATTGCATGATTGTATGACATATATTCTTATGTGTAAGATTTTGTTATGAAAACTATGGGAAGTTTGTAATCATGCAATTGAATTTGACTTGCATGAAATATCATGTAAAATCACCTACAAAAGAAGAACAACAACATTTGTTCCAGCAACAAAGTTCAAGAAAACTATCTATTGAAGATATTGAAGAATCTAAAGTTCCCAAGATCAAGGATGTAGTAATGGAAGGATGCAATGATCAAGAAGTACCAGTCAATCATGAAGAATGACATTTGGGATGTGGTCCCAAGACCAGAAAGGAAGTTTGTTGTGACTTCCAAGTGTATCTATAAGATCAAGCATGTTGCAGATGGTAGCATAGAGAAATACAAGTGATGAAGTGGAAGATACACCAGATGGATGTCAAGACAACTTTCTTGAATGGTGTAGTCGAAGAGGAAGTGTATGTGGAGCAGCCACTCGGTTTTGAGACACATGACATGGAGCCATATGTGTGAAGGTTGAAGAAAGCATTGTATGGCTCGGAGCAAGCTCCTAGGACTTGGTCTGGTAGGATAGACAGCTTTCTATCCAGTTTGGGATTTACCAAGAGTAAGGCGGATTCCAACCTTTACTACAAGGTTGAGGAAGGCAACCTAGCGATACTACTATTGTATGTGGATGGCCTGTTTGTTACAGGTGAGGATAGATTGATTGCCGACACGAAGAGGAAGCTTGTTGTTGAGTTCTAGATGAAGGACTTGGGTATGATGCATTACTTTCTAGGTATGGAGGTGTGGTAGAGTGCAGATGGAATCTTCCTTGAACAAGGGAAGTATGCAGTAGAGATCCTGAAGCGGTTCAATATGATGGACTACAAGGTCATGGCCACACCTATGGAATCAAACTTGAATCTATTGTGTGATGCTTCATCTGATCCCGTTGATGCCACGATGTATCATCAGATGATTGGGTCATTGATGTACCTGATGAATATGAGACTAGATATTTGATTTGCTGTGAACACCTTGAGCCAGTTCCTGACGGATCCGAGACATGTTCACCTGATTGTTGCAAAGCATATTCTGAGGTACCTGAAGGGTACATTTGACTATGGGCTCAAGTATGATGTGAATCAAAAGTTTAACTCGGATGGTTATGTTGATTCAGATTGGTAAGGAAGTGCTACAGATAGGAATAGCACTCCATGGTGCTACTTCAGTATCGGATCAGGTGTGATCTCTTTGTTTAGCAGGAAGCAGTCCTGTGTATCACTGAGTGTAGCCAAAGCAAAGTATGTTGTTGTAATATACCGATTTTGACCCTATTGCATTAAAATTGTAAATAATGTAAATATCGTTATTTAATCATGGTGAGGAGCTCAAGGCTAAGGCCCTGCCATCAATTTAGCTTTGTATGTATCGGCAATTTAAAAATAGATGTCTATGGTTCTTGTGTTGGACATGCATAATGTAAATTAATACATCATATAAATACAAATTTTAATGAAATACCCACAACTAGCTATGCAATCCAACAAAGAGATGGGGCATGATTTTTATAAGGAATAGGGAGGGACAACATTCAAACCTTTGATTCGATGGTGCTAACCCATGTGTCAATGAGAAAACCCATAGACCACCAACTACCCATTTTGGGTTATGCACCCAATCATTTAATTCTTCCAAGAGTTGGTTGAGGCAGTTAATGCCTTGGGAATGGAGAGGCATGGTAGTCAATTTTCGTGTATGGGCAAGCCATCAATTTGGAAAATCGTATTTTTGCTTCTTGGGCAAGAAAACACCCACGAAATGGTGCCCAAAGCCATTCTAAATGAACCCATGGCATTTTCCCTCTCACGCAGTCTAAGCTAGCTGGGCTTTCCCCATCATGTTTTTCACCATTTTTCTGCATTTTCCCATGCTTGGGGACTCGTTTTTGTTTTGCACAATGGCAGGGAGAGGGGGACCACGATTTGGGACTGTTATGGAGGTCGTTTTTGCCCTAGAATGTCCATGGACATTTTCCTAAAAATGGATTTGGCATCCCAGGGTTGTTCCCCATCTTCCATTTTCATTTTTGGGTTTCCCACATTTTTCTGAAATTGGTAGAAGCCCCATTTTGGGCATCCCACTGTAAAAACGTTTTTCTACATGCCCAACACTTATAATTCCTCTGTTATGTGCATCCCTGTTTTGGTTTTGAACCTGTGAGCAAGAGATTGGGAGTGGTAGTGGACATAATTGGCTTGATAAACCTAGTGGAGGAAAATAACCTCTCAAGAAGATCAAGAGGGCTGGCTACTCTTCTATGCATACCTTGGACACTCTAGATTGGAAGGTATGGCCTGAGGGACTGTGCATTGGTGAAGGGAATACTTCCTTGAGTGGAGTGTGTAGGCATTATGGGTGCCAAGCTAGATAGATCTTGTAGAAGTATCCATGGCTCTATGCTTAAGCTCACTAGCTTAGCAATTCTTCCTTTCCATCTCATAGCAGCCTGATAAACCCAATTGTGGATTGGCTTGGCTCATTTTGGTGTATGTTGGGATATGTTTGAGTTTGTTGTTCCCTGGTTCCTTGTAGAAATCATGCCTAGCTTGGGGGTGGCAGTTGCATTAAGAGATTGATAAGCACAACTGGCCTATGGTTGGGAGGAACATTGCAGTTGCATAGCTGGTTGCTCAGGGACTACTCTGTTTCAAGATAAGTACTCTCACGTGCTAATTCTATATTGTTTCAATGGATGAATGACATGAATGTCTTGAATGTATGATGGATGTGTAATAGAACTTAATTCTGCTGTGTTTTAAGACACTTATGTATTTCCATATTTCCATCTTCTCTCTATATGCATGTTTGTATACTATATATGGGGCTAGAAGTCCCCGAATCAGAGTCATGTTCTCTCCCATGCTGGTATGATGGGTGGGTTTGTGACAGTCGTAGCTTGTTCGGCTAGTTGTGAGGCAGTATGGCTTAAGAAGCTACTGTTTGAGTTATTTGATCTCCCGTTGGATGCTACCTGTATCTATTGTGACAACCAGAGTTGTGTAAAGTTGTTAGAGAACCCGGTGTTCCATGACAAGTCGAAGAACATCGAGATCAAATATCTCTATATCAGGGATATGGTGAACAGAGGAGCAATGAAGCTCCTGTATGTTGTGACGGATGAATAGGTTGGAGATATGTTGACCCAACCACTAGCTAGAGTGAATTTTGAGTACTTCAGAGAGAGGCTTGGTGTTCCTCTGATAGAAGATACTTCGAGGAAGAAGTGATGGGACACATTCACAGGAGCCATTCCAAGCATGGTGATAGGAGGATCCTTACCATTGTTGGTCACTCTATATGTCAGTTAATTAAAGCTAACGCACAGAATGTTCAATATAAATTGTCAAACCCAGGAAAGTCTTTTATTTCAAAGGCAATAAGCACAGTATATGCATAAACAGATCAAGCAGTTGATTACTGAATGTAAATGATGATCCTACCTACGTGTCCAGTCAATTCATTCCTTAAAAACACTAATCTAATTCACACATCTAAGAATCCAAATGAAACAACTTTCCTACAGAAATCAACTCAACAAATTAATGATCTAATGATGAAATGAAACTAGATTACTTTTGCAAGAAGTTAAATCCTATAATTATCAAACTACAGCAATCAATCTTTACCAAAATGATCTATCCAGTAGCTACAGTAATTCTACCATTATCTGTCCTGTCTATGAATATAATTGAAGATACAACAACAACCTGAATTAAAACACAAGCTTGAACTCTAACTGATAATTACTGGAAATCCTAGAAAGCATAAACAACTAGAAGATAACTGGAATTGAACTTGGTTGTCAAAGCTGATTAAAACACACATGCAAATTAAGTAATTTATGCTACACAGTCGACTGTCACACAACTCTGCTATAGCTATTCAAGATGCAGTGATAAACTACTAGAAAGGAGAGCTAATCTCTGTTACAGCTACCAGCAACAATTGCAATCATTCCACACCACACAAAGAAGTAAAACTAACTACTCTACCTACTTAAACTGGCTATCTCTGTGAGAAGGCGGGCCCTGGCCTTCTAACAGAGACGCCGAGAGTCACAACTAATTAGAACACAAAAGTGAAGAACTCTGCTCTTGTATTAATAATGGAAATCGTGAATCTCAGTACTCTGTTACAGCTTACACCAAGTAATGATTGTCCAACCCCAGGCTACGAGAGCCTTTTGGAATTTATACAAAGGAAATGCAGTTTCAAATCCAATAAAATCGCACAGCAATGAAGATCTATGATCTTCGTGCTGCGGAGTTACAGCTAACTGACACAGCCATGTTACAAAAGGCTATTAACCATGAATAATGTTGTTGCTTGAGCAATTAATGGATCAACAAACTCAACAATTGGGACGCAACCTGTCTGTCGCAGCTAAGTTCTGTTTCAGTAGATTTTGTTGCAACAAGGATCTGTTACAACTCACGTGGAGGATGCGTTGTTCCTTGGAGTATGAAGAATTAGGGTTGGAAGAGTAACAGCTAGCGCTATCTGGCTGATACACCTGCGATTTTAGGCTTGAACTAAATAAACTCACAAGTATTAGCATAAACCAAAGATCAGGACTCGAATCTTCACAATCTTAGGCATTAAAATAAATAAGGCAATAACAAATTATACCTATCAATATCATTGGTTGATCTGGAAAAGACATGGATATAGCTCATGAAAGTAGGATGGAATCAGGGCAAAATGATGTAATAAAGGTAGCCAAAAAGGGGCATTTCCTCGACCCAACAACCATGGCTATGGATGTAAGCGTTGTGTGATGAGCATTAGGACGATGCTTTGGATGATGTTCTGCATGATATTCATCATGATGATCATATGCATCAGGTGGATGCTTTACATGATCAGGTGGACCATGTGTGATGATATGCATCAAGTGGATGATTTACATGATCAGGTGGATCATGTGTGATGGTATGCATCATGTGGATGCTTTATATGATCAGGTGGATCAAGTGTGATGATGTGCGTTAGGTAGATGCTTTACATAATCAGTTGGATCATGTGTGATGATATGGATCAGGACGATGCTATGATGATGATCATATGTGATGAGTATCATGACGATACTCCAGATGATATACATCAGGACGATGTTGTGACGATGATCACGATGATAATATGATGATGATGAGAATCAGGATGATGCTTTGTGCGAGGATGATAAGGTTGATCTTGAGTATCAGGATGGTACTCTGTGGCCGTGGATAGGTTGTGCAAGGGTAGCATCTAATATGTCCTAGAGATCCGGACAGGTTGTGCTAGTCATGTAAAAGGCCTCGGATGCTCTTTAGGGTTCTTGCTAGGCAAGACACCCTTTTAAGGTTTTTCTAGACCACATGTAATATGTCTTGGAGATCTGGACAGGTTGTGCTAGTCACATAAAAGGCCTCAGATGCTCTTTAGGGTTCTTGCTAGGCAAGACACCCTTTTAAGGTTTTGTGGGGACCACATTTAATATATCTTAGAGATCCAGACAGGTTGTGTTAGTCACATAAAAGGCCTCAGATAGTCTTTAGGTTTCTTGCTGCACAAGACACCCTTTTAAGGTTTTGTGGAGATTACATGTAATCAGTCCTGGAGGTCCAGACAGGTTGTGCTAGGAACGTAAAAGTCCTCAGTTGCTATTTAGAGTTCTTATTGAGCAAGACACTATTTTAAGGTTTTGTAAAGGTCAAATGTAAAATATCCTGGGAGATCCGATAAGTTGAGCTCTGTGCTCATAAAAGGCCTTGGATGCTCTTTTGAGCTTTTTTTGACCCACGTAATTAGTCCCGAGGATTCCACAGGATGGCCAGCTCACATAGATGATGAAGACCTACTGGAGGCTAGGCCTACAACTAGCATGAAAATGGGTTGGCTCTGCAGAACTTCCTATGACGAGAAAAATTCAGAGATAGCCCAATGATCAAGATAATGGGTACATTAGTAGTGATGATGATGATGCTCCGTGATCCAGTGATGATGATCCAGCTCCAGTATTGAAGACTTGTGTCTATATGTATTGATGACTTGTGTCAAGAGAATACATTCCTAGTTAAGAGGGAGTGTTGATGTATTTGTAACTTCGGAAGATATTCACTTGTATATTGTACTTGTACTTTATTGTATCCCCAACAGAGTTGTATTATTCCTTCGATTGGAAGTGTCGTCAGTTGTACTTGCAAGTGTCACAAGTTATATTTTAAGTGTCGTAACTTATACTTGATGGGTTATTATACCACCTTGATGGGGTCGGCACTATATGAGTCATGTGGGTTAAAGGATTATTAGGCCACCCTAGTGGGGGTCGTCCCAATCAACATTATGTTAAGTGGTTAAGTGGGGGCCGACCTAGTTAAAGTTAAAAGACAAGTGAAGTAGTGTATAAATAGAGAGTGTGTCTCTCTCATTTTACACATTCTATTATTCACTCACTTCACATTAGTGAGAGAGGAGGAGTGCACACAAGTGGATGAGGAGCATGTTGTTGAAGTATTCTATCTCTGAGGAAGTTGCGGGGTTTTTCACCTTCTTGGTTTTCCCCGGTGAAATGTTTTGTGTCTCTTGTCTCTTGTCTCTTATGCTTGATATGTTGTACATGTTATTCTTTTAGTTAAGATCCTAGATCTATTGAATTAAATGATGAAAAACTAACATAAAAGAGATAAACTTAGCACTAGAAAGAGGTCTCAGGGAGCAGAACCTCGCACTTGCATAGACACTGAGACAAGAAGTGATAGAAATTGTCACGTTCCCTTCCAACACATCCGATCCTAGAAAGGAAATGTGACCAACCTACCGGGCTTATTGGCAATCTCAACCCTGTTCATTACTAAGAAATTCATAACAATTAAAAACTTTTGTGTGCAAACACATACACAGCAAAAATAAACACAATTACACACACAAACTAAAACGCATCAGCATATTTATCTCCAGCAAATGATAAATCAACAGGAAGAGAATCCATCCCATTCTCATGTGATGCATAGAATTCATACCAATTCCATTAATAATGAATAAATATCATTCTGAATTAGCACAATGCAGAACACATAATGCATATAATTTATAACATAGATAACACTTATCTTGAAGATGAAGTTGTCCAAATGACTGGCTATGTGAGAGAAATGTTCCACTTAACCATAGATCTCTATCCATCCTGTATTCGTTCAGCTGAGAGATCACCCCCAAGTTGGGTTGTGTATCCACTAAGGAGGAACTAGATGGGCTCACTCACAACTATGGTTTCACTCAACAGCTATGCTAAGCCAACACACAGTTCGGTTTATCAAGCATACAAAGACAAATGAGTAGGATGCTAAGTCAGTGATCTCAACCACAGAGCTGCAGACATCTCAAGCTAAATTCAAGCAATCCAATCCTCTGTTCGAACATCCACACTTGGATTTCTTACCATTCTATCAACGAGTAACTCAATCCCGTCACTGGTTTTCTGGGCTATAAAAGCTGGGTTTTTCAATGGATTTCGGGGTATCTAATTCTCTCAAATTCACCCCAAGGTTCATATCTATGGATCCCCCATTGGATTTTACTATTAAATACCAAATCTGGGCATTTATGGCTCTTCAAAACGTGGGTTCTTTCAAAGTTGCGATTTTTGGTTTCTCTCACTGCTGGCAATTCGTTTTTGGATGGAAAATGATGATGGGTCCTTCCACACTGGAATGGGAATGAGGAAGAAGCAACTCCCGTGAGGTAGAGTGACTTGTGGCACAAGAAAACAGAGTCCATACTCTACCATACAAATTTATGGGATGCCCATGCTCCATTGAAGCCATGGACTGAATTCCTCAACCACTTCCTTTCAACAGAATTAAATATCAGCAAGGAAAGTCAAATGGGTTCTCAAGGTGACATATGGCAGCCTATGGTTCAATCCCACAACCCCCTCACCACTCCCTAGTGGATACACATGGCCCCTTCTCATTCGTTGCCTCCATAGCCTGTCTTGGTATTTTATTGCATGATGTTTATTTACATCATTTTTACAATGTTCCATGGCTAAATAGAACATGGATAACGTAATGTCTAATACTTTCCTTTAAATAAAATTCGAGCTTCCACTAGCAGGGCCTTGGCCTTGAGCTCCACGTTAGGAAAACATACATCACATGTATACAATATTTACATTAAAAGCTAATATATCCTAAGGGTCAAAATGGGGTATTACAGAAATTCACATCAGGATGAGTTGGATACTGAAATAGTACCCAGACATATTGTTTCTCAACCTATCACTATGCAGAAATTCATAGTTGATGGAATAAACCTTACTAGTTCGCAAAATACTAGCAGTAGTAATACTGCCGAACCGAAGACCTAAAATCAGTAGAGTAGTGGTATACCTTCATCATCTTAGAACACTACGCCTCCCAGAAGAAGAATGGCAGATGACAATAAGTTGCCCATATTCAAAGGAACTGGTCTCGAAGACCCAGAGCAACATTGGTTTCTTTGTGAAGCCATGTGGAATGTTAAACAAGTACACGATGATGCTATTATACAAGCACAACCAGTTACCACATTCAGCGATAGAGCCTTAACATGGTTTAAAAAGTACTCTGTTGGATAGAATAGGACACTAGTGGAGATTAGAATTGTGCTCATCGAAGAGTTTAAAAAACCTAAGTCAGAATCGCAATGTATCACAGAACTAAAAGAAATTAAGAAAAACCGAGTGAGATGGTATGGGAATTTGATCAAAAGTTCAAAGAGTTGTTAGATCTAGACATCTTTGACATAGCACCACAACAATACGAAGAATGGTTTATAGCTGCGCTAATACCCCATATCATATTACCGCTAATGAAACATAAAGCTGCTTCGTAGACAGAGGCCCTAGAAATTTCTATGAAACTAGACACTTCGCCCATAGGAGAGACTATCTCAAGAATGGTTCAGATACAAACCTAGATAGCAAGTTTGACATTACAACTGCAAGATATTAAGAATGAAAAATAAACTTGTTTGCACAGGATAGCTCTGCAGGAAGTGCGGAAGCCGATAGATGCGGAAGGGTCATTCCACGGAAAAAGGACCTTTCACCGTTCTTGCGGAAGCATAAGATTTGTTAGATTAGTCAAGTCGGCCATGTGGACCATTTTGTAATAGAATACAAGAATAGAAATAGAGTAGGACTGTAAGCCTAAGGGCATCAAAGTTTAGGAGATTGACATGATCTTTTGGGTTTTGCTTTGGATCCGCAACATGATGTATTGACGGTTTCTGCGAGGTTAATTCCGTAGGTTTGATGAATGAATGAAGATGTTCGGTTATGATATGAATTTTGTCTCTGTGTAATGATGCAATGATGGATAATGGGTTATGTCAATGTTCTTTGTTGATTAATGCGAATATGTTGTAATAAGTATGTCAAGTATGTTTGTTATGAATGTTTGTTAGAATTTGCAAATGACTTAAGATGCGAAGAATGACTTAATGGTATGTTAATAATGTTATAATCTCTGGTTAGTGTGAAGATAATGTGTGCATATCATCTACACAATTGTGGAAACTTGGTTCCAGCAGCCCTCTTATCCACCTCGGGTGAGACTGCACTTGCTCCGCAAGTGTTGCTGGGAAGGGTTACACCTTTCCGGGCTGGTGTATAAGAGAGTTTGGGGTGATAGTTTGTTGGGGACAATGCGGAGTGAACCCCTGTCGATAGACGCTGTGTCAAAAAATGGTTCCATTTCTGGGACCCTAAGGAAGAAGAAAAGAGGATATGCTGTGGCACTCGATAAAACCAGAGATCTAGGAGTGGTTCGATAAGAAGGCGGAAGAATTCGCAGAAAGTGAGAATCGAGATCCTAGACAGACATCAACTGGTTGGTTAGAAAGATACGTTTATTCAAACATTCACGAAATATTTTTCTGTGAATTCTCGGTGTTATTGCATGAGTGGATAGCACATATGATGTTCCGCAAGAACCACTGCCAGAAGACTGAACCTGATTGTTGGACCTCGGAGCTGGTGCGACAGCTGAAGCAGGTCAATAACAAGGTATCACAAGCTATTGATTTTTTGGTCAACAGTATCCTTGAAGGGTACATAACTGAGTTCGCAGTAGATACTATAAAGTAATACATCGAAGGCAAAGGAAATTTTTTTAGGGGGCCAAGAGGAAGATTCTTGTCAAACTATGGATTAAAATGCTTATCTGTGAAAAGGGAATATTGAGGATGTCTTCTGATGAGTAGAAGAATCGGTGTGCAAGGGTGAACGTATCACATAAATGTGAGTCTAACGGAAAGATGTGGTAGATGGACATGAGCGACGACGAATTTGAAAGGGAAGCTGACGAAGAGTGTGGTCTCTTGAGAAGTGGAGCAATATTCCGGCATCCTGAGAAGAAGAGGAGGACTGAGAGAGAGTCTCCTGAGAGGACTGGAATAGAGAATCGTGAGATAGGACCACAGGTGAGGAAGAGACCTCATTGCGGATAAGACGTCGACCAGGCTACTCCAGAGGCAGAAGGAGGTCAGATCGTAAGTTACCACGTACCTTCAACCCCACACACTACTCTGAATTTCATAGGAAGAAATCAAAACTATTAGTGGAGTTACCCTACGTGCAGTGGAAAGAGTAGTGCTTCAGTGAACAACAATACTAGAAACATTAGGATGGAAGACGAGGCAAAGATACCTACATTTTAGGGGAATGGGACCGAGGATCCTGAATAGTATTGGTTTATATGCGAAGCAGTTTGGACCATGAAGCAGGTTCAGGATGATGCAATAAAGATGGGACAGCTAGCGACAACCCTTAGGGGCCGGCCATTGGATTGGTACATGAAGTTTGTGAGGGTTCCAGTGGGAAAAATAGCAAAAAAACTAGCACAGGTTAGAACGACGATGATTGACGAATTCAAAAAACCAAAATCTGAGTCGCAATATGTCACTGAGCTTAAGGAGATTAAGCAATTCCTGAATGAGTCAATGTGGGAATTTGATTAGCGATACAAGACACTGATAACAAAGGTGAGATTTCTGATAAATGAGATGCAACATAAAGAATGGTTCATCGCAGGACTCGTATCGCATATCTGAGGGTCGTTGATGCAACAAAAGGTCACAAAATAGGCAGAAGCATTAGAAATTGCAATGAAGCTATAGGCTTCACCAATTGGCGAAGCAGGAATGGGAATGGAGAGAGTTCAGGCATAGTTGGCCAATCTAACATTGTAATTAGAGGATATCAAGAAGGGAAGGGAGACCCGTGGAGATATATGGTGTACCATATGCAGAAGGGAGGGGAACCATAACGACAACTGCCCAGAATTGAGTGAGTATTTGTAGGCAAGGGCACCAAATTCCCTTTGTCAAGGAGGCATGCCATGGTGTACTGTTTGTCATACCAAAGGGCATCGACCGGAGGAATGCGTATATATGCAAAAGATGGTATCAAAGCCAGTGAAATTACACTACAAGTTTAGTCGATTGGTTGGCCACAATGAGAAGGAATACAGGGCCTATGACTTGCTGCAAAATCGAACAGCCAATACGTATTTTATGAAGGGAGAAGAGACACCAGTGGTGCAGCAGCAATTGCAGTATAGTCAACCGCAGCAATACGACCAAGGGAAATACGAGCACCCGCAGTATGGGCACCTGCAGTATGGGCAGCAACAGTATCAGCATCCGCAGTACGGAAAACCACAGTACAAGCAATATGGACCGCCACGTGGAGGTTTTGGCAGAGGATTCCGCGGAGGCTGAGGTGCAGGTATGGGATGCGGAGGAGCTGCTGGATGGGGCAAAGTTCCAATAATCTGTTACAATTGCGGATAGCAAGGGCACTACCAAAGAGACTGTCCAAACCCGATGCCGCAGTGTACATACTGCAACTTTCTGTAGATCATAGTGTATAGGACTGCCCCCAGCTCATTGTGAAATGGAAAATCAAGCATCCACCCTAGAACCAAAACCAAAATAATCAGAATTCACCATCAGCTATACAGAGGATAGCGACGAAAGCCAGAAGTAGCCATGCGACGGTTGGCATAGTGACAAGAGGAGGGGCAGTGACAGGCGGTGACAGGTCTCACACCAATGTTAGACCAATGCAAACACAGTGGAAGAAGGTCACATTCAATTTCAAAATGGAAAGAGATGCCTTCTTAAAAGCACAGGAGGCAATAAGGAATAGGAGGCAGCTACCTCTTGAGGAAGAAATCTATGACATGCCACCAACATTCAACTCAACAAAGTCTCGAAGGAAGGAAAACACGCTAGGAGGCTTCTTGGAATGTTTCCTGGAATTGGAAAAAGACCCAGACGCACTCGAATAAATAGCTAGTATACTATGATGACGGGGAGGTGCAGGACTGGAACAGAGAGTTAATCACATACATAAAAGGAAGACAAGTAGGGAGATGCGGATGGTGGTACAAGTCAGAGAATTTGATGTCGAATCCATCATTTTGGATTTGGGTTTGAATGTGAATATCCTGACTAAACAGACATGGGAGACAATGGGAAAACCACAGATGACTTGGTCACCAGTACAACTGCGACTGGTGAACTAGAGCAAGGTCACCCCGCTTGGTCAGGTATGTCAACTTCTGGTTGAAATTGAAGGGCTTAGAACATATGTAGATTTCGATGTTATTGAGATCGTGGATAACACCAGCACCTATCCGATACTACTGGGGATAGACTGGGCTATGGAGAATCAAGTGATCATCAACTTTAAGAAAAGGATAGTGTCGTTCGAGAATCAAGAAATGAGGGTCATCGCACCGCTGGATCCCACGGAAGGGTTGTGCTATACGGAGCCAGCTAGAGATGAGCTTACTGAAGGATGGGATAATTTGTACAACATTTATGAGGATTATATTAACCCCACCACAGATGGAGAATTAGGATGGCGCAGTGACAGCTTAGCATCCTTCGATTCAGATGAGGCCCTTGAGAATTGGCAAACCCGGATGCATGAAGTGTCCTTTCAAAGATGTGTGTAGATAACAGAGTCCCTACGAATGGTATCCAAGGAGGAGTATGCTCTACCGACCTATGAGCGATTGCCTAACTTGGACATGTTTATCACCGAATTGGAAGAAAAAGTGGCAGAGCCACAACGTCTTCTGGCCGTGGAGGAAGCCCTAAAGGCTACTCCTGCGCGATGGTGGGTAGCGCATAAATCAAACATCACATCTTGGCCACTTTGTTGATGCTTCATGGAGGTTCGGTTCAGCAAAGCCACAAAGGATGACCAGATGTGATGTGATGGATAGGGAGACCCGAAGGCGCATCTGAATTCTTGTAAACAACAATGGGTATTGAGAGCATGCCAGGAACGGGTACACACATTCGTACACACGTTGGACGAGGTACCACGGAGTTGGTATGTCGCAGCAAAACTGCGACGTGGGATAACATATTGGGAACAAATTACCATTGGATTCAACCAATCATTCTCATCCTCAGATGGAAATCCCTTAGCCCACACCATATCACATGCGATCCTTGGAAAAATAATTGAAGTCGCATTGACTGGACAAACAACGGTACTCCAAAGTACTGCGACACCAGAAATAGGGAATTACAACGTCGTCGAAGAGCCTGAAGATGACGATGACCCCATAGATACATATGTAACGTAAACGAAACTTGATGTACATGGTGAGCTCCTAATGTGGATGCCTAATCAGGGCAGCTATACCAAGAGCCTACTTTAAATGTCAACCCGGGGAACGTACAAACTTGAGAGATGCATGCACTATCTATGCTCTTATAGGATAATCTCCTGTCACAGTTAAATGTGGGTATCGATGTTCTAAAGATTGCCTACTAAATGTGAAAACTGATTATGCTATGGAATTAAATACTAGAAAGCAATAAATCTAATTAAAGGAATTAAAGTGCTGAAAGCAGTAAATATGTTCTGAGAAATAAAGCAGGGAATCTATTCTAAATAATTAAAATGCTGAAGTAATTAGGTTCTAATCTGTTCTAAGAAATGAAGATACAAAAACAGTAAATCTATTTGAAATAATTAAAATGCTGAAATAACTAAATGCTGACAATGAAAATACCATAATAGAGTTATTCTACTATTGGGGAAACAAGGTCTATAACTACTATCTGTGCACAAAATTGGAGTCTTGATCTAACTTATTTTACCAATCTAGAATTGAAATACGATCATTCTATGCTTACCCATCTACTAGTAAGAAGTTAAAAGAAACTAATCACGATGAGAAACTGCAGTGAACTCCAGATCTAAACCATGACATTGAAAGCAAAGCTATTACACATGTAATCGTGGATAAAAATATGTGTTGCAACAAAGAACCTACAGGACTACTGAAATCGTTTTACTGTACTACGGAATGCATTCTTAACTACTACAGAAATAATGAATCATTCAACGCTACCATATATCATAGAATTGTTCATCAATGTAAAACGCATACTTGGAAAAATACCTGCGAATAGGAATCTCCTGACCTATGTGTTGGAGGGGCTCTCCCCAACTCATACTCAAGAGAGAATAAAAACTCAGAAACACTTTCTGGCATTAATCATCAATCTTCCATTAATATGTAAAATCCATGTCAAAATAGAAGTCTGTACTTCAGCATCTCAATAGTGCAAAAAACATTAAAAATAATGTCTTTCACAAAAATAACAGCAGGGGCCTCTCGCTACCCAAGAGGTCCATATTTATACGATTTAACTCTGATCCTAAGTAATTGTCAAAGTGTTGATTCATCTTGAAAGTGGGAGTGTGTCCCCTATAAATCAAGAAATAGGGCGCCGAGCTTGGTGATCCTTTAGTCTTCTACACGTCCATCCTTTAATGAACCTGAACCTACTCAATCATGCTTGGTTTCCATATAATCAGTTTAATTGATACGCATTCTAACATACAAGATTAATCATAAAAACAATTTCATTAAATCATTAAAGTAAAACACTTTTCCCACAATTGAGTGTGTTTCGTTACCATTGCTTTAGCTGGACTGTGGAAAAAGGGTTATCAAAATACCTAAAAAATGGACCCATCAATACAGCTGGTCAAGCCATGGCCACACCAACCAGAAGTAAGACACTAGCAATACTTTCCAACCGTGATAGGAAGAATGATCACAGCAGAACTGCCAACAAATTACATTGAGAAGTACACAACAGCGACCCAACGAAACCGGCGAAGGTTGGCCGCAGCAGAGAAGCCAACGATACGACAACGTGTCGACACAGCGGTACTTGCTGTGCCGATGTAAAAAATAAAATAAAAACCCGTCGACACACTATAGGCGAGTCAGAAGCTGCCACAATATGTGACGGTCTAATCTGACATTAACGGTAATAAAATTTGTTGTTATACCACACCGGACTACATCAAACCCAAGAACTCTGGGAGTTAATATACAACGCATGCGATGGATTTGACAAATCCCGATGAGATTTGGCAATTATGACCCATGAATGGATGGATACTATCGGCCAATATATAGGAGGCGATGGGGAAACATGTTCAGCTACTTTAGTATTCCAAGAGCTGAACAGAAGTGTATGTGTCCAGCACCAACACCGAGAGACCACAGGCCACACCAATTATGGAGGAGCAACCTGAAGTCATGTCTACAGTCCCACACAAGAAAAAAACGGAGTGCGACTCGACCCCCCGACACTGGTCGGGAGAAAAAGAAAGGCACTTGGGCATCCGCAAGGTTTACGCATGACGATGCAGGTCCCTCAGCTGCTGCAGCCGTTCAAGATGGATACGATGGCCCTATTCTCTTAGAGTACATTCCACCTCATCGAGAGGGGGCGCCCATGCTGAGGATCAATAAGAATGAAAAATACTCCATTGCGGTCGCACCGGTGCCCCCAGGGGTTACTGATAGTGGGGATATTACCGTTAAGTTGCAGAGGTTACAATACACTGAACATGACCTAACCAAGTTTAAAGAGCATGCGGAAGATTATGAGGACATCTCCCACACAGGAGGCCCAACTATGAAGGAACCTAGGAAGTGGGCATTGGGATTTTCCTGATCAGGGTTGCTTGGCATCACCCTCCTACCGCATTTTGGGTGCCTAGCACAAGTCAACGCATGTGTCAAGCAACTCCTTCCATGCTTACATGACAGATCCCTTTGGATGCACGAGAGAATCCCAGTCACAGTTGACCTCATTGCCAGAATCGTAGGCCCACCTCAAGAGGGAGCTGACCCTTCGCAATTTTTCCAAGGTAAGGACAATGACAAGAAATTAGTCGAACAACTACCCATAAAGTATGGTGTAGAGAAAGATTCTCGAGGTTACCTGATCAACACAATTAACAACCAAGCAGTGAGAGTAGTGGCGAAGATACTTGCGGTCAAAGTAACATGGAAAAACTGACCGCTGCAATGTAATTCAAGTGTCGTTGCAGCTGCGAGAGAACAGATGAACTGGGCTCAATTCCTGCTACATGAATTGACCGAGGACGCGTATGATGCATAGGAAAATCGATGGTTGTTCACATAGTCATTGTTACTTCTCCTCATTGCCTTAAAAGCATGGAGGGAACTAGACGACTATTAGGGGGTGGATCCCACAGAACTGAGAGTGTACGATGGCACACGATACCAAACTTTATGGGCGACCACTGACAAAGAATGACATCAGGAAAATATTATCCAGTTTTATATTTGACTAGAAAGGACATGATTGGATGCACAGATGATACCGTAGATCACACTGGAAGCTACAACAAAGTATCAACCCATTTCCCAAATATCCATTGAACACACACAATTTACCTTCGGGCATGCGCAGATCTAACCAAACAATGGACACGGACACAGTACAAGCTCACCAAGGTTGAGCTCAATAACATCATCGTCAAATGGTCGGACACATGGAAGGTTCCTGCAAATCCGAAGGACATTGAAAAGGAACAAACTACAGGATGATGAGACCCCGCAAAGGAAGATGATGCTTCCGCCAACCAGAAGGAGAACTCAGAACAGGAGAACGATGCGAAGGACCATACGGTCGAATCTGCTCATGACGGGTCATCAACAGCCAACACCCTAATAGATTCAGAACTAGACCTCCAATAGGAAGAATGAAGGATGAAGAACAGAATGGACCATGACGGTAGTAGCACACAGGCAGGGATCACTGCGCAACAGGATGACAGAGTGTTGGATAGTATCACGCAGATTATAGAGAGGAACCGCTGAAAGCTCACATGGTATTCCGCAAACAATTTCCAGTACATCGGGGAATTATTAAACACTGTGGTGAATACAATAATCAACATCAGGGTACCACATGGAGACATCCAATAGAACATGTTGACTCCCAGAGTCAAGGTAGTAGTGGGAAACCAAAAACACATAATCCAGTTCGAAACCCACACATTTTTTACAGGAGATGAGACCCTGGACCTAGAGATTCGGAAGGCCAACTTGGCAATGATCGAATTCAATTGACTCCCAATGTTGACACTACATCGAGTCCAAGCGGCAGCAAGCGCAGAAATCCACGACCGCGAGGCTGCAATGCACAGTAAGATGGTTGAGTACATGAAACAACTCCTACACAGCGAGATGGAGGCATAACAGCTTCGAGATAAACACACCACAGTACTGGTTGTGCAAGTATAGGATATCGAGGAGAAGGTACAATTAGAAAAATATTTGGTTGAAAAGGAAAAAGTCCTCGCAGAGCAAACTATAGCACTCATTGCGAAGGAAAAGATTGGAGATGAATGGACAAGGTTAGAATGAGCACTTGCACAAGCATGCGAAGCAACAACGCTAGATTTGGTTGTCTCCCTGGAAGCTCAAGATGTTATGTTAGGAGTCGCCATTACTGAACTTAGGAAGGAAAATGCGGAGCTCTAAACCAAAGTGTGTTGTGAGGGAAATGCACCTATAGTTCAGGGGAGAAACTACCAACTTACAGTGATGAAAGATAGACCTATAAATGTTCTGCAAGTACAACTAGTAAGCAAAGAGATAAAGGTTAAAGAGGATGTGTACCTTATTCAAAAGGTTGATCCTAGCCTTCCCTTCCTTGCTCTTCAATGCTATTCAGTGTCACAATTCTCACACCTGGAAAACAACTTCATACCTTTGTCAAATACATTTGACTACATATATAAGATTGATATTCATGACAGAAGAAGACATCAAACTATAAACAAACTGTAATCAAATTTGAGACACACATGAATAGGTCATATTTGGAAAGAGAAGAACCTCTGATCTTTATTAATGAATGAAGCAAGTACATAAAGTTATACCTTCCTTCAAGCTTGGAACTTCACGAAACCTAGATTCAAGGTCTCCTACTTCTGTTCTCCAAGGATCCCAACCTCTAATTAGTTGTCCTAGGGTTTATAAGAAACTGGGACACAAGCGAGGGGGATGAGGGTCTCCATTCCTCCAGCATAACATTGTTATGGGCTTGGTCCCTACTCATGGCCCTTCTACCTTCCTTATATAGTCAATGAAGGAGAGGAAAAGCAGTTATAACCGATCAGGAAGTTCCCAAACCAACTCAATTTGACCAAAAATAGAGATTTTGACTATTTCAGGAAAGTGCCCTACTCCTCCTACTGCAAACCAGCACCTTTTTCAAGGTGAGCGCTACTCTTTGCATAGGATACTAGCGCACATGTGGAAATATGGACAAAACAGGGTTTTCTAATGATTTTTAGGAGATGGTTTGGTCTGGAGAAGTGTTCCTAAGTGTTATGACCATCAAATAGACTAGGAGTGAGGTAATTTCAACCATGTTAAGTGTCCCAAATTACCCTTCAATCCACAAGTGTCCTGTTGTGTGACTAAACTTGATCTCAAGAAGTGTTGTCACGAATGGAGAAGTGTCATTTTAAGCTATAACAGATGCCCCCTAATGTGTGAGGTCAGAGGGAGTGAGGGAAACGATGGCCGAAATACATTATAAATAACAAACAATTGAAACATGGGAATGGAGTAATTGGAGAAACCAAGAATCATAGGCTCAAATGAAATACCTGAAAGCAAAGGCAATGTCAGACAAACTCAACCTTGGGGTAACTGTCCATGTTCAAATAGTGGAACATGACCTCCAAGCAGATACACTAATGATCCAAATAGTGATGCATATATCATGGCCACTAGAATACAAGCGTGGATCCATGAGGAACATAAGTGTAAACATAGCCACATAAATACAAGGTGGATCTATGTCAAAACTGGAGAACATAGCCATAGAGAACAAGCTGGATCTATGTCTCATCAATGAGCCAAAAAGAGTGTGGCTCAGTCTTGCTCAAATTAGGCGATAGCACAAATAAGGTGATGCTATCGAGGATCTCAAGGTCTTCATCCAAAAACAACCCAAAGTACAAACCTATCCATGCGAATAAATTAGTTGATGTCGAACATGGGAGGTATCGTTTGATTAGCGGTCATTGATGTATATCGTTCACAAACCCAAGGGTGTCCACCAATAATGAAAATGGAACCCAAGGTACCTAGTACATTCAAGCAAGTGCGGATAAATGGTCTTGCCGTCGAACACTTGAAGAATCCATCGGATAGGAGACATTGATGTATTCCCATCTATCCAATAGCGAGGGAAACTGCCACTAACTACTGCAATCCCCAAGGTACTAACCAAAACTCTAAACTTCATTCCCAGAGCATAATGAGTTGAAGTCAATGGGAAGAATTCTGTTGGAAGGGAGGCCTTAAGGCATCCTCCATAATCCAACACAAGGGACACTCAACAGGTATGAGATGATTTGGAGTAGGACTGAACACATGATGAAACATATTGACACCAAGGAATGGCCGACGCATGAGGTGAAGGAAACTGCAGAATGGCCGACATAGGTTATATCCTTGAACAATGAGCACGACACAAGAGTGACTTACGTAGCTTTTTAACACAAAGAGACCACAATGCAAATCTGTAATGTAGGAGACATTAACAGATTCTCCATATGATTGGAAGACTAACCAAACATAGGAGTAAGAACTTTGAGATCAGGTTTATCCTAAGGCCAATACTAGAACCCAACTTGTTTGATAGACTCAAAACAGGTTCTTTGTTCAAGGAGGTAGTTGACTTGCTGCCATCATATTGAAAGATATTTTAACGTTCTTCCCTTCCCTTTCCTTTTTCATTTTTTAATGAGATTGAAAAAGAACTAAAGCATGCTCGACGGTATTTTCATATTTTAAGGAGTCTAAAAAACCTAGAAAAAAAACTCCATACACCTATCCGTGGATTTTATATCGAGCCCGGATTGGTCTATGCTCGGGGGTGTTTTCTTGCTTATAGAGTTGAAAAACTTAAACAGTCCTCTATCAACCATCTCATGGATTTCAAATTGAGCCCGAGTAGGTGAATGTTCGCTTGGTGTTTTCACATTTCGAGAGTCTGAAAACCCTAAAGATGACTCCAAAAGTCCTTTTTCGTAAAGTTACCCTCCCTCCCCAAAAAAGTGTAAAATAATGGAAGAAGAACTCTTCTAGCACATACCAGAGTATACCTAGAGTATATCTTTTTCGTAAATTAGCAACCAAGGCCCGGAAATGGGATAATTCTATACCTAAGTGGATGTCAGTTCAGTTATTTTAACATGCCCGAAAAGACAACTATGCTCGACAAACTTTTCCTATTTAAGGAGTCTGAAAAGGGCTTAAAAGAACTCCATAGGGATCTTTTCCGTAAAGGTTTAATGAGCCCGAAAAAGTAAACTTGTGACCTCCTTACTGTTTTTAACGAGCTCAAAGGAGATACAGAAAATGCTCATAACTTCCTTACTGTTTTTAATGAGCTCAAAGTGAAGATGGAAGAAATGCTCAAAACCTACTTACTGTTTTTAACGAGCTCGAAGTAAAAGTGGAAGAATGCTCGTAACCTACTTACTGTTTTTAACGAGCTTGAAGTAAAGGTAGAAGAATGCTCGTAACCTACTTACTGTTTTTAATGAGCTTGAAGTAAAGGTGGAAGAATGCTCGTAACCTACTTACTGTTTTTAATGAGCTCGAAGTAAAGGTGAAAGAATACTTGAAGCTTCCTTATTGTTTTTAACGAGCTCGAAGTGAAGGTGGAAGAAATGCTCGTAACCTACTTACTGTTTTTAATGAGCTCAAAGTAAAGGTTAAAGAAATGCACCTATAGTTCAGGGGAGAAACTACCAACTTACAGTGATGAGAGATAGACATATAAATGTTCTGCAAGTACAAGTAGTAAGCAAAGAGATAAAGGTTAAAGAGGATGTGTACCTTATTCAGAAGATTGATCCTAGCCTTCCCTTCCTTGCTCTTCAATGCTATTCAGTGTCGCAATGCCCACACCTGCAAAACAACTTCATACCTTTCTCAAATACATTTGACTACATATATAAGACTGATATTCATGACAGAAGAAGACATCAAACTATAAACAAATTGTAATGAAATCTGAGACACACATGAATAGGTCTTATTTGGAACGAGAAGAATGTCTGATATTTATTAATGAATGAAGCAAGTACATAAAGTTATACCTTCCTTCAAGCTTGTCACTTCACGAAACCTAGATTCAAGGTCTCCTGATTATGTTCTCCAAGGATCCCAACCTCTAATCAGTTCTGCTAAGGTTTATCAGAAACTGAGGCACAAGAGAGGGGGATGAGGGTCTTTATTCCTCTAGCATAACATTGTTATGGGGTTTGTCCCTACTCATGGCCCTTCTACCTTCCTTATATAGTCAATGAAGGAGAGGAAAAGCAGTTATAACCGATCAGGAAGTTCCCAAACCAACTCAATTTGACCAAAAATAAATATTTTGACTATTTCAGGAAAGTACCCTACTCCTCCTACTGCAAACCAACGCATTTTTCAAGGTGAGCACTACTCTCTGCATAGGATACTAGCGCACATGTGGAAATATGGCCAAAACAGGGTTTTCTGATGATTTTCAAGAGATGGTTTGGTCTGGAGAAGTGTTCCTAAGGGTTATGACCATCAAGTGGACCAGGAGTGAGGTAATTTCAACCATGCTAAGTTTCCCAAATGACCCTTCAATCCACAAGTGTCATGTTGTGTGACTAAACTTGATCTCAAGAAGTGTCGTCATGCGACCAAGCGATGCAAGTGTCGTCACAGACGAAGAAGTGTTGTTTTAAGCTATAACAGAGTGACACCCAACACACCTCCAGCACAGGTTCAATGTCGAGAAATGGTGATAGACGAAGCAGTGGTAGAGATTCAGGAAATGGATTAGGTAGCACAGAATGTGGCAGTAAGTCTTACAGAATTCTAAGATATATTGGTCGAAGATGACTAGTTAGCTTCCCTAATGAGAACGCTCCGTGAAGCTGAAGAGAAGCTGGAAATGTTTAAGGGATTGTTTAAGGTGATTCCCATAATGATGAGGATGGCAAAGACTGTGGAACTACAAAGTATGAAGTAGCGAGCTGAAAAATCCCACGAAAGGAAGCAATGTCGAGCTGCACATTTGGATGAGCTTCAAATAAAGGTTGAAGACCTCATAGAAAGAATAGTTCCAGAGATGAAATAGGTACAAGAGAAATTACAGGAGGTACGACAGAAGGTATGTGACCACCCAACGGAGCAGCAGGTGATAGAAAGTGCACAGCTTTGAGCCTCGGTAAAAGAGATAGTCGACCAGATTTGGACAACCTATGATGATTTCCAACAACAGTACAACAAACCAGCAGTGTCCAGCTAAGGTGGCTCAGGACGAGCCATAAGATTGTATTGGGGGCTTGTTTGCATGGGATAGATCCGTAGGAAGTGTGGAAGCTGACAGATGCGGAAGGGTCATTCCGTGGAAAAAAGGACCTTTCATCGTTCTTGCGGAAGCATAAGATTTGTTAGATTAGTCAAGTCGGCCATGTGGACCATGTTGTTATAGAATAGAAGAATATAAATAGAGTAGGATTGTAAGCCTAAGGGCATCGAAGTTTAGGAGATTGACTTGATCTTTTGGGTTTTGCTTTGGATCCGCAACATGATGTATTGACGGTTTCTGCGAGGTTAATTGTGCAGGTTTAATGAATGAATGAAGATGTTCGGTTATGATATGAATTCTGTCTCTGTGTAATGATGTGATGATGGACAATGGGTTATGTCAATGTTCTTTTTTGATTAATGTGAATATGTTGTAATAAGTATGTCAAGTATGTTTGTTATGAATGTTTATTAGAATCTGCAAATGACTTAAGATGCGAAGAATGAGTTAATGGTATGTTAAGAATGTTATAATCTCTGGTTAGTGCGAAGATAATGTGCGCATATCCTCTACACAACTGTAGAAACTTGGTTCCAGTAGCCCTCTAATCCACCTCGGGTGAGACTGCACTTGCTCTGCAAGTGTTGCTAGGAATGGTTATGTAAAATTAGTCACAGCAGATCTAATGAACAAGTAAATCAATCACAACAGATGAACATAGAAAATATGGTGCAAAACTATGCAAAACATGCAGTAGTGCTCAATATCCCAGAAAGGGTGAATGAATTACAATAGAATACAATCTCTGTCAATGAGCAATTCGAATTGACTAAGTAGGCCATTCGAATCACTGAATGGAGTAGCTTGACTCCAAATAGGAGTCCTCATCATCAATCGGTGGTGGTCATCAATGCACAAGAACCAGTCATCCAGGTGTCAATCTGAGTCTAACTGAGTGTAATAAGTGTAACTGAAGTGTGTAGCACTGATTAAGGAGAAGGAGGCTCAGTGGGGGCGCATGGGAGGCTAACTGAAGTCAGAACAAGTCATCTAGTCAATCTGGAGGTCCAACGGAAGTGAAACAGTCAGTCGGGAGTGAAACTAGCCTCAAATCAGGGAGAATCGGAGCTAACTGAATGTAACTGAAGTGGAACTGCAGTGGTAGGTGAACAAGTGCACCCTTCTCTGGCAGTAGGTGAGAAGTGGGCGCCTTTCAGCCTAGGAGGGATAAAACTCTGTAGTAAGTGGCTCCCGGGTGCTAGAATGAGGTGGCTAAGGTGGTGGAGGCATCAAACTGGTGACTGGGATGCATGCCAGTGCATGCAGGTGCATGCAAACCCTAGATTCTGCATGCAAACCCTAATTGCATGCAAGATCCTGAAAAAGATGATGTGGATATCCGAACACCCCCCGTCAAGCTAGACTATGATGTGCCAACAAAAATAATGTGGGGCCCTGGTAACTAAGACCAAAGGTCACCCCAATACAATAATCCAAAAAATGCTGAAAATAAACTAAGTGAGGAAAGAGGGAAAACCCAGTGGGAAGAAAACCCCCCCTCAAGCTAAAGCATAATAATGAATCAATCTGTCTCCACCATGATGGAACTCACCCCCAACAGTGAACGGAGGTAAGAGAACTTCTTCTCAGTGAAGCTCTTGGTGAAGATGTCTGCAATTTGCTCATCAGTAGGGCAATATTGCAGAATGATGGTGCAGTCATGCACCAACTGTCGAATGTAATGCATATGAATCTCAATGTGTTTGGTCCTCTGCCGCTGAACTGGATCTGTGGAGATCTTGATAGCACTTTGATTGTCACAAAATAGGACAGTCGAAGTAGTGCCACCAAAACCAAACTCGGAAAGAATACCCTGCAACCAAACTGCCTGAATGCAGGCATTGACTGCCCCTCGATACTCTGCCTCTGCTGAAGAAAGTGCAATGGCTGCTTGCTTTTTGCTGGACCAGCAAATAGCCCCATGACCAATCATGAAAGCATAACCGGAAGTGGACTTCCGATCAATGCTATCACCTGCCCAATCTGAATCAGTAAAACCAATGAAATCTAGCTCAGAATCTGCAGCATAATGTATGCCAAACTGTCTCGTACCTTGCACATACTGCAAGATCCGCTTGGCTGCTCGCCAATGAAGCTCATGTGGCTGCTGCATATATCTTGACATGGCACTCACGGCATATGAGATATCAGGGCGTGAGTGTGTCAAATAAAGTAGTGAACCAATCAACTGTCGATACATACTGCAATCTGCAAGCGGTGTGGAATCTCCCTCCTCAAGACTGATTCCTGAGAGGAATGGGAATGGGGCTGCCTTACATTCAGCCATATTAAACTTCAATAACAGGTCGGAAGCATATTTTTGCTGAGATATAGTGATCCCATCAAAATTTTGAGCTATCTCCAAGCCCAAAAAGTGACTCAGCAAGCCCAAATCGCTCATGTCAAAAGCTAGATTTAAGGTAGATTTTAGCTTGTTTATTGAAGTAAGTGTGCTACCAATAATAAGCAGATCATCAACATAAAGTACAATAACCAACAAATTACCTTTAACTCGCTGAAGATACACATTCGGATCAGATTTGCACCTTTGGAAATTCTGAGAAAGAAGGAAGGAGTCCATCTTTGCGTACCAAGCTCTTGCGGCCTGTTTTAACCCGTACAAAGATTTCTTCAATCTACAAACCAATGATGGATCTGATGTATAACCCTCTGGCTGCTGCATATAGACCTCTTCAGCAAGGTCTCCATGTAAAAATGCACTCTTCACATCCATGTGGTGCACTTCCCAGTGCTTGGATGCGGCAATAGCTAAAACAAGACGGATGGAATCCATCTTTGCAACCGGTGCAAAGGTCTCAGTGTAGTCCACTCCTTGGACTTGGAAGAAACCTTTTGCCACCAACCTTGCTTTATATTTGCTGATAGTGCCATCAGCAGAAAATTTAGTACGGTAGACCCATTTACACTTTACTAATTTTCTTCCAGGTGGAAGAGAAACTAGCTCCCAAGTGTTGTTCTTTTGAAGAGAACTGTACTCTTCGTCCATGGCACTTTTCCATCTCGGATCTCGATGAGATGAATAGTATGATGTAGGATCTGAACCAGCCATCAAATAACAAATCTCAGGAAGAAATGGATCAGCAATAGAAAGAGCCATACCTGCTCTTTGAAAGTCTCCTCTTGTTCGTCTCGGATCAGCAGGATTTCCAAGATTCGAACCAGCAGAATGGAGAGTGTTTTGGGCCCACTTTGGTAACTGAGGAGGATCATAATGGTCGGATTCCGAACCTGATATGTCATGATCATCATATGCTGCTACAATATCAGAAATATCAGAACTCATACCTTCATTATCGCTGCACGGATCTTCTTCTGGTGAAAGCGGTGAATCGGCAGTCTTCTCCTCGACTAGTTGCAATTCTTGCAGCGGTTCTTCAAATTGCACACTGCGCTCTATGAATATCTTTTTAGATCTTATATCCATGAGTTTATATGCTTTTTATTCTTCCCCATATCCTATCAATATGCACTCGATACTTTGTGGATCCAAAGCTCGTCTCTTCTCAGAAGGAATTCTAGCCCATGCAGTAGAGCCAAAAACTCTCAAATTTGACACATCCGGTTTGTGACCAAAGAATGCTTCGAAAGGAGTCATAACTTTCACGGATGAATGTGGAACATGGTCCTGTATATATGCAGCAACATTGATTGCTTTAGCCCAAATATTTGCATCCAAACCTTTCGATTCAATCATGCATGTAGCCATCTCTTTCAGTGACCGATTTTTCCTTTCCGCTACACCGTTCTGCTGGGGTGTGTAGGGAACTGTATGTTGGATCTTAATTCCGCTTTGGGCACAAAGTTGCAGCAACTCGGACTTGATATATTCCCCACCATTATCAGATCTAAGAGCTTTGATCTTGCTCTCAGTGGTGGTCTCAACAGAAGCCTTAAAATCCTTGAATTTTCCAAGCACTTCTGACTTGTTTTTGAGAAAGAATACCCATGTAAAGCGGGAAAAATCATCAATAAATGTCAAAACATACCTTGAACCATTTAATGACATATGGGGCAGCGGACCACTGATATCAGAATGGATCAATCCCAAAATAGTAGAAGCTCTGCTAGCTTTGCCGCGGTCGAATCTGTGCTCGGGGTGCTTCCCAATGATGCAACCAGTGCATATTCCCTTCAAGGAACGGAGTTGTGGGAGCCCATCTACCATGGATTTGTTTGATAACAGCAGCAAATACTTATAATTAAGATGTCCAAATATTTCATGCCAAAGCCTACTAACCTCATTACCATGTGTGCGAAGAGCGGTGGGCTTTGCAAGTGGAATAAAGTGTGAAAACTCATAGCATTTTGTAGTGTGATTTGCCTTTCCTACTGCAACTAGTCTTCCACTTTTGATATCAGAAATTTCAACTGTATTAGGGCTGAATGTAACTTGCTTTGGTTCACCAGTGTGTGTCATTTGATACACAGAAAGGAGATTTGAAGCCAAGGAAGGCACATAGAGAACATTCTGAAAGCTTCCATGTTCTACATGAATTGTACCTTTGCCCTTAGAAGAAATTTTTGAGTCATCTCCCAAATGGATGGGGATGGAGCTGTTTGGATCGAATGAGGAAAAAGAATCAATATTTGCAGCCATATGATTTGATGCACCCGAATCTATCAAGAGAGTAGTGGGCTTCGAAACCGTTGCCATGAGTGCTTGTCCTCTTTCATGATCATCATTCCTATCCTTCTTCCTTGCACCGTCGGGAAGAGTTATGTTGTTCTTTTCCAAAAGGAGGGCCATTTGATCTATAGTCTTCTTCATACATGAACTTTCGGGATGAAAGCCACGGTTACAATAAGTACATTTAGATTTTTGGTTACCTTCTTTTCCCTTTTGCTTGGATTTTGAACCGGATGGTGCATCCGTTTGTTTGCCTTTCTCCTTTTGCTTGTTAGGCTCAAATTTGGGCTTCTCCTTTTTCTGCTTTCCTTTACCAATCGGAATCTCGGGTCCTTGAACATATAGGGCTGAATCTTTGGAGCTTATGCACCCCATTTGAACCAACTTGTCATGCTCTTTTGTGACGGACTCAATGAAGGCATTCAAGGTAGGCATCTTCCAATTCGGGGTAGTTAGCCGACCGGAATTGAAAGTAGAGACAAATACCGAATAATCTTTACCAAGCTTGCTGAGAATGGAGAGGATCAATTGCTTATCCTCTTTGATAACTCCACTGTTCTTCAATTGCATGTTCAAGTTCTTGAATTTAGTGAAGAATTCATTAATGGTCTCGAAATTCTCAGGACTAAGGCCAATCAAATCATTCTCTAATTGAAAGGCCCTAAGCTCATCTTGCTTGCCAAATAGTGTTTCAAGTTGCTCCCATATAGCTTTTGGAGTCTTCAATCCGCTAAGATGGAAGTGAAGATCTTTGGAGATGGAGAGACAAAGAAGACCATAAGCTTCATCAAGCTTGTTGTAGTGTTTGGTTCGATCTGACACATTGTTTGGCTCCAATTCAAGACCAAGAGTGACTCGGTAGTAACCTTTTGAACGTAATATGATCTCCATATCATCTTTCCAATCAAAATAATTGAATGGGGTGAGGATAGGCTTTGAAGAAGAGTATTCCATTGCTAGGAGCGAGTCAAACTGATGTAGATGAGCTTGCATGCAGAGAGTAGCGAATGCAAAAGAGGAGTTTGCATGCACAGTATAGCGAATGCAAGAGAGGAGCTTGATAACCTGCAAATCACAATCAAACCAAGAACCGTAAGGTCAAACAATCCACCCTTTTAGAGTTGCATCACACCTGGGATTGGAGATCAAACAATGTTGAATGGGTCCAATGTATCAGATCCAGGAATTATGTGGAAACTCAAGCTTCTGGAGTGGTATTGGAAGTATTTTTAAGCTTTGCATGCACAGGAGCGAATGCCCTTGAGATATCTCATGCCAAAACTTTTTGCAATTTGAGCAATTCAGTCAAATCTTCTTGTAGAAACACCTGTAGAAAAGAGATCTTGTTCCTGCAATGGCTCTGATACCATGTAAAATTAGTCACAACAGATCTAATGAACAAGTAAATCAATCACAACAGATGAACATAGAAAATATGGTGCAAAACTGTGCAAAACATGCAGCAGTGCTCAATATCCCAGAAAGGGTGAATGAATTACAATAGAATACAATCTCTGTCAATGAGCAATTCGAATTGACTAAGTAGGCCATTCGAATCACTAAATGGAGTAGCTTGACTCCAACTAGGAGTCCTCATCATCAATCAGTGGTGGTCATCAATGCACAAGAACCAGTCATCCAGGTGTCAATCTGAGTCTAACTAAGTGTAATAAGTGTAACTGAAGTATGTAGCACTGATTAAGGAGAAGGAGGCTCAGTGGGGGCGCATGGGAGGCTAACTGAAGTCAGAACAAGTCATCTAGTCAATCTGGAGGTCCAACGGAAGTGAAACAGTCAGTCGGGAGTGAAACTAGCCTCAAATCAGGGAGAATCGGAGCTAACTGAATGTAACTGAAGTGGAACTGCAGTGGTAGGTGAACAAGTGCGCCCTTCTCTGGCAGTAGGTGAGAAGTGGGCGCCTTTCAGCCTAGGAGGGCTAAAACTCTGTAGTAAGTGGCTCCCGGGTGCTAGAATGAGGTGGCTAAGGTGCTGGAGGCATCAAACTGGTGACTAGGATGCATGCCAGTGCATGCAGGTGCATGCAAACCCTAATTGCATGCAAGATACTGAAAAAGATGATGTGGATATCCGAACAGGTTACACCTTTTTGGGGTAGTGTATAAGAGAGTTTGGGGTGATAGTTTGTTGGCGACAGTGCGGAGTGAACCCCTGTCAATAGACGTTGCGTCAACAAAACCTGAGAAGAGGTTTGGTGTACAAAGTGTAAGGGAGAAGGACACTATAAAGAACAATGTCTAGTATTTAGAGATTATATCTCTAGTGGAGATCCAAACCCATTAAATCAACAACAAGGACCATGGTGTGAGATTTATTGATGTAGAGGACATCGTCCATAGGAATTCTACTTACTTCAGAAGTATCTGTAAACACCAAAGAACCTGTATTGCGCATTTTGCAAGTCATTTGGCCATGATGATAACAACTGCAGAGCATATGACCTCATGATAGAAAGAAAACATGATGTCTACAGAGTTCAAGGGGAAATGCAGTACAACAATGAAAATGCGCAGTATGACCAAGCCACATATAGAGGACGTGGTGGATTCAGGGGAAGAGGACGCAACATTGGAAAAGGACGAGGAAGAGGTCAGATTGTATGTTATAACTGCACCCAACTAGGACATATAGCTAGAGACTGTACGAACCCTTGTAGTACTTGTAAATACTATAAATCATTTGAACATGTCATTGAGGTATGCCCTGTTTTGCAAGCAAAAATGTAAGAGAGAAGACCAGAAGCGCAGAACCAGAATGTATAGATGATCGCAGCTGAAAAATGGAATACAGATTGCAACATTCATGTTGCAAGGTGAAGTGGAGCCATGATAGGATGAGATCAAAGAACTGAAGCTTCGACTTCTGAGGATCACCAAGCTAGACATAAGCCTACTAAAGGGGATTGGATAAGAAAAGAAACTGGAAAAACACCTTCTTTCAATCTAAACAAAGAAAAAGAGGTCTTCATGGAAGCAAGAGAAACCTTCAAAGAATCAAATCCTTCAAGTCCAAGAATCAAGTTGCAAAGTGAGACCGCACCTGTGATGAATATTCTAGCTTCGTATGATCAATCACGTACTGCAGCAGACCTGATGAGTCTTATTGCGCAGCTTTTACAGAGTTGCATGAAGTTGTTAAAACATGAAAATGCTTTGGAAGAATTACAAATCCTATTGAGTCATTGCGAGCAGCGTACTATAGTAAATAAAGCACATAGAGTGGTTCATCATATTAAGAATCATAAAAGAACTAGAAGAGAAATGAGACTAAGTGCGCAGATCGGGGATTTTGAAATGGACGAGATTATCCTTGACTTAGGCTCAAAATTAAATGTCCTGATAAAGAAGACATGGGAACAAATGGGGAAGCCAAAGTTATCATGGTCACCCATATAGTTGAGGCTAGATAATCAGCAAAAGATTCTACCCTTTGGGAGATTATCAAATTTCCTTGTGGACATTGATGGAGTGCGAAGTAAAGCAGACTTTGAGGTCATTGAGATTATAGATGATAGAAACCCCTATCCCGCACTATTAGGAATATAATGGGAAATTGATAACCTCGCCATTAAATCAGAAGAATGCAAAGCTCAAGACCTGGATCATATCTACAAGATGACATTAAATCAGGTAGATTACGTTAATTCGACTGATGATGGAACATTGAGTTGGTGATGTGACAGTTCTTGCATATCAGACTCTTATGAAGGAATTGAGAACTGGCAGAGAAAAATGCATGAAGTTTCAGTAAGACAATGTGCGAAGCTCACTAAGTCACTACACTAGATTGGAACAGAGGTAAGCCCAATTCCTACTTATGATGGCTTAAGTGATATCCACACATTTATTCAAGAATATCATGTATCGGTTTCGCATGCATATAAGTTAGCAACATTAGATACAGCACTGCGCGCTACACCTGCTAGATGGTGGTCTGCGCATAAGCAAAATATGACCACATGGGAAGAATGTAAGCATATGACGGAGATCGGATTTATAGATCAAACTGAGATTGTACAAGTGAAATATAATGGATAGACTGATCCTAGAGATAACATAGAGTGTTGTTCTGAAGCATGGATATATAGACCACCAACAGAGTGGGTTCATCTGTTTGTACGCACATTAGAGAAGATTCCAAAGAATTGGTACACAAAGACAGAACTTTGGAGAGGAACGATAGAGTGGTCCGTCATGAATAAGAACTTCCAAGTGAATTTTAGTTTCAAGGACGACTGTCCAAGTATAAATGAGGTGTTGCATATCATCAAAAATAAGGTATTCAGTGACACACTGGAACCTGTGTATCAACAACCAAAATGGGAAAGACAGATAGAATATGCCTTGGAATGTTATAGCTTTGATTTAGACAAAGATGAAGATCCATGCGATGATAACATACTTGAGTCAGAAGAAGAGCGCGAAGTAGAAGGACCTCCATTGGAAATTCTAGATCTAAGCAATCTTGTAAAAAACTCGAAAAGTGAACATTGGAACTAGTGAAGAGCCAAATTTCGCTTCTATAGGGGATTATTGAGATGAGGAGACGTCACACAGATAGCAAAATTACTCTGCAAATATGAAGAATTATTTCCTATAAAGTTTTCCGAAATGAAAGGCATTTTGGGCAACTTGGGAGTCATGAAAATACCTCTCAAACCGGATGCAAAGCCTATTAAGCAGAGACCTTATCAACTAAATCCAAGATAAAAAGAAAGGGTAAGGGCAGAGCTTGATAAGATGCTTGAGGTAGGAGTCATTCAACCAGTAGAAGAGTCAGAATGGATACGTCCCATGGTTATCTAGGAAAATAAAACTAAAGGCGAAATTAGGATTTGCATAGATCTCAGAAAGCTAAATGACGCATTGCTGCATGACCCATTTGCTACTCCATTCACAGATGAAGTGTCAGATAATGTTCGAGGGAATGAAGCATACTCTTTCACTGATGGATTTTCTAGATATCATTAGATCAGAATTGATACAACACATAGGCGAAATACCACATTTTCCACTGAATGGGGCTCATTTCAGTACAGAGTTATGCCCTTTGGTCTGAAGAACGCACATGTTATCTTTTCAAGAGTAGTTGTTGCTGAATTCAAGGATTTTATCCATAAATTTTTTGAAATGTTTTTTGATGATTGGACAGTATTTGGTTTACTAAAGAATCACTACATGAACTTAAGAATGATGTTAGAAAAGTGTCGACAACATCATTCCATCCCTTAATCCATTTTTTTGACTGGAAACGATTTGGGAAAACCCTTGGCCAACTTGTTGGTAAATCCAGTGCTTTGGCTTGAACTTGAGTGTAAGCCTCCAGGTTTCAAATGTAGCCTGATAAACCCAGCTGTGGACTGGCTTGGTTCAAATGAAATGCTTAATTGGCTGTGTATGAGCTAAATGTTCCCTTTCCCTTGTGAGAATCATGCCTAGCACAGGGGTGGCCTTCGGACGGACTTAGTATAAGCTGTCGAAGAGCCTATGGTTGGGTTGAACATTGCAGCGACATAGCTAGTTGCTTGGGGCAATTGCACAATGAAGTTAAGTGTTTTCTGTCTATGTATTTACTTCTGCAATGCATTAATTTGATGACTGTTTTGATATGCTGGATGGGCATGAATGGTGTGTGTGGATTAGTTTTAATTCCGCTGTGCATTTTTCCTAACTTGTGTCTGCACACCAATGTTTTTATTCATATGATGCTAATGATTGGGCTGAGTTTTATAAAAAGCCCCATAGGATGGGGTCAGGTTCCCTTCCTGGCATTGGGTCCAAGGGTTGGGACATTATATTTTGGTATCAGAGCTGTTGGTTGCAACATTGGGCCTTCATGGGATAGCTATCACAACTTGCAAAGGTAAGTATGCTTCTTGCTCAGCAATAATCATTAAGAAAATTTTAGAAAGATTTGGAAATTTGAAAATTTCTAAGTGTTTTTGAGGTTTTATGCTAAGTTGGTTTCGGTGCAAGATTCTGAGTTCCGCCGAAACGGTCGGCTCAAGTTAGCAAGTTGGGCCCAAGCAGTCGGTAGAAAAGAATTAACAAAGTTCACCGAAAAAGATGGACAAATTTTGACAAAACTCACCAAGTGGAGCCGAAACAGCGGAAGAACTTGGCGAGTTGCGCCGACGAAGTTGCATAAGTGCTCGAGGAAAGGAAGAAAAAATTTCAAAATTTTTCTAAGTGTTTCGGTGGCCAAAATTGGTGAGTTGGCCCAAAAATGTGGAAGAACTCAGCGAGTTGGTCTGCAACGGTGGAAGAACTCAGAAAATTGGCCTGAAATGGTGGAAAATTTTCTAAGTGTTTTTCGGCGTCGAAGAGGAATTTTCGGAAGAACTTAGCGAGTTGTTCCGCAATGGCGAAAGAACTTGGCAAGTTGGCCAGAATCTGTGGAAAAAATCGGTGAGTTGGTCCGCAACGCCGGAAAGTTAAAAATTTTTGGGCTGAAACGGTGGAAAAGTTAAGAGTTTTCGTCCGCAATGGCGGAGAAAGTTGGTGAGTTGGTCCGAAAAATTTCAAAATTTTCTAAGTGTTTTTCGGCATCAAAGAAGAAATCTCGGAAGAACTTGGCGAGTTGCTCCTAAATAGCGGGAGAACTTGGCGAGTTGGTCCGCTACGTCGGAAGAGATGTACAAGTTCATCTGCAACGTTATAAGAGGTGGGCGAGTTGCTCTGCAACGTTGGAAGGAATTCTGCAAGTTGTTCTGCAATGGATCGGAAGGAAAAACCGAGTTTTCAATCGGAAGAACTCGGCGAGTTAACCCGAAACAGGTCAGAAAAACTCGCTGAGTTGCTCCGAAATAGAGAATTTCAACTGTTTTTCAATGAGATTTTTCAGGTGCCCGAAGTTGAAAAATGTCGTGGAACTTATGCGCCAGATTGCGCGAAATTGAAGGATTGAAGCCACAAGGGGGAAAGCCCCCTTGACCCCCATCGTCCCCCGGAGACAGTCGTTGAAAGTATGAAATGCATTCTCTATGCTTAGGATGAGAAGCAGGAATTGCATAGAAGGGGTTGTGAAATCTCAATAAGAGTAATGGGTTATAATACCCATTGTGGAGGATGAAAGGGAAATTCCTCACCTTAAACTATTTATGTTTATAACATAATAATTGCATATAGAAAGAATCAATATTATACACGTATGTATATGTTGAATTGTTGATTCATGAGAAGATCATAGCTAATGATTGCTTGTATGCTTGGTAGCGAATCCAAGAAAAGGATCAGCTATGATGTAGAGGAGGAACTCCATGACATGATGAGGAATTGGAGAGGGGGAATTCCTTCACTCCTCTCTTGCTATTGTGTTTTTATTTCCTGAGTTTTATATACTGGAAATTATGGCACAGGGATGATGGAAATGCAAGAGGATAGATAGATGAAGTGAATATGTACTAGATGGCATATTGCACAGTGCATGTGAAAATGTTTTTGCGTGTATATGATATTGCATATTGGTAAAATAGTGAGGCTTTACATATGCAATGAGCCACTTAAGATAATGATTGTGGTTGCTAATAATTAGTTTTGTTCGCATGGGTTGTAGGACCAAACACAACCGAAGCCTGGCTAAGGATGTGGATGATGATTGTTGCATACAACCTTGTAAAGAAAGGATGGTGCAACAAATCTGTGATCATGAGGTTGGAAAAGGACTGTGTAGCCTTGGTAAGTGGCCAACTGATCAAGTAACATCAAGCGATGTTAATAACAACCATGCAGGTAATGATTATTTATGCTTAGTTGCATGAATGTTGAAGGAGGATTTGGTAAGATCCCTTCAACTACAGTTAAACCATGTTGATTTGGTTTGCATGTGGTATTGAGTGCCTAAATGTGAATGTCAACCCACCGAGTATGGTGAGGTGTGGGTAAGTAAAGGCAAGAAGCCTTACACCCTATAGTTTCTTAGAAACCTCAATGCATTCATATGAAAATTATATCATACCGTTTGTGTATGTTGGTTGTGAGTTTAACAACCAAAGCAAGTGATGGCTTGTGGTCCTATTGTAGTGTATGCCATATGGGATAGGTATGGTTACGCCATAATATGTTGGAATGCATAGTATTCATGGATTAATGAAAGTTTGTATTGAGGGGTTATGCATTGAGTGAATGCACATTAAAAGATTATGTAAATGTTATGCATATGCATACATATGTATGGGTACACATATTGAGATGCATTGTGTGAATGCATGGGTGTGATATATATATGTTCAATACAATTTGATAATAGACGAAATGGTGAACCATTGTTAATCTCGAGACCATTTCATGAGCTCCTATGAATGTAGGAGAAGGACTGCATAAAGAAGGTAGACATGCGATGGGATACCTGAGCACTCTATTGGAAGGACAGAGCTGCATGGAATGTGAAGTAATGAGTACTTACAGTTTATTTAAATTGCATGGATAGTGTGACTGTGTCTTGCAATTTTATTGTGATAACGATGCATATGTAAGGATATATATTTCATTGCATTTCAATTATTATAGCTGAGAGTGTTTTGAATTATTGAGTGTTATAATTCTGAGATCACTTCAATGACTGTTGTGGCAATGAAAGGATTATATGCATAAATACTCACAACAAGTTTGGTTGATTAAAGTTTTAGTTTTCAGGTGGAAAAGTCTTACGTATGGCAATGGGGATAAGTCCATAGTAAAGACCAAGATATACCATGTGCAAAAGCCAAAGGTTATGAGAAGGTTCTCATGGTTGTAAATTATGCATGAAACAAATCTGAAAATTGTCTAATTTAAGTCTATGAGAATAATCTCATGGTTGCAATTCTAATTTCCGTAGGAAAACAGATTTGTAGATTTTAGATTTGAGAATTTGCCTATAATTGCTAATGATTGTTAGGCTTATATAAAATTGTGTTAGGAGGACATGTTGTAGGTGGATTTTCATGTATGTAGCAAGGAGGAAACCATAATGGACAGAGTGATACCACTTACGAGAGCCAAACAATATGAGGATAGCCTCATTGCTAAGCAAATTAATTTCTGTAGTAGACAAAACTGCAAATTCATTTTGAATTAATTATTAATGCTAGTGATTGGTTATGGAACAATCATATTTGAAGCTTATTGCTAAATGCTGCTAATTTTTTGGCTATTTGATAAAGTGTGCCAAAATGACACATTGCGGGAAAACCAGGAGTGATGGCCTACAAAATCTAAACTAGATGGGAGAGACCCCATGCTTTGGAAATGGGTTTCGGGTGAAACGCCATTGATAATGTCTTAGCCAAACCACATGTCGGTAAACCATGAGAGTGAGATGGTAAAGCTATGCCGAGAAGGCATGTGAGACACATCTGCAAAATGAATGAGTATTCTGAGACCCTAGACTAGAACATGCATGTCTAAATTATTAGGTTTAATATGTAGAGCATGCTCTACCTTATTTATATCATCACAGACTGCTTGAGTATGATCAGGGCCTACATGGCACACATCGGAAAGGGGGTGCACACCTTTTCTAGTGCTGGGTTATGATAGGGTTTTCAATATTGACTACACCCTAAGGGAATGGACGCATTCCTGGCGTTTCAATACTTGATAGTGAATGATATGGAATGTGGTTAAAGAATTGAACAACAATACTGATGAACTTGCTTATCCTTCTTGTGTTGTCAGCCTACACAGATGCAGATTGGTACTACACATTAAAGGGAAAAGTGAAGAAGGGTACGCAAAAGGACTGTATGGGAATTGGCAATCTTTCTATGCTCACATGAAATATTACCAAAAGGGATGGACATGCCCGAAAAGCTGTGTAATAAGAGGAGGTATCATCCTTGTGTTAGTAGGGGTCATGTTAACCTGCAGTCAAGAAAGTCACCTATAAAGTTCCTAAAAGGAACCACCGATTTGCACAAGAGAAGAATTGGCGTCCTTGTATGAATGAAGAGTTGATGTGTGTGAAGGGTTACGGTGCAAGAAGGTGTGGTGACATTGGTAAAGGCATAAAATCTCCATTGGGTCAGTAGTGGGAGGGCGGGCGCCGATGATTGACTGAAAACCCTGAGATTCCTATTGGGGCAGCAGTGGGAGGGTGGGCGCTAAAGACTGACTAAAAACCCTAAAATCTCTACTGGGACAGCAGTGGGAGGGCAAGCGCCGAAGACTGACTGGAAACCCTGAGATACCTATGGCTCCATAGTAGAGCCTTGACCTATAATGGTTGGTGGCACAGTTTCCTTCCATTCGTCGATGACCCAGATGAATGTGCTGGCTCGGCACTGGAGAGGGCCAACCAAGTATGGGACTAGTTGGGCACCACCAAATGCTTGGTAAATCCAGCCGATGGGGAGGTGTATTGGTTAAGCATTAACTACATCAAAGTACATAGGCAATCCCAAGGCTTGCAAAGCGAAGAAGGATCCTGTGGACCAGAAAAGGAAAATGCACAATACAGATAAGTATTCATTTTCATTTAATTCTCATTTGGAATAATGAAGATTTCAGGTATAAGTACTATGACAACCAAGCTAATACATTGTTGTTTCTTTGTTGGAAACCTTGGCCATTGCAGGAAGTAAGACCTTGAAAGAGCCACAAACGCTTGGTAAGCGAGAGAGTAACTGGTTGTGCACTATGAAATCCTTGATAAAACCGGAGAGTAACTGTTGTGCACTATAAATTGATGGTAAATCCAGAGAATGAATGAGTGGGCAATATAAATTATTGAGAAATCCAGGGAGTAGCTGGTTGAACGCTATAAAGTTCTTGATAAATCTAGGGAGTAACTGGATGGGCATTAATCACTTAATATTGTGAAACAGCGTGTATGCTGGCCCAATACCCCTTAAACAATTGATAAAAACCAGTCAGCGCACTAGCCTAGCATTTCCTATTCGAATGATTGTGGATTAGCCTACGTGCTATCCCAACATTCATAATGGTGTCCATGGGAAATCCAAGGCTCGTAAAGCAAAGAAGGATCCTATGGAATAAAGTGAAGACATCCAATATAGATAAGTATTTGGTTACCTTGTAGCTTCTTTCTTATGAATATATGTGTGTATATGATTTGGTTATGATTCCCTAAACTCTTGTTTAGAGATAAACCCTATGAAAATAAACTAAACATGTGAATTGATTCAATGTTTGAGTGTAGGTATTACTGGAAGCAAGGATTATGAAGGCATCCTAGAGATGCATGTGGACATGTGACCATCCTGAAGAGCTCAGTATGAGCAGTAATGAAAGATGGTGCTAGTGGACATGAGTGGGTCATAGTAGCCAAAGGTTCTATAAGTAGAATGGGAAGGGCTACCCAAGTTGAAAAGCTTTAAACAGACCTTAGACACTAAGTGTCATAGCCAATAAGGGCAATTAAAGCATTCACATTAAAGTGAAAGAGACTAAGGAGCATGAAACCACAGTGATGGCATAGCTTCGTAATAAAACAAGACTAAGAGGGAGAAAACTCTTACTCTTCTCTTTCCTTTTTGATGCATTTATAAAACAAAGAATTATTGAATGCATGTCATGAATAGAAGAAGAATGTGTTTATTTGCTTAAATTAAAATTGTGAATGCTAAAATAGTTATCTCACTGTGAACGGATGAACATGAAAGAGATCATGTGTATGTTGGGAAAGCATGAAAAAATTGGAAGTCACATGAATGAAGCATGGACGTTCCATGTCAAATTATTGGGAAATAATTGACTAATTTTAATATTTATATTATGCTTGTCCTAACAAGGAGTTTCCATGATAAATTTCACAGGTGAGAAATTGAAACAATTGGTTGCATCCGGCACAGGAAAGTGTTGCTAGTAAGCAAAGTGTGGTCAGTTGTGCCCATTAACCATGATAATGGACCGAGGGCTATCAGAGTTGGTTGAAATTATTCTTCAAACAATTGCCAAAGCCCAAGAAAATCTTGGGGAGATGCTCAAGCTACAGAGGCAACAGAATGAGATGAACCATGAGGTTCTGCAGGACTCTATTCGTATGCAAAAAGAGGTAAAACGCATTCTAGGAGCAATCAGCAAGAGAAAGGAAAGTGGATCAGTGAAGAAGCATTCATCCAATCGGTCGACTAAGAAACGTTCCAGGTGGGAAGACTCAAGGGAGTCTGAGCAGGAAAAGGTAAAGCAACCAGTGAAATGTTGGGGATGTGATGGAAATCATTTCCTCCGCAACTGCCAAACAATGAAACATCAAGAGGATAGCCACTATAAAGTTCCCAGACTTATAGATCAACTAGAAGGGATTGTTTGGAACAATGCCCTCATGCAGAGCTAGAGGATCCCAGCCAGCAGAAGTCGTTTGTGAAGACCAAAAGACTTGGTCCTAAAAACCCAAGTAAAGGGTGAGATGCAGGACAGACTTGCCATATTTTGTGAATTTTGGACATGTGTATAGCGTCTATGTATTCCTAGGAATTGGAACACCAAGGACGGTGTTATTCCAAGGGGAGGGGAAATGTAATGTCCCACATTTTGACCCTTGTGATATTTTGGGCTATAATGTAAATAATGTATGCATATTATGTATGATTCCTAGCGTGGATCTCAAGGCCAAGGCCCCGCTAGTGAACGCTCAATCTAGAAGAGGCAAGTATTTGAAATTATGCTACCCATGTGCTAGTGAACCATGGGAATTGTAAATATGCATTTTAATATAAAAGCCCACAACTAGCTATGCAATGCAACAAGAGATGGGGGCATGATTTTACAAGGAATTGGGAGGGAAAACATTCAAACCCTTGAGCCAACCAAGTCAAGCCAAGTTTCAATGAGAGAACCCATCAAACCCTCGACTAACCATGTTGACTTTTGTACCCAATCATTGATTTCTCCCAAGAGTTGGTTGAGGTAGTTAATGCCTTGGGGAATGAGAGGTATGGCTATCGAAATTCGAGTATGGGTAAGCCACCCTGCATGGGAAATCGTATTTTGCTTCTTGGGCAAGAAATGAACCATGATTTTCTCTCCCAAGCCATTATCCACCAACCAGTCTTCCTCCCTCACGCGTTTAGAGCTACCTGGGTGCTTTGCAGCCACGTTTTTATGGTTATCCTTGTTTTCTCAGCTAGGAGAAGGGCGTTTTTGTGTTGTCTACCAGTGGGGAAGAAGAGGAATTGACTTGGGGTTCCATAGAGGTCGTTTTGGGCAATTGAATGCCTCATTAGCTGGGGAAGAATTTGTTTTCCCCTGTGATTGTTTTTCCCATCCCTTAATCCATTTTTTTGACTGGAAACGATTTGGGAAAATCCTTGGCCAACTTGTTGGTAAATCCAGTGCTTTGGCTTGAACTTGAGTGTAAGCCTCCAGGGTTCAAATGTAGCCTGATAAACCCAGCTATGGACTGGCTTAGCTCAAATGAAATTCTTAATTGGCTGTGTATGAGCTGAATGTTCCCTTTCCCTTGTGAGAATCATGCCCATCTCAGGGGTTTCCTTCGGACGGACTCAGTATAAGCTGTCAAAGAGCCTATGGTTGGGTGGAACATTGCAGCGACGTAGCTAGTTGCTTGGGACAATTGCATAATGAAGTTAAGTGTTTTTTGTCTATGTATTTACTTCTGCAATGCATTAATTTGATGACTATTTTGATATGCTAGATGGGCATGAATGGTGTGTGTGGATTAGTTTTAATTCCGCTGTGCATTTTTCCTAACTTGTGTCTGCACACCAATGTTTTTATTCATATGATGCTAATGACTGGGCTGAGTTTTATAAAAATCCCCATAGGATGGCATCAGGTTCCCTTCCTGGCATTGGGTCCAAGGGTGGGGACATTACATCAGCAGAAAAGAATTATACCACGACAGAAAAGAGAAGGCTTAGCTATGGTATATGCCTTGTAGAAGTTCAGACACTATCTGCTAGGTTCGCATTTTTGTATGTTTACTGACCATTCAACTTTGAAATACTTGGCCAATAAACCAGTGTTAGGGGGGAGAATATGAAGATGGCTATTACTCTTTTAGGAGTATGATTTTGAAATCATTGTCAATCCAGGAAGATTGAAATCAGGACCTGACCATCTTTCTAGGATTGAGTTAGGGGAAGAATCTAATAATCTGGAGGATAGCCTACTAGATGCGCAGTTGTTTTCTATTCATATCGTAGATGATTATTATAAGGATATTGTAGAATTCCTGACTACAGGGATGGAACCTACAGAGTTTACTATGCATCAGAAGATACAATTAGTGGTAATATATGTTGACTTTACCATAATTGTTGGACAATTATACAAGCTAGGACCGGATGAAGTGATGCGTAGATGTGTAATAGAGCATGAGAAACCAATGATACTTGTTGAAGCACATTCAGGGGTATCTGGAGGCCACTACGCAAGAAGAGCCACTGCGTAGAAAATTTTAAGAGTAGGACTATGGTGGCCTACATTGCATAAGGATTCAAAGGAACATTGCCGTAGTTGCGATGTTTTCCAAAGAATAGGAAAGCCATCTCGTAGAGATGAGATTCCCTTGATGCCACAAATGAATTTGCAAGCATTTGATAAGCGGGCTATTGATTTTGTGGGACCCATTAACCCGCCAGGAAAGCACACTGGTTCGAGATACATTATTACAACAACAGAATATCTAACCAGGTGGGCAGAATAAAATCTAGTAAAGGACTAGAGCACAATTACTGCCATGCAGTTCATCTTTGAGAACATCTTGACAAGGTTTGGATGTCCGTGAATTTTAATAAGCAATCAAGGAACGCATTTCTTAAACAATACCATCGAAGCTTTGATTGAAGAATTTTAGGTCTACCATCATAACAGTACGCCATATCATCCACAAGCTAATGGCACCGTAGAAGCGTTTAACAACGTATTGGAAAATGCACTGACCAAGGTATGCAACATAAAGAGGGATGATTGGGATCTCATAATACCAACAGTATTATGGGCATATACAACAACTTGTAAAAATTTGACATGCCACATGCCTTTTAATTTGACATATGGATAGGAAGCTGTTATTCCTATGGAGTACTTAGTATCTAGTTTCAGAATCACGACATTTATAGGTATGGTCGATGATGAGACAATGGAAGAAAGGCTTATACACTTAGTTGGACTGGAGGAAGACTGCTTCATTGCAGGTTTTCACCAACAAGTGCAGAAAGATAGAGAAAGAGAATGGCATGATAGGAATATCAAGTCCAATTTCTTTCAGGTAGGAGACCTTGTCCTCCTCTATGATAGTAAGTTTCTAAAATTTCCAGGAAAATTTAAAATGCACTGGTTAGGACCATATGTTGTCAAACATGTTACTAGTGGTGGTGTAGTTTAGTTAGCCACACTACTTGGGGAAAAATTGAAAAGACTTGTTAATGGAAGTAGACTAAATCCTCACACGGATAGCCCTCTTCCACCAAGCGTCATTTAATTAGCAAAGTATATTCTAAGTGTCAAGTGCAGTTGAAATTGGACACTAAGAATGCGAGAAAATGAGTCTGCACGGAATTTTGATAAAATGTGAAGTGTTTATATAAATGGAAGCTGTGTTGTGATGCACACAAAGGAAGCTGATGCTGGTCACCCTATATGCTAATTGATTACAGTTAAGAAACATAATTCTCAATATAAATTTTCAACCCAGGAAAGTCCGATTGTTTCAAAGGTAACTAAGCAAAGTATATGCATAAACATTTCAGTAGCTGACTAGATGAATAAAGAAAATTCATCCTATCTAACTGTCAAGCCAAACTCAACTCACTATAAAATCAAATCTAAATTATTGATCTAAGAAATCAAAGGATTCTGAATTTCCTACGATGTCAATCCTGTAACAACTAATCTAAGAATGAATTAACTAGAATTGCTTTTGCAAGAAGCTAAATCCTAAAAATATCATAATTCAACCATGAACTATCTAATTCAAGCAAATTCTAAGAAATATAAATAACAGTAATGTGCAGGGGCTGAGCTTGACTGTAACAAAAAATATTAATTAACACACTTGCATAAGAAAGGAAACTATTCTACAAAGTTGATTGTCACACCACACTGTTGCAACAAACCAAAGGGAAACTATAAGCATGCAATTATCTAATAACTATTGTTGCAGGAATATGTAAATACTCCTACTATAACTCCACATCAAACCAAAATAACAAAAACTAAAACATCTACTTAACTTGACAATATCTGTGAGAAGAAGGGCCCTGGACTTCCAACAGAGATGCCGCTGGAGGCTACCAAACTAACTCAACAAATAAACAATTTAGGAAACTACTACTTTTTTCATTAATGTATAAGTTCAATCACAGAGACTCCCTTCTCCTCTTACAATTCTCTTGAAAATAAGCCTAACCTTCTGTATGATCTCGTCATCCTATATATACTAAGATAGTGACAGTTCAGGTTCGTTAATTCAGGCAGCAATGAAGATCTCCAATTTTCAAGCTACCGAATATATAATGAAGAAAGTAGAAACAGTTACAATAAATGTTACATTGAAGTGGATTTTGTTTCATAATCAATTATGCCTTAAAAACTGGAACTGATCCAACGCTACATGAGTCTCATTGGCCGCGTAGAGGAAGATCCTAGGTTGTTTCAACAACAACCCAAACCAAGGCTTGGAGATGTGCAACTGTTTGAAAAGTGCTTCAACACCCATGTGTATTAGCAAGATGACAGTCTTGGATTCCCTGAGGGATTTATTCACTTCTCATAAATTCATCACAAGTAAAACGAGGAATGAAATTCATAATCACAAGCATTCTTAAGCATTAATGTATCAAGATAATAATGAATCATACATGTTCGAAATACATTCATGTCTTAGGAAAAGATAGTGACTTGGTTTGTGAAATGAAAGACAAAATCAAGGAAAAAAGGATGAATAGGAGAAAGAAAAGAGGGAATTTATAGCACCCAACATCTCCCCCCAACTATCCTGTTGCATGTTCACATGCAACAAATTCCATCTAGTTTGAATCTGCATTTGACTCTAAGATTTGTTTGTGGATATTAGTGAGGTTCAAAGATGTTTCAGGTTTCTCACCCTAGACCAAAAATCCGTTGTAGGAAAGCAATTCTGCCTAGCAGTTTTTCTCTTCTTTCTTAGTCAATTTATAATGGCTCCTATATTGCCTCTTAGGTAGCCAAACAATGGAAATTTAAATTTCAGCCCCAGCCAGTGTGGTCCACATGTTTCGCTGCACTTAACATACTCAGGCACCCTAGGTAGATCGTGTTTGAATTTCTCAAAGCAATAAGGATCTTTTCCTTTCAAAGATGGGGAGGAATATTGCCACCTATGCTTATTGCCTTCCAGGGCATAAGGCTGCTGCTGAGAGATAATTTGAACACAAGTAGAGATGACCTTCTGCTGTAAAGTTGTCAACTGCTGAACCTTCATAAGATATGAAAGATACCTTCCATGTTTTTCAATAAGTACCATAGGGGATTGAGGTTCGCTTCTAATCCAAAGAGTGGAGTTGTCTTCATTCTTCTGAATGATATGGAAAGCATATTACCACTGCATATGATTGGTGACAAATTAGGTGAAATACCTCATGTGAATGGATCCTAGATAAGGCACAGGGTTAGAACAAAAATCCATAAAACATGACATCTCTTGGAGATACAACTCACACAGTAAATTCTGCTCACTGAAATCACTCTGCAAAAAGGCCTCCAAAAATTGAGGAGTGGTCATAATATGATGAGGTATCCCCTCCTTCAAAGCTCTCAATTTGAATAGAGTCATATGTTCGTAGAGGAATACATAAAAGGAAGGAGGTGGGGATTTCCAGCTTAACAATTCCTGAGCTAAAGTGTACATTTGTTCTTTATCCTTTTTCATAGGCTTGAATTTTCTCAGCTCTTTTAGCTCTTCCTGTACACTTTCCCATTGGAATTTTTGAAAAATCAGCTCTTCTGCCCATCTCTCTCTAAGTTCTTTAATGGTATTCCTATGCTCATAAAGAGGGGCCATTCCTTCCTTGCAGATGTCAACGTGATTCTTCCAGTTACTTACTTCGAGCTTCATCAATGAAAGCTCCTTTATCATCTCCTGCATTCTCCCGTCCCTTTTATCTTTCTCATCCTCAGAATCTAACTCGATGATTTCCTGTGATTCTTGCATTTTTTCTTTATCATCGGGTTCCTTTGTTAAGGCTTGGTCTGGAAACACCAAAATATGTGTTTCAGGATTTACTTTTATATCCATAGGCTCATGGACTTGTACTGCAACATCAACAAATTCAGCATGAACTGTTGGTTCTTGTGTTTCAGCAGTTTCATCCATTAGCTCAGTGACTTGTACTGCAACATCAACAAATTCCACATGAAATGTTGGTTCTTGTGTTTCAGCACTGTCCTCTCTCCCAGTTACAAATTTAGGAGTCCCAACAATTTCCTTTTGTACCAATGTTTCAGTAACTTGTTCTTGGACTGTTGGTTCTTGTGTTTCAACATCCATTTCTAGATCCATCGGTTCGGATCCTCTCACAACTTCTCCCTGTGTTGTTGGTTCTTTTGTTTCAGCAACATCTTCCTGATCATTCTGATGTTGATCATCCTATACCATTGGTTTGGGGACTTGTTTTGTTACTTCCATTTCCTGTCTAAATTGTCCCATTTTCCAAGTCGAAGAATCCATAACTGTGACTTTAAATCCTGCCTTTAGAAAAATGTCCCCCCATTCAGGGCACACAAATTCCTCATGTTCCAAATTCTCTACCTCTGTAGACGAGTTCTCCATCTGGTCAGCTGCATGATCTAACGTGCTTAATCTATGCATTGCATGCTTCCTTAACAACTCTTTCCATCCCTGTAGCTCCTCCCTAAGCACATGCACCTCATGTTTCAGCAAATCATTTTAAAAGAGAAAGGTTTCCATTTGGATTTTCTCCTCTTCGGCAACATGTTCTTGTGGATCGACATATTTTGATTTTGAGCTACCCCATAGTTCTTTTGTTACAGGGAGTGATTGAGGTTTTAAGTTTGGGATTTCAATTTCTTCCTTGGTTCTTTCTAATGCCTCTACTGCAGTAGTGGCTCTGGTCCTTGTTTTCTTTAATGGACTACTTGACTGTTTCTGCGTCATGGACCTCTTCTTCCTTCCCTTAGATGTAGAAGGTGTAGATTTCTCTGGCAGAATTATGGAACTTCTCTTCTTCTTCTGTGGTGTAGAGGGTGTAGGTTATTCAAGAATAATTTCAATTTCTACTAGGACAGAGTAAGGAAATAATACTTTGATACTGATTCCTCTCAGTAGAGGAGTCGATTTCATGAATTTCCACAGTCTGGTTCTCAATTTCCTCCCTTTTCTCCTCAATATTGGCCTCTACTTGCTGGGCTAAGTTTTCAACAGGATCTAGGGGGTTTAATTTTCGCAAATTCTCTGCATTTTCAGCTTCCCCTGAAGTCAATTACCGGTCATGACTATCATTCTCAGATCTAGGTTTTCAATAAGCTCTAGGGGGTTTAAAGTTTGCAAATTTTCTGTAGTTTTGGCTTCCCCTAAAGTCAATTCCCGGTCATTATCAACATTATCATGGTCTCCATCCTCCCCCCCAAATAAATTTCACAATCTCTGCGCGTCATCATCCTCACTGCTATCCTCTCTTTCTTCTAGGGGCGCTTGGTCTACTAAGACCCCAGCAAGAAATTGTGCCCAGGGTTGATTCCTTCTTTCTAGGGACCTGAGGACTAAAATTTTAATGAGGCAATGATTGGTAATGGACTCTTGAGGATGGCGAGACCCTCAGGCATAATGAACCATATTTTGTAAAGTTTTTAAAATAAAATAGGGCATATTGATTAATGCATTGTGACGTAGGTGGGAGAGTAGAAAAAAATCGTAAGTGTAAACAACTTTGTACCTACCTTCAAATGTAATGTACTTATTTAGGAATATGGCCACTTGGTCCCAAGGGTGAGGCAATCTTTCCAATGCCATGCCATGATGTCTTGGCTGAACTCTCTCCCTTTCTCCCAGAAAATATTCAATTGCAATCAGATTGGTTCTCTTCTGGCTGAACCATCTTCTCCCAGTTCTCCGTAGTCCCGTGAATTCTACCAATACACGTTCTGAAACATCTTCCCTCAGTCCCCTGAATTCATAATGATCACCCCGTAAATTCATGACGAACTACAGTGCTACTTCCCCATCAAATCCGTTCAACCTTGCAAAGTATGCAGTCCATCCGGCCTCCTCAAAAACACTAAATACCTCTTTGTTTTGGCGAAGGGTATCCATTGATTCCGGCTCATGGAAAAAAACAATGCCCCCTATACTTCTTTCTCACTGATAATCTCTGATGAAACGAGAAAACAGAGCTTTCCTAATTCAAGTGCTAGAGTTGTAGCATGCAGCGACAATGCTGAATAGTGGAGGGTTTGTCGAGCATTTTTAGAAAGTTGGTGCATGATGGAATAAAATCGTGCTAGAAAGTTACCATGTAGATTGGTTAGGGTGGTGATGGTCAATAAATGTGGATCAGGTAGTGATGTGGATGAGTTAGTTAAAAGTTGATGACATGGCTGTCCAAAAAAGGTATAATCATGATTATTTCGCCACTTTATGCCTAGTCAGTATTTATGATTAAAATTCATACCTCTATACTTACCGTGATGAATTGTCATCCTCCTCGGTGGCTCACTCTTGTTGTCAAATCAGTTGCTGAAGATGGATTCTCACACGCGGCTTCATAAATTTGGCTGCTCCATGTCCCAAAGTGCATCCATGTCAACATTAATTATATAAATAAATGGCCATGAATCATCAACTCCATTCTTTTTGAAAATCTTTAACAGGTGCTCTAAGCAATTTAGTGGAAGGATTGACAATGTTCTAGCGGAGAATTGGTGGAGTCTCAGCAAGAAGCGAAAAAGTCAATCAATATTTTAGCCAAAGATATGGCGGATTTTCAGCAAAAATTAACAAGGTGCAACCGCTAACGGAAATGTGAATAAAGTTGGCCGAAAACAAAAAATGAATTTTTTTTACAGAGTGTTAGCAGATAGCTGAGAAATTGGTGGAGTTTCAGCAGAAAGCAGAAAAGTTAGTGGATTTTCAGCAAAAAGCAGAGAAATTAGTGGAAATTCAACATAAAGCAAAAAAATTGGCGGAGTTTCAGCAAAAAGCGGAGAAATTAGCGGAGTTTCAACAGAAAGCGGAAAAGTTGGCAGAGTTTTAGCAGAAAGCGGAGAAATTGGCGGAGTTGATGGAGTTTCATCATTGGTTTTCTCCGATCTTTGACTTATCCAATAGGTGCAGAGGATTTTGCATGATTTCATAGTCGATCGACCCATTACAACTGTCCCGGTCCTCTCGGGTCCTTTGCATCTCATCCCTGTACACCATTTTCTAAAAAAAACAATTAAATCTGAAGATAAAAATTATGAAGCAATCCATAAGCTAAAATAAAATCAGAATGAATTTATTTATTGACAAAATTTCTAAAAAAAACACGCAACAAAATCAAAGAGTTGGAGAAGCATGAGGAGTTTCTTGTTCTTGTACCAGTTTATAATTTGGATCAGCAGCAACATGAGAGATAAATGCATCTTTTGAGATAGGCTTATGATAGAGCCAAAGCCGATGACCATTAGCAAATAAAGGCGTCTGATTTTCATCAATAGTGGTCAGGTGGACGGTTCCATTGTCAAATACCTTATCTATCTTGTAAGGTCTGAGCCATCTTGTGCACAATTTTCCCTTAAAATCCCTCTTGAACCGTGAATCATATAATAAATCCCACTGTCCTTCACAGAATTCTCTCTTTTTCATGAACCTGTCATGCCATTTCGAGCGCTGCTATTGAATTAATGTTTTTTTATGCACAATAGCTGTGTGCTTCTCATCTAATTCATTTAATTGATTCAGTTAGTTCCTTTGAGCCTCTTTTAAGTCCAGGTTTTCTTCTATAGTTGTCTTTAGAGTTTTGATCTCAAATTCAATAGGAAATACAACGTTCTTACCATATACCAATTCATATGGAGACAAACCTGTAGTATAACGCCATGTAGTCTGATATGCCCATAATTCTTCTAGAAGTCTTTCATCCGAGTCTCTACGGTGACTGTTCATAGTGTTTATAAGGATAGCCTCAATTACCTTATTCGAATCCTCCACCTGGCCATTGGCTTGTGGATGATATAGGTTATCTGATGATGAATATGATATTTCTACAACAGGGATTCAATCTTATGGGACACAAACTGTGGTCCTCCATCTATTACTAATTATTTTTGTACTCCAAAGCGAGTGAAGATCTCCCCATACAAGAAATATATCACATCTTGATCATTGTCTCTTATAAGAGCCACAACCTCCACCCACTTGGTCATATAGTCTATGCAAACCAAGATATAAGCTTTTTGTTTTGAAGGAGGGTTGATAGGCCCTACAAAATCCAGGGCCCATCTATCAAAAGGTTCGACCACCACTTATGGCTGAAGCGACATTTCATCCAATCTATTTGGCTGGCCCATCCTTTGGCAGCTATCGCAGGCTTGAACATATTTCTTTGCATCCAGAAACACAGTTGGCCAAAAATACCCCATTCTCAGCACGTTATGACCAGTTCTTTTATCAGAAAAATGCCCCCCACAGGGCTCATCATGGCATGCTTTCAGAATACTGTGAATCTCATCTTCTCTCACACATTGTCTGATTTCCAAATCTTTCCCTGTCTAAAAGAGATGCCCTTCTATCCAATAGTATCTGGCACTCTGCTATATAATTATTCTTCTTTCTCTTTTTGATAAGTGCACTGGAAGCTTACCTGCAACCAAATAATTAGTGATATCTACATACCACGGTGAGTGTCCTGAGACTACGAACAAATGCTCATCAGGAAAAGAATTTTTGGCTAGTGAATTATCATCATTATTAGTTAGTCGAGAAATAAAATCAGCAACAACATTTTGTTTACCTAGTTTGTCAATAATAGTAATATAAAATTCTTGCAATAGTAGCAACCACCTAGTCACTCGAGTATTAATTATAAGTTTATTAATGGCATAAACAATAGCAAGTAATTAGTTTTATGTCACTGTGTAGTTTAGTTTAGCAGGGGCCATGTTCTTACTAACATAATAGATAACATATGGACTATGGAATTCTTGTTTTCCCAACACTTATCCAATAGAAGTATCTGAAGCATCAAAGGAAATATGAAAAGGCATGGCCCAATTAGGCCTTCTTAAGATAGGTGTTGTGGACAACCTTCTTTTAAGTTCTGCAAATGTAGTCTGGCATGCATCTGTCCAATTAAATTGTCCATCCTTCATTAAAAAAGTAAATGAAGGAGACGCTAATTTAGAATTTTTTTCTATGAATCATGTATAATAGCGAGCATGTCCAAGAAAACTACGTAACTCTTTCTGCATTCCAGGAGTAGGAATGTTTGCAATTACTTTTATTTTAGCTGGATCTACCTGGATTCCCGCAATAGAGATAAAATTCCCAAGATCTATACCCTCACATCATCATGTGACACTTCTCAGTACTCAAGGATAGGTGGGTGTGTTCACAGCATTCTAAAAATATTTCCAAGTTTCTTAAGGCTTCATCAAAATCATTACCGTATGGAGTCAAATCATCCATAAATATTTCCATGCAATCATTGACCATTTCAGAAAATTTTCCGATTACAACTCGCTGAAATGTGGCTGGTGCATTACATAACCCAAAAGGAAGAACCCTATGTGAAAAGGTGCCCTAAGGACAAGTGAAAGTGGTTTCATCTTTATCTTAGGGGTAAATCTGGATTTGATTATATCCACTGAAACCATGCAAAAAGGAAAAGAATCTCTTTCTAGATAGGGTATCAAAAACCTAATCGATGAATGGTAAGGGGAAATGGTCTTTTTTTGTTTCCTTATTCAGTTATCTATAATATACACAAGCTCTCCACTTCCCATTTTTCTTAGGTATGATCACTAGTGGGGAAACCCAGGCATTGTCTAAAATAGGATAGATAAATCCTGCCTCCAAGAGTTTCTAGATCTCTTCTTTCACAATATCTCTTAAGTTTGGGTTCATTCTGCGTTGTGGTCGGCATATTGGCCTGGAATCATTTTTTATATAAATGTAGTGAGTACACAGTCCTAATGGAATACCTCTCATGTATGTATACTCCCATGCATAGCCCCCCTTATTCTTTTTCAGCAAAGTAATCATACATTCCAGTTCATCAAGCACAGGATTAGGATTGATGTTCAAGGTTTTTCTAGGCTCAATTTCTATTGAGCTACTCTTTGAGTTCTCAATTACTGGGACTGTTTCGACATTAATAAATAAGGTCTCTTCAGTAATTTCTTCTTGTTCCTATTCACTCAAGGTATTATTCAAGATTTGATATGCGTTTTTGGTGATAGATGTAGGCTCACTAATCAAACTACTGATAGTGTCATCTTCTGTTTCGTTTTTTAAAGTCAGGGCTCTCCCAATTGTTAATAATGGCTTAGTTCCTTCCTCTTCTTCTAGATCCATCCATAATGGAGTTTCAGACTCTAATATTGGTCGGGCTAGAGGATATAAGGTCGGGATTTTGATATCAGTCCCATCGAAAATCGTCATGGATCCTTGTGTGCAGCTGATACACGCATCTGCTGTAGCTAGCCATGGTCTCCCTAGGATTAATGGGTGTCCCCCCAATTGTTTTTTAGGTTGCAAGACAAGGAATTCTGCATGGTATTCCCATGAATCCACAGATCCCACCAGGTCATCCAAGATTCCTTCTGGTCTGATTGTAGATCTATCATCTAATTCTAGTATAGTAGGGGTAGGATTGAGATTAGTGAGTCCTAACGTCTTTACAATCTTGATGGTCATAACGTTTATTGCTGCTCCTAAGTCAACCAAAACGTTGGGTATCTGGGTATGCCCAATATATACTATGACAATGGGATTACCTGGGTCATCATATTTGGCTAGTGGAGCCCTTCCCATCATTAGTTCAGATAATTTCCCCACTACATGAACTGTAGGAGGATCCTTAGGATTCCTTCCTAGATTTTTCACACATAGGTCCCTAAAAGTTTTGGCGTAAATAGGAACATCATGTAGGGATTGTAATAGTGGAATATTAACATAAATATTCTTCAATTCTCCTAAGAGATTGAAACGAGGTTGTTCCACTGTCTTCTATAAGGCCAAACGTTCAGGATATAGTGGTTCTCTCAAAATTTGTGTAGGATGGTTTTTAGTATGTGTTTCTACAAGTGTTTCAGCTGATGTCTCAATAGGTGTTTCAACATCCTCAATAATGGGGATTGTTGTGCTGAATGGGTTCTCAAATTGTTGATTCTTTCTCTCTTCAGTCATAGAGGATAGAATATCCTCGATAACAATAGGCTCCACTACCCTCCCTGATCGTAAGTGTAGTTCATTGCAAGGGATAGGGAAAATGGAATAAGCTGGCATGTTGGCAGTTTTGAATTGTTGTTCTGCCTTATTATTAGGATTGGGGTTAGGTTTGTTGAGATATTGTAACTTCAAAGAATATTATATTTGTTTTGTATTATTCTGGAGATGTTTCATTCCTCCTTGAAGATCTTATTGTATATACAGAGATGTTTATTCCTCCGTCAGATTGTGGTAACTTGGGTTATTAGACTTCCCTAGTGGGGGTCGGCCCTGTATGTGTTATGTGGGTCAAAGGGTTATTAGACCACCCTATAGGGGTCGGCCCAGTAATTTGTAGTGGGGTATTTAACCCAATGGGTTATTAGACTACATGATTTGTGTAAAAGACAAGTTGGAGTAGTGTATAAATAGAGGAGGTGTATTCCTCATTTTACACACACTTCACTCACTTGAGAGTGGCGCACTTATGAGAGAGAGGTCTGCTATGGAGAAGGAGGAGCTTATGCTCAGGGTTACATCTTTTGTATTTGCTGGTCATCTATATTGAGGAAGTTTTTCTGGGTTTTCTACCCCATGAGGGTTTCCCAGGATAAATCTGTGTCTCTTGTGTTTATGCTGTGCTTGTTGTTTCTTCAGTGATCCTGTATATGCTATTATTGTGAAATGGAATGTAATGCTGCTATTTTCTGTCTTAGCATATTAAATCTTAACATGGTATTAGAGCTAATCTGAAGGAAGGCAAGGTATGGCACTTACGACACTTGCTTCACTTGCGACAATTTGAAGGTTTGGGTTTTACATAGAAAAAACCAGTCATCGTGGAACTTTCGCTATAAATACATTTTGGAAAATTTTCAACATCTGAAACATTTACAGGTCGTAGATAACATCCCCAAGTACCTTGTGTCCAAAGGGTACCCTTATATTCATTGTACTTTGTGACTTATGATCAGTACAAGTTAAGGTTTCTGCCTCTTCCAGATCTCAGTCAAAATCAGGTGACCTAGGGAAAAAGGTCATAACTTGGGCTAGGAAGCTCCAAATGAAATTTAGTAAAAAGTGATAGGTAGTACACAGACTGTACTATCTCAGGAAATGTTTCAGATGCCGAAGATGAACCGGTGACACGTGGCACTCCGTACAAGTTCGCTCGCCTGTGTTATCCCATAAACAGGTCATGTTGCGACACTTGGCATAACTCTCTCTCAGAAAATCCAATTGAGGTCAGACCTATCGGGATGGAAAGATAACAGGTCAGGATATCATAGAAAACGTTTTCAGACCCTGTGGAGCAAAAATTTCAGAGTTACAGCAGAAACAATCAAGTACATATTTCTATCAAAACAGAATTATTTTTGGAGCACCTTTATTCATGGCTTCCGGAATTTAGGGTTTCGAAGAAAGTTAGAATTTTTGGAATCAGAGTCCATGGCTGAATGCTAATCAGGAAAATCAAAATTTAGAAACCAAGATCGAAATTTTTTTTGGTTGGGTAGAAGACCGGGCTTGATCAAACCCGAGTTCGGGATTTTGATCGGAAAGATGGAAAATTAGGGCTTCAGCAAAAGTTGGAATTTTTTAAGTCTGTGACCATGGCTGGAAGCTCCTCAAAAAAATATGAGTTTAGAGCCTTGGATAGAACCTTTTGATTGGGCAGAAGGGTGGGCTTCGTCAAACCCTAGTTCAGGGATCCTGTCCAGAAGATCCAGAAGTTTCGAAGGCAACTTTGAGGGGTCAAATTTTGTAGATTTCAAAATTGAAGTATGCTAGTTTGATCAGCTCAGCAAGACACATACTTCCATCCATTCAGAAGTGTGAAATTCAAAGATTGAATTTTTAGGGTTTCTCTAGCAAACCCTAATCAAGCTCCATATCAAGTTTCAGGGGGAGTTGAGGCTAAGGCCTTACATAAGAAGACTGCAAGAAGTCTCGACAAGTATGACTTAAGGAGATACAGGTATGTCTTGAAATCTGATTCTTGATTAAGTTCATAATATGTTATCCTCATATTATTCAGGTCAGTACAATCTCGATTAATGTTAGAATTGTCTTATCACCCTAGTAACAGTATGAATGCATGTGAATGATAGAAGACATTCATTGTTTAGGGCTATATGATTGTACTAATGCATTGTGGTATTGTATGAGGTTAATGTTGTCTGCTAACAAGATACAGGTACATCACGAAAGACAAATCAAGTTCCATGACCATGATAACATGAATACAAAGACGCATCCACAATCTTTGATGACATAGAAGTTCTACTAACAAGGTATGTATGACTTTGTTCTATTATGCTTAACCTATGAGATATGCAGGTTCCAGCATAGGATATCTAAATCATTGAAGAGAACAAAGAAGATATTGATTGGGTATGTTAGACATAACTAAGCAGGTATACTAATCCAGGTATGTTTTCCTATGTCATGTTAGAATCTTACCTTGTGTTAGGATACCTTATATAAGTATACCTGGTATGATTGGTTATGCTTATTCATAAAGTTATTAATCAAGGGTTTATGCATATTATGTCTCTTATCTTGGTTGATGATTTAACTAACCAGATCAAACAAGAATATGTATGAGTAAAAGAAGACTTCCCTGAAACCTTGAATATTATCTATAATCATGACTATACATATTCAAGATTATTTAGAATTATAATGTTTTGATAATATTGAGAATATAATAATGAATGTATGTTTGTGTATGAGATCATGAGGATGACACTAGTGCACACTTGAGCATGCACAATGGTACATAATGAATAGAAGTTCAAAAGACATATAGAAGATCAAGCGGGAGGCAACCACACAAACATAAAAGATAAGTATTTGAGTTGTTATTTGAAACATTAAATGATATTGCTTGTAATAAGTTGTATACATATTTGTATTCCTAGAATATATATCATGCTGAGTGTAAACATTCATATAGCATTGAACAGTATACTACTAATATGCATATGATTGGTAAATTGGACAAACATTCCATTGTTGCTTGTCTAGAATGAAACCTCTTTGCTGACATGCTGAGAGCTGTGCACACTCCCGATAGTATGTTCTGGTAGAGATGGAAGGAATCTAGATAGCCACTGTATGCATACAAGATATGGAAAAGTGTTGTGCCAAAGTATTGGTCAAATTAGTTGCAAACTATGTAAATGATATCTGTATGCATAATAGGTTATCATGTCAATATGATTTGATGATTATGAGGTATTACTAATCATGTACTTAATTTTGATTTGTAGGAAAGATCATGATGAATGATGAACACTGAACAAGCTATGGATGTTCAACAAAAAGATTTACAAATCAAACACACTATAGAAGGCTTGTGGCTAGAAGATTCTCTTAGAAAGAGGAAGAGAATCATGATGAGATGTTTGCTCCAAGTGGCTAGATAAGACCATTCTCTTAATGGTGTAATTAAAGAAGAAGTGTGAATCAAGTTCTGTATGGGTACCCAGGATCGATAATCAATTGATGAGCTTAATGATCATCATGGGTGATGTGGATCTCAACCTTTGCTACAAGGTTGAATATGGTTTCTATACACAGATGACATGGATGCAAGAAGGAACTCACCATAGAGTTCAAATGATGTTGAGGCTCATATCAGTAGACCCATATGACAAGAGATGGCACAGATAGATGGATGCATAAATGAAAATGAAAGATCTTAGATTGATGCATTACTTCCTAGGTCTGGAAGTATGGAAAGGCTTAGAAGGAATCTTTCTCAACCAGGGAAAGTATGCCGAGAAATATTAAAAGGACTTGATATGTTCGAATGGCCACTCGCATGGATTCCAACTTGAAGCTGTTAGTGAATGACTCATTAGAGTTAGTGTATATAACTCTGTACAGACAAATTATTGGGTCATTGATGTATCTAAAAAATACTAGGTTAGATATATGCTTTGCTATGAACACCTTGAGTCAGTATCTAGTGGAAACTAGATGTGTTCACCTAATAGTTGCAAAGCATGTGATGAGGTACCTAAAGGATATGATAGACTTTGATCTATGCTATCTTGGAGATCATGACTTCAGATGGCTACACAGATGTTGATTGGGAAGAAAGTGTATCAGACAGGAAGAACACATCGAGAGGATGTTATTGTCTGGGATCAACCATGATCTTGTGGTTTAGCTGGAAGCAGTCTAGTGTGGCTCTCAGCACAAGCGGAATATATGGCTGGTTTCTCTACTAGTTGTGAAGCAGTATGGCTTCTGGATTGTTTGACTTAGAGATAGACCCAACTGTGATCCTATGTGAAAAACAGAGTTGTATCAAGATGGCAGAGAATCCAATGTTCCATGATATGGCGCAAAAAGGAACTATAAAGTTTGAATTTGTAACAAGTTGCCGATGTACTAACCAAACCTCTACCTCAAGTGAACAAGTTACTGATGTACTAACCAAACCTCTACCTCAAGTGAACAAGTTACTGATGTACTAACCAAACCTCTACCTCAAGAAAAGTTTGAGTATTTTCTGAGACAAGGTTGGTAGGACCCTCCTCGAGAGGGGGAGTGAGGTGGTCACTTATGACGAGATTGCCTGCATCGATAGTGAGGTTGATGATGTGGATACCTATATTGGTGATGCCGACAGAGAGGTTGGTGGATGGTCCTTAGAGAGGGTCTAAGTTGACGAGGGGATTGCATCATCCTTGAACACATGTTCTAAAAGGATCCGTAGACATATGTCTCTGAAAAAGAAGAGGGATTGTATCATCCTTGAACACATGTTCTAAAAGGATCCGTAGACATATGTCTTCGAGAAAGAAGAGGGATTGCATCATCCTTGAACACATGTTCTAAAAGGATCCGTAGACATATGTCTCTGAGAAAGAAGAGGGATTGCATCATCCTTGAACACATGTTCTAAAAGGATCCGTAGACAGATGTCTCCGAGAATGTGGTCCCTAGTGGACGAGAGGATTGTATCATCCCTGGACTTCAATTCTAAAGTGATCCGTAGATAGATGTCTCTGAGAATGCGGTCCCTAGTGGACGAGAGGATTGTATCATCCCTGGACTTCAGTTCTAAAGTGATCTGTAGATAGATGTCTTTGAGAATGTGGTCCCTAGTGGATGAGAGGATTGTATCATCCCTGGACTTCAGTTCTAAAGTGATCCGTAGACAGATGTCTCTGAGAATGTGGTCCCTAGTGGACGAGGGGATTGTATCATCCCTGGACTTCAGTTCTAAACAGATCCGTAGACAGATGTCTCCGAGAATGTGGTCCCTAGTGGACGAGGGGATTGGATCATCCCTAGACTTCAGTCCTAAAAGGAGCCGTAGACAGGTGTCTCCGAGAAAGAAGAGGGATTGCATCATCCTTGAACACATGTTCTAAAAGCAGCCGTAGACAGGTGTCTCCGAGAAAGAAGAGGATTGGATCATCCCTAGACTTCAGTCCTAAAGAGAGCCATAGACATGATGTCTTCGAGAATGAAGTCCTTGGTGGACATGAAAGGATTGCATCATCCTTGAACTCAAGTTCTAAAGTGAGCCGTAGACAGGTGTCTCCGAGAAAGAAAGAGGATTGGATCATCCCTGGACTTCAGTCCTAAAGAGAGCTGTAGACATGATATCTCCGAGAATTGAAGATAGGACTGCATCGTCCCTGAACTAGTTTCAAAATGTACGTGACGGGATTGCATCGTCCCTAGACATGAGACTTGTCTTAAAGTGATAAGGACTGATCATCTTGGAACTTTATCGGGATTGCATCGTCCCTAGACATGAGACTTGTATTAAAGTGATAAGGACTGATCATCCTGGAACTTGATCGGGATTGCATCGTCCCTAGACATGAGACTTGTCTTAAAGTGATAAGGATTGATCATCCTGGAACTTGATTGGGATTGCATCATCCCTAGACATGAGACTTGTCTTAAAGGTACGTGTGAGGACTACATCGTCCATGAACTAGGTTCAAAATGTACGTGATGGGATTGCATCGTCCCTAGACATGAGACTTGTCTTAAAGTGATAAGGATTGATCATCCTGGAACTTGATCCGGATTGTATCATCCATGTACCTATGTCCTAAAGAGAGCGGGATTGATCATCCTGTAATATGATCGTGTGTGTTGCAGGGTATTCTGCTATGTATTGATGATAGATGTATTAGTGAGAATACATGCTTTTGATGATAGATATATTAGTGAGAATACATGCTTTTGATAATAGATGTATTAGTGAGAATACATGCTTTTGATAATAGATGTATTAGTGAGAATACATGCTTTTGATGATAGATGCATTAGTGAGAATACATGCTTTTGATGATAGATGCATTAGTGAGAATACATGCTTTTGATGATAGATGTATTAGTGAGAATACATGCTTTTGATGATAGATGTATTAGTAAGAATACATGTTTTGATGATAGATGTATTAGTGTGGATACTAATACAGATGATCGAGATGCTGTAGATCGAGATGATCCAGATGCTGTAGATCGTGATGATCCAGATGTTGTAGATCGTGATGATCCAGATGCTATAGATCGAGATGATCCATATGTTGTAGATCGTGATGATCCAGATGCTGTAGATCGAGATGATCCAGATGATGTAGATCGAGATGATACAGATGCTGTAGATCATGATGATCCAGATGCTGTAGATCGAGATGATCCAGATGCTATAGATCGAGATGATCCAGATGCTATAGATCGAGATGATCCCAATGCTGATGATCGTATGATGACGATGTTGATGATCATGAGGATCCAGATGACGATGTTGATGATCATGAGGATCCAAATGACGATGTTGATGATCATGAGGATCCAGATGTTGATGTTGTTGTAGCTGTTCGAGTGCTGCAGAAGATAAAGACTCAGTACTGAAGATGTTGATGTTCCAGTATTGAAGATGTTCCAGTAACTGCTTGAGTTACTGATGATGTTGAGAAAGCTTCCAATGATTTATGGATGTATCATGTATGATGTTGATGACTCCTTGCTCGTGCAGATGCTGTTATAATATCCTTCTCGTTAAGGGGGAGTGTTGAGATATTGTAACTTCAAAGAATATTATATTTGTACTTTATTATTCTGGAGATGTTTCATTCCTCCTTGAAGATCTTATTGTATATCCGGAGATGTTTATTCCTCCGTCAGATTGTGGTAACATGGGTTAAATACGAGCCTACATGATTTGTGTAAAAGACAAGTCGGAGTAGTGTATAAATAGAGGAGGTGTATTCCTCATTTTACACACACTTCACTCACTTGAGAGTGGCGCACTTATGAGAGAGAGGTCTGCTATGGAGAAGGAGGAGCTTATGCCCAGGGTTACATCTTTTGTATTTGCTGGTCATCTATATTGAGGAAGCTTTGCTGGGTTTTCTACCCCATGATGGTTTCCCAGGATAAATCTGTGTCTCTTGTGTTTATGCTGTGCTTGTTGCTTCTTCAGTGATCCTGTATATGCTATTATTATGAAATGGAATGTAATGCTGCTATTTTCTGTCTTAGCATATTAAATCTTAACAAGGTTAAGCACGCATCTGTGGTCATAGTGGTATGTTCATTGGTGCATAATTATTTTGGAGTTGCAGCTGCGGCTACTGATACTATGAATGAGGAGTTTGTTTGTGAGGGAATTGATTTCTTGGATAAGGATTTGTCCAACCAAGAGACCAAGGAGCTTGTTGGTTTGATTGTTGTTCCCATGGCATACAAGGAGCAGGATATTACATTGAAGGTTGAGGTGGATTCCATTGGTTATTAGAATAGGAATAATTTGAAGGAAACTGATTATTCATATTATTCATGTTATTCATATTATTCCAAGAGTTAAAAGGTGAGGGATCTGGATTCATACCTTGATTCTGAGGCTACCAAGGCTTCTTCTGAGAGATCAAGTAAGCTTGCTCCACATCCAAGGTGGATTCCTGAAGGACTACTCATAAATTTTGGAAGTGAAGGGAATTCGTTAGTATTATGCTCCAGGTCACACAGGACAAATACTTCCACCTTGTCCAATGGACATTCCCTCAGTGGGTGCTTCTTCCTACATTTAGCCCATAATACACCAAGTGCCATATCTTCTTCTGCTTTCCTCTATTTTGCTCTCAAAATATCCAACTGAGAGGAAATGGACCTCATCATGTCAGTTTTAAAGTTCTCAAGAAGGTAACCTATCTTTTCTCGAGTAGCCCCTCCACTCGCTGACTTCCGTGTCCTGGTGAGGACATCTCGATCTCGTTCTTTGTCTCGATTGTTGGTTTTAGAGGATCCCATTGAGTATATTTGACATAAGTCAATGATATGTTCAAAGTTTTCTTTGGATATATCCCCTTTCCCCAACAAATTATGCATGTCCAGGCAATCTTCTCTCATTCCATGTAGTAAAATAATTTTGAGGACATATTTCCCAATATCGGCATGACCAGACCTCTGCAAATTGTATAACAATCTTTCAACAAAGTCCTCCAAAATCTCCTCTTATTTTTTGACCATATTAAAGAACTCTTCCCTCCTATATTTAGTTCTACAATAGTCTTCACTTTTAGCAAGGAAAATTTGTTTCATCTGCTCCCAGGTAGTAATAGTCTCATGACCCAAACTCATGAACCAATGCATGGCATTTCCATTTAGGGTGGAAGGAAATAGTTTCAATTTCTTTTCACTGGAGGTATAGTCATGGCTCCGACAGAGGATATCAAATTTGAAAATAAATTCATCTGGATATTCAGTGAACTTACCATGGAAATTCGACAAAACTGAGGGTGAAATATTCTTCATAGGAGCGGCCCGAGGTGTTTGTCGAATAAGAAATTCAAGTGTGACAACACTGTTTCCATGCTGATTGTCCCCTATTTCCTCTTCGTGGTCATTGGGGTGTTCTTGATGTTCTTCATGATCTTCGTTATCCATGTTTTCCCTGTTCCTTTGTTCTTCTCTCCTTCTTTCTTCGTCTGCCATTTCTTATTCTTTTCTCCTTCTTTCTTCCTCCAGTTCTTGACGATGATCTAACCACTCCTCCTTAGTTACTCTGTGTCCGTTGATTCAATAAATATCCTCTCGATCCACTGCACATGTAACACTTCCCTTATCTTCAGGAGGACTCTTCTCCGGAATGGGAGTTGAAGGTCCCTTTGTGTTCTCCATGGTTGATGCAGACATTTCAAGGTTAGGGAGAATGGAGTTTTCTCTTCCTAAAGATGCTTGCGGTAGTATGGTAGAGGAATCCGCTTTGGAGATCAATTCATCAATGAATGCCTATCTTCCCAAACCTTGGTTACTGCCACGACCTCTTCCACCTACAGGATTAGTATTTTGGGGGGGTTCCCGAATTTTTCTTCTTGTATTCATGCAAGCTTCAAATATTCATAGCTAATGAAATCAATTAGTTAACTACCATTTATGTCTATCAATTATATTCTTTGGAAACAATGCCAAAATTTTGGTCACCCTATATGCTAATTGATTATAGTTAACAAATAGAGTGCTCAATATAAATGGTCAACCCAGGAAAGTCTGATTGTTTCAAAGGTAACTAAGCAAAGTATATGCATAAACACTTCAGTAGCTGACTAGATAAATAAAGAACATTCATACTATCTAACTTTCAAGACAAACTCAACTCACTGTAAAATCAAATCTAAATTATCAATCTAAGAACTCAAACAACTCCTAATTTCCTACAACATCAATCATGTAACAACTAATCTAAGAATGAATTAACTAGAATTGCTTTTACAAGGAGTTAAATCCTAAAAATATCATAATTCAACCATGGACTATCTCATTCAAGGAAATTCTAGGAAAGATAAACAACAGTAATGTGCAAGGGATGAGCTTGACTGTAACAACAAATATTAATTCACACACTTGCATAAGAAAGGAAACTATTCTACATAGTCGACTGTCACACCACACTATTGCAGCAAATCAAAGGGAAACTATAATCATGCAATTATCAACTAATTAATGTTGCAACAATCTGTAAATACTCCTACTGTAACTCCACATCAAACCAAAATAATAGAAACTAAAACATCTACTTAACTTAGCAATCTCTATGAGAAGGCAGGCCCTGGCCTTCAAATAGCGATGTCGCTGGAGGCTACCAAACTATCTCAGCAAATAACAATTTTGGAAAATACTGCTTCTTTCATTAATGGATAAGTTCAATTACAGAGACTCCCTTCTCCTCTTACAATTCTCTTGAAAATAATCCTAACCTTCTGTATGATCTCGTCTTCCTATATATACTGAGACAGTGATAGTTTAGGTTCCTTAATTCAGGCAGCAATGAAGATCTCTGATTTCCAGGCTGCCGAATATACAATGAAGAAAGTAGAAACAGTTACAATAAATGTTACATTGAAGTGGATTGTGTTTCATAATCAATTATTCCTTAAAAACTGGAACTGATCAAACGCTACATGAGTCTCAGCTGGTAGCGCAGAGGAAGAGCCTAGGTTGTTTCAGCAATGACCCAAACCAAGCCCTGGAGATGTGCAACTGTTTGACAAGTGCTTCATTTCCCACGTGTATCAGCAAGCAGAAAGTCCTGGATTCCCTGAGGTCTTTATTCACTTCTTATAAATTCGAATAGCTGCTGCAAGCTTTGATACCATGTGATAATCTGCAGTAGGATCTAATAGTTGTAAAAGGATCACACAAACTCACTCAAGAAGTGCAGAGAAGAAGAGAATAAAGTACTCCATAATCACTCATGAACACAGAAAATGGAGAATAATAGTATAATCATACATCAGCTGTGAGCTAGAACTGGGAAAACTGAATACAATACAATAAATGTCAATAGAGGTTAATTCAAATCATCCTGAAAGTGTGGCTTGGATAACCTTAGAGACATCATCCAATCAATAGTATCAGTCATAAATGGTCAAAGGTCAGTAAAATGGGTCTAATTGAGTCTAACAGAACCATCTAGGCATGAATTAGGGGATGAAGACTCCAAGGAGGGTGCATGAGGCTGTCAGAAGGTCAAGTGGCACTCCAAAACTAGCTAACTAGGAGCTATAGGAATTTAGGATGAGCAATCAATGGAAGAACTCCTCAATCGATGTAAGAACTGACTTTCAGACACCTGATAGGTGAGATAAGGCAGTCTAACTGAAAGATAACTCCTTGTAGATGAGAAAAGGCACACATGTCATGCAGGAGAGTCAAATAGGGCATGTCACGTAGGTAGGAGGGATACTGGGGGATGAATACAGGCTCCGGGGAGATGAAATTAGTCTCTATGTGTTGGGAGGACCACCAAAATTATGACTGGATGCATGTAGTTTCATGCAATTGCATGCATGATGAGTGTATGCATGCAAAATGCAAGACTGAAAAATGATGGAGAGAATATTCCAACACAAAGTAGATTTTTTTGGGCTCTCTCATTCCAGATGCCAAACATAATAGTTTCATAATATTTAAGAAGTGAAGCTAATCTTGAACTGATGCTCTTCCAAATATTAAAACATCATCCACGAACAGTAAGTGGGATATATGAAGGGATGGAACTAACCAACCACCCTAAAAAAGATTCTCATTCTTTGTCGAATTTCTCAGAAGACTTAAAACGTCAATCACCATTAGAAAGAGTAAAGGGGATAGAGGAAAACCTTGAAGCAACCCTCTATCACCCATGAAACAAGTAGAAGGATGTCTATTCACAGGGAGAACATAGTTGGCACTTGAAACACATCCCATAATCCAGTTTGATGCTTCAACAAGTAAACCTAACTGCAATAGGATAAAATGAAGGAAATTCCAATCCACCTTGTCATCTGCCTTCATAAGGTCCATTTTCAGAACAAAATAGTTCAACTTCTTATGTTTGATAGAGTGTATGCACTCTTGAGCGACCCCGATGGCATCAAGAATCTGTCGATTCAAGAGAAAGCCAAATTTCTCCTTAGATAGACTAATATCTAAATAAGGCTTAATTGTGTTCGAAATAACCTTTGTGGTTAACTTGTAAATGAAATTGAAAAGAGAAATAGGAATATAATCATTAAAACTGGAGGGCTTATCCTTTTTGGGGATAAGTGTAATGAAAGTAGAGTTTAACTTTTTGAGAACAAATCCATTCCTCCTAGTCTCTTCCACAGATCTAAGTAACTCCTATCCAATCAATTCAAAAGATTGAATGAATAACTCGACTATCCAGTCATCGGGTCAGGGATATTTTCCTTATCAAAATGACCAAGAACAGTTCTAGTCTCCTCCAGGTTGACTTCTGCACAAATAGCATCACCAACTTCCTTTGAAAATATTCGTGGATACTTACCAATGACTTTTAACTGTTCTTGAAGATTTCTTTTTGATCTTCTATATAGACTTCACTGAAAAATTCCACCGCCTTAGCTTCTAAAGAATTTTGATCCTACAAAGGTATTCTCCTTAGGTCATTAAGTTCCCATATAGAGTTTATGTTCCTTCTCATATTGGAAAAATTTTGAATTTTTTGTGTGTTTTTATCACTACTCTGAATCCATATGGCCCAACTTTTCAGATGCCATGCTTCTTCCTCTTGAAGTAGGAGGTTCTGTTTTTTTGTTTATAAAGAAACCCTAAAAGATTTTCTTTCCTCCGTGAACATACCTTCCATATTATCATCCAGGTTATTTAACTGCAACTCAATATTGCACAAATCAACTTGTTTACTTTCACTCATCTCCTGAACCCATTTTATCACATCAAATTTTAGTTGTTTGAGTTTGTATAACAGAGAATGAGTGGCATAACTAAATAATTTTTGGGAGTATTCCTTCTACTTGGAATGAACCAATGAGAAAAAACCATCATCAGTAAGCCAATTATGGTTAAACTTGAAGGGATAGATAACCTTTGGATTGTCCAATTCAATTTCCAGAAAAACGGGTTTATGATCTGAAAGCCCATCAGAGATCGACTAGCTTTTGTATTTTCCAAAACACTGATTGATATCGTCTGCAATAAAAAAATGATCAAGTATTTTTGCACAACCACTTTTTCTAGTTCTTTCATTACTCCAGGTAGGAACCATAACCATTGGAGTAACATCAATAAGCTTAGTTTCCTTGAAAGACTCTCTAAAGAATCCTACTAAAGGATCTTCCTTACTCCCAGAGCCCCTTCCTTACTCCCAGAGCCCCACACTTCCAATGTAGAAAGGGTATGTTGGAAAGGGATTAGTCTGCATGATGTGTGGAAACGCAAAGTGCGAAGAAGGACCGTTCGCAGAAGAAAGGTCCAATTGCGGATAACAATGAGCTGAAAAAAATGCAAAAGTGGTTTAGTTTGTTAGGATTGGGTCATGTGGACCATTTTGTAACTTTAGTACCATATAAGTAGGAGTATGATTGTAAGCCTAAGGGCATCCATTTTTTGATACATCTTTGATCTTTAATCTTTTTTGTATCCGCGTTATGATGTATTGACTGTTCTGTGAAGGTCATTCCGCAGGTTTTGATGAATGCACGAAGATGTTCGATTATGGTCGTATCTTTTGTCTTTGTTTCTGCTAGATGGTGAATACAAATGTTTGCAAAATGTTTAATACTTTGTGGTTGGGTAATTTATGTTCATGTGAATGAGTAGTTTGATCGTGTTGATGCGAATTCCGATTATGTATTGAATCTGCGAATGATGAATTGTTAGCATAATGCGAAAGGTGTAATCTCTAGTTTCTATGAGTGCAATGTGTGTTTGGTGCTGTCCTCAACTCTACTGCGGAAACTTGGTTCCTGCAGCCCCCTTATCCATCTCGGGTGAGACTTCACTTGCTCTACGAGTGTTGTTGGAAAGGGTTAAACCTTTACGGGACAGTGTGTAAGGGAGTTTGGTTGGTGTTTGTTGACGACAGTGCAAAGTGAACCCCTATCGATAGTCGTTGTGTAAACAAATAGTTTCATTGCCGGGACCCTGAAGAGGAAAAGAAGAGGATATGTTGTGTCACGCGAGGAAACTGGAGATCCAAGACTGGTTTGACAAGAGAGCAGAAGAATTCTCAGAAGGAGAAAAGAAAAACCCTGGACAGACAGTAAGCAGTTGGTTGCAGAAGTACATTTATTCGGATAAACACGAGATATTGTTTTGCGAATTCCCGGTAATGTTGCATGAGTGTTTACCGCAACTAACATGTCAGAAGAACCATTTCCAAAAGACTGAGTTGGACTATTGGACTTCAGAGTTATTTTGACAGCTGAAACAAGTCGACAATAAGGTATCACGAGTTGTAAACTTATGGGTAGATAGTATCTTAGAAGGATACATCACCGAGTTTGTTGTGGACATGATCAAATCATACAACGATGCAGAAAGGAAGTTCTTCAAAGGACCAAGGCGGAGATTCCTTCTGTTATTAAAACTATGGATTAAGATGCTCGTCTGTGAAAAGGGCATATTAAGGATGAAATCCGATGAGTAGAAGATCAGGTGTGCGGAAGTTGTGGGTACCGTGTGGATGCAGGTCTGGTAGAAATATGCGGGTTAGATGGACATGAGTGATGACGCATTTTTTAGGGAAGCTAGCGAAGAGTGTGGTACCTTGAGGAGTGGGGTTATATTCTGGTGTCGTGAGAAGAAGAGGAGGACTAAGAGAGAGTCTCCTAAGAGGACTGGAACAAAAGACTATGAAACAGGACCACAAGGAAGGAAGCAACCTTATTACGACGGATAAAGTGAACAGGCTACCCCAGAAGCAGACGAAGGATGAACCTTGAGCTATAATGTACCTTCAACTCCACGCACTTCTCAGAATTTGATAGAAGCAAGCACAAGCTATTCACAGAGCTGTCGTATGTGCCAAAACAGTACTAATAGTAACGCATCAGTAAATAATAATAGTAGAAGTACAAGAATGGCGGTTGACGAAGCGAATATGTCGACATTCCAAGGTAACGGTACCGAGGATCCCGAACAATACTGGTTTTTGTGAGAAGCAGTATGTACTGTGAAGTGGGTCTAGGATGAAGATATAAAGAAGGGACAAATAGAGACGACCCTCAAGGGCCGTGCGCTAGATTGGTATATGAAGTTTACTAAGGTACCGACGGGAGCTCAAGGGAAAACATTTCTATAAATAAAAGTAGGGATGATCAATGAATTCAGGAAGACAAAATCTAAGTCGCAGTACATTACTAAGCTCAAATAAATCAAATAATTTCCCAATGAGTCAGTATGGGACTTCGACCAACGATACAAAACACTAATGGAGAAGGTGAGTTTTGGGATGAATGATATGTAACACAAAGAATGGTTTATTGTTGGGTTGGTGCCACACATTCGCGGACCACTAATGAAACAAAAGTTAGCAACTCGAGAATAAGGGTGGAGATTGCAATGAAGATGGAGGCTTCACCAATCAGCAAAACGGGTTTAGGAATGCATCGAATACAAGCACAACTGGAAAACTTGACGATCCAACTGCAAGACATGAAGAAAGTAAAAGATGCCCGCGAAGAAGTCTGGTGCACTAGATGCAGGACAGAAGGACACCACAAGGATCAGTGCCCAGACTTTTGAGAATATTTGCAATCGGGTGCACCAAATCCCCTCACTCAAGGAGGGATGCCTTGGTGTCGTGTCTTCCAAATGAGAGGCCATCGACCATAAGAGTGTGTGTACCTGCAGAAGATAGTGTCGAAACCAGCGAACTTGTATTGCAAGTTCTGTAAATTGGTTTGCCACGATAAGAACGACTGCAGAGCTTATGGCCTACTTCAGGAGAGGACTGCGGCTACATACTTCATGACGGGAGAAGAACAGCCACCGGTTCAACAACAACAATAGTATAATAAACCGCCAGCACAATATAATCTAAAACCACAACAGTATAACCCACAGCCGCAGTATGATCAATCACAGTATGGCCAACCACAGTATCTACAACTGTAGTTTCAACAACCACAATATGGTTTATTGCAATATCCGCAGCCACAATATAATCAACCAGAGTACCCACCATACGAGGCACTGCAGGGAGGAGTTAGAGGGGGTTCTATGGAGGCCGAGGCGCTGGTGCTACCCGAGGAGGAGCTGCTGGATGAGGTAGAGGACCCATAATATGCTATAATTGTGGTCAGCAAGGGAATTATCGAAGGGATTTCTCTAATCAAAAACCACAATGCACTTATTGCAATGCTATGGACCATGCGGTCGAATATTGTCCTCATCTCATCGCAAAATGGAAAACTAAGAACCTTCCCCCACCTCCACGAAATCAAAATCAGAATCAGAATCCGCCAACGGTACAGAAGATCCCAGTAGAAGTTAGGAGTCGAAACGCGACTGTTGGAATTGCGACTCAAGGAGGAGCTATGACAGGGGCTGATAGGTCACAGGCTAGCATCTGACTGATAATAAGGAAACAAATCACATTTGATGCGAAAGCAAAAAGGGACATTTCTCTGAAAGCGCGGGAGGCATTACGGCAGTCGAGGCAATCACCTCTTCAGCAGGAAGTAGTTACATATGATATGCCACTGTTATTTGACATAAGGAATTCGCAGAGGAAAGAAAACACCTTACGAGCCATTTTGGAGAGTTTCCTGGAGCTGGCACAAGATTAGGATGCATTGACAAAGATAGCAAACATGTTACATCGATGGCAGGTTGCACGGCTGGAGCGGACGGTCAATCTCATACATAAGAGAAAAACATGAGGCGGGATGCGGATGTCCGCACAAATTGGAGCATTCGATGTCGACTCTATTATCTTGGACCTGGGGTCGGACGTGAACATCCTGACTAAACAGATGTGGGAAATGATGGGAAACCACAGTTGGCCTCGTCCCCAGTGAAACTGCGCCTAGCCAATCAGAGTAAGGTCACCCCACTCAGTCAGCTATGCCAGGTCCCTGTTAAGATTGAGGGCCTCAAGACTTATGCAGATTTTGATGTGATCAAAATTGTGGAAAATACCATCCCCTACCCAGCGCTGCTAGGGATAGACTGGGAAATGGATAATCTAGCTATCATCAACTTCAAGAAAATAATTATGTCATTTGAGAACCAGAAGATAAGGGTTGTCGCACCTCTTGACCTTGTGGAAGGGAAAAGGTATGTAGAGCCATTGAGGGATGAGTTCACTAAGGGATGGGATAATGTATACAACATTTCTGAAGAATGTATCAACCCTACTATAGATGGAGAATTAGGGTGGCGCAGTATCAATTCCACGTCATCATATTTAGACGAAGCACTTGAAAATTGGCAGACTCGGTTGCTTGAAGGGTCATTCAGGAGGTGTGGAGGGATCACTTAGTCGCTGCGATGGGTAGCCACAAAAGAGTGCGAGCTACCAACATATGAGGGACTACCCAATTTAGCTACATTCTTCACTGAATTTGAGGAAAAAGTGGCAGAACCACAACGGCTCTTGGCCTTGGAAGAAGCCTTGAAGGCTACACCAACACGATGGTGGGCAATGCACAAGTCCACCATAACTACCTGGCCACTATGTCGCCACCTAATAATGGTTAGGTTCGGCGATGTAGAAGGATATAGCGGAAGGAATTTTGGTGGTAGAGGTGACCCAAAGGTGCATTTGGCTGAGTGTGAAAGAAAATGGGGGCTACAAGCGAAACAAGAATGGGTCCATGCGTTTATTCACACACTAAATGAAGTACCGCAGAGTTGGTATGTCGCAGCAGAACTGTGACGTGGAAAAATATCTTGGGAACAACTGAGAGTTGGCTTTAGCCAAATGTTTAGTTTCTCCGACGAAAACCCCTTCATCCATAGTGCATTATAGGTGATTCAGGAGAAGGTATTTGAAGCAGCCCTGATAGAGAAACTGTTGGGGCTTCAATGGACTACGACACCATAAATGTTAATGGGATGCTACAATATCACAAGAGAGTCGGATGATGAGGATGATCTGAGGGCTACGTATTTACCATAGTCGGAAGGAATTCATAGTGTTCAGGCACTAGAAATACCTTCCAACAAGTTTCAGCAACCGCTGAAGATCAAGAAAGTAAACATTGGGTCAAAGGAGAACCTGAAGTTTGCAAGCATTGGGGATTATTGGGATGATTCGACTATTGCGAATATGACTGATCTGTTCCATGAGTTTCAAGATTTGTTCCCAACGAAATTCTCAGAGATGAAAGGAATTTCTAGGGACTTAGGAAAAATTAAAATTCCTTTGAAACCCGATGCGAAGCCAGTCAAGCAACGACCCTACCGGTTGAATCCAATGTACAAGGAACTGGTGAAGGCTGAGATTGAAAGAATGTTGGAAGCAGGCATTATAGAACAATTCAAAGAATCAGAGTGGATCAACCCAATGGTGGTCTAGGATAAGAAAACCTATGAAGTCAAGATCTGTGTTGATTTAAGAAAATTGAACAACGCATGCCTACACGATCCATTCCCTACACCATTTACAGATGAAGTGTTAGAAGGAGTGGGTGGTCAGGAAATATACTTCTTCATAGATGGATTCTCCGGCTACCATCAGATAAAGATTGCAAAGGAAGATCAACACAAGATAACTTTTGTCATTGAATGGGGATGTTTTCAATACACGGAGATGTTGTTTGGTCTGAAGAATGCACTAGCCATTTTTTCAAGATTGGTAGTTGCGACGTTCAAGGGCTACATCCATAAGTTTCTTTAGGTCTTTATGGACGATTGGATGGTGTATGGGTTGGTCAAGGATCATGTTGCAAATCTGCGATTTATTTTGGAAAGAGTTCAACAACACCAACTTTCATTGAACCTGAAAAAGTGCATTTTTTGTGCTCTGTTTGGGATTTTACTGGGGCACATCATTTGTAGGGAAGGAATGTTGTTCGATCCTGCAAAGATTGCAATTTTTTTCTACCTACCACCACCGACAACAGTCAAGAAATTGAGAGTGACATTGGGATACACAGGGTACTACAAGAAATTTATCAGAGGGTATGCAGCGATCACGGCGCTGATGGAAAAGTTGTTGAAGAAAGACGCCAAGTTTGAATGGAATGAAGAATGATAGAAGAGTCTGGATATATTAAAAGCAAATATGGTTGAAGCACTCATCCTCTTATTTCCATATTGGATGAAGGAGTTGCATGTTCACGTTGATGCATCATCAGTTGCATTAAGAGTCATCTTGAACCAACCAGGCGAAGGCACAATAGACCACCCGATAGCATTTCCAAGTAGAAATTTGTCTACTGCGGATAAGAATTACACGACTATAGAAAGGGAGGGCTTGGCGATGGTCTACACCTTACAGAAGTTTTGACACTATCTCTTAGGGGGGCATTATAAAATTTTCACCGATAATTTGGCACTTAAATACCTGGTGAACGAGCCTGTGTTGGAGGGGAAGATCTATCGATGGTTGTTACTCTTCCAGGAATTTGATTTTGAGATAATCATAAATCCAGGCCGACTGAATGTAGGACCAGACCACTTGTCACAGATAAATTCTAGGGAAGAGCCAAGGAGCATTAATGATCGATTGCCAGATGCTTAGTTGTACAGGGTTGGAATGGTCGACGACCATTATGAACAATTCATTTAGTTCTTAGCAACATGAGAGGCACCGGCCAGATTAACCACCAATCAAAAGAAGCAACTAGTCGTCAGAGTTGATGATTTTCGACTGATTGTAGGGAAATTGTATAAGATGCGACCAGATGAGAGAATTCGACGATACATCCTTCCGTATGAGCAGGAAAGGATTCTAGTGGAAGTTCACAATGGGATCGTTGGAGGACACTATGGCAGACGCACCAGTGCAAGGAAGATCCTTCGAGCAAGACTATGGTGGCCGACAATACATGGAGATGATGTGGACTACACTAAAAGATGCAACGTATGTCAACGGACAGGGAAGCCATAACGAGGGGACGAAATGCCGCTAGTACCTCAATTGACACTGCAGGCTTTTGACAAATGGGCAGTTGACTTCGTGGTACCCATCAAACGACCAGGCAAAAGAACAGGATCGCCCTACATAATCACTGCAATGGACTATTTGACGCGATGGGCGGAAGTGGAACCTGTGAAGGATTGCTCAACTGCGACAGCAGCAAGATTTGTCTTCGACAGTGTGGTCACCATGTTCAGGTTCCCAAAGATACTAATGAGTGACCAAGGGTCTCATTTTGTTAATCAAACAATTGTAGCAATGACAGAGGAATTTCAAATACAACACCGGAAGAGCACCCCTTACCATCCGCAAGAAAATGGAACAATGGAGGCATTTAAAAAAATGCTGGAGTATGCGCTCATGAAGGTATGCAACACGAATCGGGATGATTGGGATTTGAAGGTCCATGCGATACTGTGGGCATATCGCACAACTTGCAAACGATTGACGGTCCAGATACCATTCAAGCTTGTTTACGAGTAGGAAAACGTAATGCTGATGGAGTATATTGTCCCCAGTCTGTGCATCAAAGTAGTTATAGGAATGAGTGACGACAGAGCACTAGAAGAACAATTGGTACAGCTTGATGAGGATCGGTTCATCACAGGCTTTCATAAATAGGTAGAAAAGGATCGCGAGAAGGATTTGTTGAGATATTGTAACTTCTAAGAATATTATATTTGTACTTTATTATTCTGGAGATGTTTCATTCCTCCATGAAGACCTTATTGTATATCCGAAGATGTTTTATTCCTCCGTGCAGAATGTGGTAACATGGGTTATTACACTTCCCTAGTGCAGGTCGGCCCTGTATGAGAAGGAGCTCATGTTTGGGATTACATCATTTGTATTTGATGGTCATCTATATTGAGGAAGCTTTGCTGGGTTTTCTGCCCCATGAGGGTTTCCAAGGATAAATCTGTGTCTCTTGTGTTTATGTTATGCTTGTTGTTCTTTCAGTGATCCTATATATGCTATTGTTCTGAAATGGAATGTAATACTGATATTCTCTATCTTAGCATATTGAATTTTAACATGTTTGGCATGATCGACACGTTAAACCAAAGCACTTTCAGTGCAGAGATATGGTTCTACTATGTGACAACAGGTTTGTGAAACACCCAGGTAAGTTACAAATGCATTAGATGGGTCCCTACATAATAGATTTTGTCACTAACAGAGGTGCAGTGCAGTTGAAGAGTTTAGACGACATGTTATTTCCAAAGCTAGTAAATGGGAATCGATTCAAACCCTATCGCCATGACCAGGCACATAGAGATTGAAAACAAAAAAAAAGATGACACAAAGTAAAAAGCATGGCCAGTCGGGTCTCTCGTTAATGCCTCGCACGTTTAGTATGCGAGAGTCAACTCTGAGTACGATCACTGCGGATCAACATCAATGGAAGATGACAGAGAAGTATGATGATAGAATTAGATGGCTATGGGAAATATATTTCCAATGATGATCAAGTGTCAAGAAGCAAGCATAAATACTAGCGTAGGGATCAAAGAATGAAATTTGAAGTCAAGAGAGTCTGAAGATCAGTAATTTGTATAATGCAAGTTAGTAAGTTAGATTCAGAGAGTTAGGAGGTTAAGTGAGCAATCCCAAGGAAGTTGTGGGAAAGGGAAGTCAGATAGTTGCAATGGTGCACTTCATTTCAAGCGGGAGCACTCCAAGCGCACTAAGTACAAGGACGACGACCGTGCATGAACAACCAGTGAAGGGAGCAGTGTAGACACTTAGGAGGAACAGAGATGAGGTATCACCCATGATGTCTAAGAGTGCGGTAGTAGTTAGAAGAGATGGGGTCTCCTCGACCACCACAACACCAGGGGAAAAGGCCCGCTGGCTCCAACAACGGATGCTCAAATGTGCAAAACAGATGTGCTAGAGCAGCTGGCCTATTTCACAATTTGGCGGTGTTGATGAATTTTTTTCCATATCGCAGCAAGCCTGAAGTGCAAGAGCAAGAGCAGTACGGGTAGACGATCAAGGTTTCAAGAGACTGGAGGATGAGTTTGAGGTAGATGATCAATGTTTCAAGAGACTAGAGGATGAGTTCAAGAAGTACAAGACAGCGAACTCCAGACGTCAAGAATAGATTTAGAAGTTTACCACAGTGATGGATGAGACCAATACTAGAGGTGTCCAACTGAGGTGGCTCGAGGGCGATCCACAAGTTTGTGTTGGTGGCCTGTTGGCATGGGATTAGTCCACATGAAGTGCAGAAGCCGATAGTGCGAAGAAGGACCATTCGCAGAATAGAGGTCCAATTGCGGAGAACAAGGAGCCGAAAAAAAAGTGAAAGTGGTTTAGTTTGTAAGGATTGGGTCATGTGGACCATTTTCTAACCATTTAGTACCATATAAGTAGGAGTATGATTGTAAGCCTAAGGGAATCCATTTTTTGATCCATCTTTGATATTTGATCTTTTTTGTATACGTGTTATGATGTATTGACTGTTCTATAAAGGTCATTCCGTAGGTTTTGATGAATGCATCAAGATGTTTGATTATGGTCCTATCTTTTGTCTTTGTTTCTACTAGATGGTGAATACAAATGTTTGTGAATCTTTAATACTCTGTGGTTTGGTAATATTTCGTTCATTCGAATGAGTAGTTTGATTGTGTTGATGCGAATGTCCATTATGTATTGAATCTGCGAATGGTAAATATGAGAATGATGAATTGTTAGCATAATTTGAAAGGTATAATCTCTTGTTTTTGCAAGTGCAATGTGTGTTTGGTGCATGTCCTCAACTCCACTATGGAAACTTGGTTCCTGCATCCCCCTTATCAATCTCGGGTGAGACTTCACTCACTCTGCGAGTGTTGCTGGAAAGGGTTAAACCTTTCCGGGTCGGTGTTTAAGGGATTTTGGTTGACGTTTGTTGACAACAGTGCAAAGCGAACCCCTATCGACAATTGTTGTTTCAATAGGGTAAGGTTCAGTTCACCTGCAAGGATAAGGGAGGGGTCACTTAGACTTCCATTTTGAAATAAATCCTCCCATAATTCTTTTTAGTGATTATAAGGACCATACACGTTTAAGATACGAATGGTCCTGTCCAGATCCTTAAGTTTACCTTCGAACAGAATGCCTGCATCCACCAAAAAAGAAGAGAAGTGTGATTTGAGGGGATTCCAGGAAGTTAAAAGACCCCCAGATAAACCAATAGAAACACTACCACAACAGTTTCAGGAGGGGAATTTTTTTAGAAAAACCTCACATGTTTATTGAGAGGGGACCATGGTTTCCTGAAGGACGATAATATTCGGCTTGGTTGATTGAATCAACCGCTTGAGGGAAGTTCATTTGGGAACACTGCAAAAGCATCTAATTTTTAGTGCTAAAAGGATCATTAAGGATCACAATCCAGAGGCCTGTTTTCTTTAAGGGCTTAGATATAGGAAACATTAGGAGACAAACTAGAAAGAACTTTCCCAACAGATGTAGCATCATAGAGTTTTGGGTTTTCAAAGGGTAGATGAATTTCAATGAAATTTGAGAGAGTACCTTGTAAATCGGTCTTCTTCCCTCTTTTTTCCCTAGAAGTGACATTATTCAAATGAATGGATGAGATAGGAAGGATATATTCACCCCTGCGTTTCCCCGAGTAAACATGTATTTTAACCCACTCCAATACCCCACCATCATTGATCAGAGGATCATAGGTATCCGTGCAACTAGTGGGTGTGGAAAAAGTATCCCTCGATCCTCAACCTCTGAGGGAAATGAAGGGGAAAATAGCTTTCAAGTAACAGGTTGGGAGGGTTCAATAACAAGAGTTGGATCATCAATCTGATCAACCGGTATAACATCAACCAAATTAACCACATTTTCCCCAACATAATCCAGAACTTTAACATTTGGGGGAAACACAGAAGTATCAAGAGGGGATTCAGTGACACCATCAATGAAATCAAGCAATAATTTTACCAACTCCTCTTTATTCATAATTTTTTGTAAAACAGGAAGGGTTCCTTTTAACTTACCCAAGAAATCCATCGCCAATGAGTGGTCCAAAGGGACAGTATGAGCCAAAATAGTGTCGAAGTATTTTAAATTTCCAAATTCATCTGATGATTCTAGTTCTTCAACTGGCTGGTCTGCTGATCGCCTAGGTAAAAAATCCCTAACATGTCAGGTTTTGTGACAATTGAAGCATCGGAATGGCACACACCAATAATCCAATATTTGGATAAAAACCCCATCATTGCAGATCACCTCGACTTCTTTCGGCAAGCTTTGTCAAGTCACCATTTCCATCAAAACCCTCGGATCCGTCCTATCTACAATAAGAAGGGTATCTTCTTCCACTAATATAAAGAGGCCAATGGATTTGGTGACAGTCATAAATCCCCCAGAGGACTAGCACTGCAGAGGAAAGTCAGGAAAAATGACCTACAGATGTAGCTTAACCAGTTTTTCGGTCCAGGGATTGAAACCAGAGTGCCATCTGGTAAAAAGTAAGGAGCCTTCACCAATTACCAAAAACCTACTTTCAATAAAATGAAGTATCTAATCTATAAGGAAGTGAAAGCTATACCACCCATTTGTTAAAATTCAATATGCTAAGATAGATAACATTAGTATTACATTTCATTTTCGCAACAATAGCATATACAGTATCACTGAAAGAACAACAATCACATCATAAACACAAGAGACAGATTTATCCTGGGAAACCCTCATGGGGTAGAAAACCCAGCAAAGCTTCCTCAATATAGATGATCAGTAAATACAAAGATGTAGTCCCCAAACAAGAGCTCCTTCTCCTCCTATGCAGATCTCTCTCTCTCCTATGTGCCAATCACAAGTGAGTGAATGTGATAAATGAGGAACACACCTCCTCTATTTATACTCATCTTCTAACTGACTTTTCACCCTAACTGGGCCGACCTCTCCTAAGAGAGTCTAATATTCCCTAAACAACTAACTCGAGCCTGACCCCACAAGGGAGGTCTAATAACCCTAGTTACCACATTCTCTCAGAGAAATAAACATCTACGGATATACAATAGGGTCTCCACGGAGGAATGAAACATCTCTGGAATAATAAAGTACAAATATAATATTCTTAGAAGTTACAATATCTCAACAATCCCCCTTAACGAGAATGATATTATAACAACATCTGCAGGAGCAAGGAGTCATTAACTACATGATACATGATACATCTATAAATCATTGGAAGCTTTCTTTAACATCATCAGTAACTCAAACAGTTACTCGAACATCTTCAAGTCTTCAATACTGGAATATCAACATCTTCAGTACTGAGTCTTCATCTTCTGTAGCATCTGAACAGCTACAGCAACATCATCATCTGGATCTCTTGATCAATAGCATCATCATCTGGATCTTCTCGATCAACAACATCATCATCTAGATCTTCTCGATCAACAACATCATCATTTGGATCTTCTCGATCAACAGTATCATCATCTAGATCTTCTCGATCAACAACATCATCATGTGGATCTTCTCGATCAATAGTATCATCATCTGTATCTTCTCGATCAACATCATCATCTTCTCGATCTTCTCAATCAACATCATCATCATCATCATCTGGATCTTCTTGATTAACATTATCATCATCTGGATCTTCGCGATCAACAACCTCATCATTTGGATCTTCTTGATCAATAGTATCATCATCTGCAATACACATGATCCAATTACGGGATGATCAATCCCTCTCACTTTAGGACATAGGGCCAAGGATGATACAATCTTGATCTGCTTACGGGATGATCAATCCCTCTCAATTTACGACAACTCACATGTCTATGGACAATGCAATCCAGATCTATTTACAGGATGATCAATCCTTCTCACTTTAATACACCTCCCATGTCTAGGGATGATGCAATCCCAACCACAATACTAGTCCTTTTTCATACTGGATGTGACCTAGATTAAATCTAGGATTTATCACCACAGAGCCAGTACTTTTCATACTGGATGTGACCTAGATAAAATCTAGGATTTATCACCACAGAGCCAATCATTTTTCATACTGGATGGGACCTAGATCAAATCTAGGATTTACCACCATAGAGCCAGTCCTTTTTCATACTGGATGCAACCTAGATCAAATATAGGATTTATCACCACAGAGCCAGTCCTTTTTCATACTGGATGTGACCTAGATCAAATCTAGGATTTACCACCACTAAGCCAGTCCTTTTTCATACTGGATGTGACCTAGATCAAATCTAGTATTTATCACCATAGATCCAGTCCTTTTTCATACTGGATGTGAACTAGATCAAATCTAGGATTTATCACCACAGAGCCAGTCCTTTTTCATACTGTATGTGACCTAGATCAAATCTAGGATTTACCAACATCTTTCTCGGAGGCAAGAGCCTACGGATCTCTTTAGGACATATGTCCAAGGATGATACAATCCACTCATCAACTTAGACCAAGTCTAAGGACCACTCATCAACCTCATTGTCGGTATCATTGACCTCATCGTTAATATCATTGACCTCATCGTCAATATCAGGTATTGATACAAGTATCCTTATCATCAATACAAGTATCCTCATCATCGATACAATTATCCACGTCATCGATACAGGTATCCACATCATCGACCTTACCATCGATGCAGGTAATCTCATCATTAGCGACAATATCACTCCCCCTTTCGAGGAGGGTCCTTCTGAAATACACCAAGCTTGTCTCAGAAATACTCAAACTTTACTCGAGACAGAGGTTTGGTCAATACATCAACAACTTGTTCGTGAGTGCTCACATACTCGAGCTTTATAGCTCCTTTTTGCACCATATCCTGTATATAGAAATATCAGATCTCTATGTGCTTTGACTTATTATGGAACACTGGGTTCTCTATCATCTTGATACAAATCTGGTTGTCACACAGGATCATAGTGGGGTCCATCTCTAAGTCAAACAATCCTGATAACAACTTTCGAAGCCATATCGCTTCACAACTAGCAAAGCAAGCAGCTATATACTCTGCTTCAGCTGTGCTGAGAGCTACACTAGATTGCTTCCTGCTAAACCATGAGATCATGGCAGATCCCAGACAATAACATCTGCCCGATGTGCTCTTCCTGTCTAATACACTTCCTTCCCAATCAACATCTGTGTAGCTATACAATCTGAAGTCATGATCTCCAAGATAACATAGGCCAAAGTCTATCATACCCTTTAGGTACCTCATCACATGCTTTGTAGCTATCAGGTGAAGATGCCTAGGTTCCACTAGATACTGACTCAAGGTTTTCACAACAAAGCATATATATGGCCTGGTATTCGTCAGATATATCAATGACCCAATATTATATCCATACAGAGTCACATCCACTAACTCTTGATGAATCATTGTCTAATAGCTTCAAGTTGGAATCCATGGGAGTGGCCATGGTTTTGCATTCCAACATATCAAATACTTTCCCTAGTTGAGAAAGATTCCTTCTAGGCCTTGATATACTTCCAGACCTAGGAAGTAATGCATCAATTCAAGATCTTTCATCTCAAATTTTGTAGCTAGCTTCTTCTTGCTTTCCATGATCTGTTTCTCATTCCTTGTTAGAAAGAGATCATCCACATACAATAATAGTATGACAGTTTCATCATCCATAACCTTAAGGTAAAGGTTAGGATCAGCTTTTCTTTTGGTAAATCCCAAGCTTGTCAAGAATCTATCAATTCTCCCTTTGTGACTAAACATCATTCACACTCTGCATTGAGTGATCTTCTGCATATCTATCTGTTCCATCTCCCATCATATGGGTTTGCTGATATGATCCTCAAGATAATTCGAACTATGTGGTGAGTTCCTTCTTGCATCCATCTAAGATAAGAATGTCATCTGTATATAGAAACCATCTTCAACCTTGTAGCAAAGGTTGAAATCCACATAACCCATGGTGATCATTAATCTCATCAAATTACTATCGATCCAGGGTACCCGTACAGAGCTTTCTTCAATTGAATCCTGGAATTTTTCTTGATTCGTACTTCTTCTTCAATTACACCATTAAGAGAATGGTCTTATCTAGCCACTTGAAGCAAACATCTCATCATGATCCTCTCCCTCTTTCTAAGAGAATCCTCTAGCCACGATCCTTCTATATTATGTTTGATTTCTAAGTCTTCTTGTTGAACATCCATCACTTGTTCGGTGTTCATCATCCTTCTTTTGTAGATCATACCACATGATCTTTCCCACAAATCAAAGTTAATTACATGATTAGTAATACTTCATAATCATCAAATCATGTTGACATGATAACCTATTATGCATACAGATATGATTCACATAGTTATGCAACTATCTTGACCAATACTTTGGCACAACACTTTTCCTTATCCTGTATGCATACAGTGGTTATCTAGATGCCTTCCATCTCTAACAGAACATACTATCAAGAGCGTTCACAGCTCTCAGCATGTCAACAAAGAGGTTTCATTCTAGATAAACAACAATGGAATGTTTGTCCAACTTACCCATCATATGCATATTAGTATTATATTGTTCAATGCTATATGAATGCTTACACTATGCATGATATATTCTAGGAATACAAATATGCATACAACTATTACGAGCAATATTATTGACTAATTAGATATTCAAATATCAACTCAAATACTTATCTTTTATGTTTGTGTGGTTGCCTCCCACTTGATCTCTATTTTATGATAGCATCATTATATGTCTTTGAACTTCTATCCATTATGTACCACTACGCATGCTTGAGTGTGCACTAGTGTCATCCTCATGATCTCATACATAATCATACATTCATTAGTATAATCTCAATACTATCAAAACATTATGATTCTAAATAATCTTAAGTATGTATGGTCATGATTATTTCATACACATGTATACTTACCTAAGGTCCTAACACAAGGTAGGATTCTAACTTGATATAGGAAAACATACCTGGATTATCATGCTTGATTATGTCTTAACATACCCAAACAATATTTTCTTTGTTCTCTTCAATGATTTAGAGACCTTGTGCTAGAACCTGCATATCTCATAAGTTAAGCATAGTAGAACAAAGTCATACATACCTCGTAAGTAGGGCTTCTATGTGGTCAAAGACTATGGATGAGTCTTTGCCTTCATGTCATCATGGTCATAGAACTTGATTTGTGTTTCTTGATGTACCTGTATCTTGTTAGCAAACAACATCATCCTCATACAACACCACATGTGCATTAGTACAATCATAAGTGGCATAACCCTAATCAATGAATGTCTTCTTATCATTCACATTCATTCATAATTTGACTGAGGTGATCATACAATCTAAAATTAATCATGATTGTACTAACCTCAATAATATGAAGACAAACATATTATGAACTTAATCATGAAATAGATTTCAAAACATACTTGTATCTTCTCAAGTCATACCTGTCGAGTAGTCTTCTCTATAAGGGTAAAATGCTAACCATCCAAGGTAGATAGCTTGTAAACATCTTATGTATGTTCATGGTGCTTGGATGATAGAATATCAGTGCCATTTAAACCTTTTTCATTGTTTCCCTATGAGTCTCCCAACTTTGCTAGGGTTTCTTCTTACTTGAAAACCCTAATCTTCAATCTCGTTCCTCCCACAGCATTTTGATGGAGGATTAATATATACGATAAATGGATTCCAAATCCATTATAAAAGTTTCCAATGTTGCATCAAGTGTCTCCAACATTGTATCAGGTCCTTCCATACCTAAAAAACTGAAAACCCTAAGTGAGAGCTTCTTCCTCCTCTTCTTAGATTTCCTACGTTGAGCCATTTCATATGTTCCATATTGTTTCTGGTGTATCTCTGCAATTTTGGATTTGCAGGGTTTGAAACTTCGGCCTGTGGTATCTTGAACTATCATCTTTCCAACCCCATAGGTCTGATCTTCAATGGATTCTCCATGAGAGATATATGCTAAGTGTCGCAACATGACATGTTTATGGGATGAAACAACATAGCGAACTTGTACAAAGTGCCACGTGTTACTGTTTCAACTTCGGCCTCTGAAAACCGGACCTTTGAAACTAAATTCCATTCCCTAACTATCACTTTTTACGAAATTTCATCTGGAGCTTCCTAGCTTGAGATATGACCTTTTTCCCTAGGTCACCTATTTAGGACTGCATTCTGGAAGAGGTCAAAACCCTAACTTGTACGGATCATATCTCACAAAGTACAATGAATCTAAGGCTAAACTTCGGACACAAGGTACATGAACATTTCATCTCCAGTCTATAAAAGTTTAAGATCCTAAACCTTCGCCAAAAAGGAGTTATAGTGAAAGTTTCACGATGACTGGTTTTTGATATACAAAACCCTAACTTTCAAATTGTAGTAAGTGAAGCAAGTGTCGTAAGTGCCATACATTGCCTTCCTTCAAGCTAGCTCTTATACCATGTTAAAATTCAATATGATAAGATAGATAACATCAGTATTACATTTCATTTTCGCAACAATATCATATACAGGATCACTGAAAGAACAACAAGCATAGCATAAACACAAGAGACACGGATTTATCCTGGGAAACTCTCATGGGGTAGAAAACCAAGCAAAGATTCCTCAATATAGATGATCAGAAAATACAAAGATGTATTCCCCAAACAAGAGCTCCTTCTCCTCCTATGCAGATCTCTCTCTCTCCTATGCATCAATCACAAGTGAGTGAATGAGTGATAAATGAGGAACACACCTCCTCTAATTATACTCATCTTCTAACTGCCTTTTCACCCTAACTGGGCCGACCTCTCCTAAGAGAGTCTAATAACCCCTAAAATGATAACTCAAGGTTGACCCCACAAGGGAGGTCTAATAACCCTAGTTACCACATTCTCTCGAAGGAATAAACATCTCTGGATATACAACAGGATCTCCATGGAGGAATGAAACATCTTCGGAATAATAAAGTACAAATATAATATTATTAAAAGTTACAATATCTCAACACCATTGACCAACAAATTTACCCTCGGAATGTACTGAATGATAGGATTCCAAAATTTCCCCATCCATTCTACAATTTCAGTCCTAGATAGTTGGATGAATTCAAATCTTTCGAGAAGGGTACGTTTAGTTAACCCAATGACCATATCGAAGGTCACGTCCCTTCCAAGCACACATGTGGATTTACCTCATTTAACCTTTTCAAATTTAATTTTCCTCTTTCTTTGTTCCCTAACCCCTGCCATAGTATTCCTAGGTTCAAAACCTAGATTCTCCGCAGCTCCATAGACTATACTAGGGGTTTGTAAATGCGAATGTGGGGTTTTAATAGCGTCCCAAAAACCCTCCAACTGACAAGGTGGTTTCTCAGTTTCCCAAACCGCAATCCCTTCCTCACAAAGCCCGTGAACTCTACAATATGATTAGGGTTAGGGCGAATGCACTCAACAGGACTATTGAGAAGACTCGGTGTACCATCCGCCGTGACAGGTTTTCGGTCCTCCTGTGATTCCAAATACATGTTCCCCACTCCTATCAGCGAATCCCTATGGGATGACATCATTGAGGCCCTATCCGGTAGGTCGCCATAAATGGCCATAAGGTAAAACGAACTCAACAAATAACCATCGGGATAAACTGGAACCTAAACAGAATCCTGAGAATATTCTAGACAACAAACTGAGAGTTGTATCTCAACGAGGAGCACGAAAAAAATATAGAAACTAAAACAGGATGATTGCGATTCCCACTTTTTTTACAACTTGGTTGGTACTAAGCTAATCAGAAATATTAGTGGACTCCAAGTGTCTCCAAGAGATAACTAAGTTGTATACCCATAGTATGTAATCCATAAAAAATCCATCCACCATAAACCGTGAAAACCCTAACCAGTCCATGTTGGTTATTATATTAGCAACACTTGTTTATTTACTGAGCTTTTCGAACTTTGCATTTTTTAAATGGTTCCAAATTAATATCACATGGTATTAATATATGACATGTGCTTAGTATCATGTTTATTAGTCCATGTCGGCCTTCCAAGCAGCAGGGACTATAGAAATCTGTTTTGCATAATACTATTAGTACCTGCACATTTTCCACTGCATTATAACCATTTTTTTTTGCAAAAACTGTTTATGGCCAATCAAATTATTTGGGGCCTTATTTGGCCTCAAACCAAGGCGAACCCATATTTTATTATTACTGAAACATTCAATTATTCCGACCGTATTTGTTATCAACACATGGAATTATGCATGTTCTTTATCTCTAAACAGTTGTAGTCCTTCACACTTTACACATGCACTTGGTATAACCACAACTCAACAGGTGCTCAATGTACTATCTAATTTAATGTCAAAAAGATAATAGAGTTTAATGGAGGGCTCCCATTCCTTTCCTGGCCGCAGTCAGTCAGGAAAGCATGCGTTGGTGCTCCTGGAGAAATTCAGTCAGACAACCATGCATTGGTGCTCCTGCCGAAAGCGGGTAACAGGCCTTGTTCATTCGTTGTATCACTATGTGGAGTTTATATTTTTAAGTTTCCGGTTATATTTACCATATGTATTCTCCACATATCTGCAGCAAATGTTTTCTGGAGTACAACCTGGAGTACAAGGTGTAAAAATTTCAAATCGAGGGCAATTTGCTCTGAGATTGAGCTCGTCCCTACTGGTAAATTCTTTGTTTGCTCATATTTTCATCGAGGGCTACTCTTAAGGGTTGAGCGTGTGTTGTTCATGGTTGAATTTAGTATAATTTGAGGCTCTATTGGATTCTCTCCTCATTTTGGAGTTTTATAACCTATGGATGAGATGAGATTTAAGTCTATGTATTACCTGTAATACGCCTCATCTTCCATTCTAGCTCCATCAAGTCCATCCTTGTCTACCATTCTAGCTCCATCAGGTCATGGATCATTAGACATCTATATATAAACTTTAGGTTGTTTCTCAAACCATTCCCATGCATCCTTGTCTGTCATTCCAGCTCCATCAAGTCGTGGATCATTAGGCATATATTTCAACTTTTGGAAGTCATCTAGTAACGTTGATGTTGATAATTCATATCAATCCTCAATCTAAATCATTCCATATTTTATTAGCATTATCGCAAGGTGATCTGGTCACCTGAATATTTAACAACACTTCATATTCATATAGCCAAGAATAGAATAGGAATCATGATTAAACAGTGATAAATAGTATAACAGAGTGTTGAGTAAACATCAAAAGGTCAATGAATTTAAATTACTTTTATTTTAAAGCATGCCCATTTTCACGTCATCATAAAATGAAGTTTTTCAAATAGATATAGGTTTGTTTTTTATTCCTCAAGTAGCATATATAATTTCAAGAAATCCCAAATTCAATATAGGTTGAACATAGTAAATTCTTGAGGCTAAGATTCATACATTTTAAGTCGTTCAGAGTACTCTCTTCATGCTTCTCACTATGTTGTTGCTTCACATGCATTTGAATCCATTTTATGTTGATACTGTATAGAAATTAAACAAAGATTACTATAATGGACAATGTCCAAACTTATTATTTTTAGTTTTCTGGTGTACATGGACTTTATTGTTGTGACTGCAATAAGATCCAGGTATATGTAAACCTGTATGTGATTCTTTATATATGTTCAGAATAAAAACTACATAATTTAAGGAAGCAAGCAGCATGAAATCTGGATCCGGCGCTTCCCACTTTACTCCAGGAAGTGTTATGTATTATACCTACAATGTCCTGATTCAGGTTCTATATCTACAAACCACAATGCTATGAATTCACCCAAAAGATTATCCAAAACCTATAATGTTTAACCTGCTTGTATATCAATGCCTACATTCAATCATACTTGACTATGTATTGATGGAGACCCTCATATCATGTCCACCAAAATTCAAAATATTCTTCTTTAAATCACGGTATACATGGTCCACGAGCAAAATGAGTTAACTCTCGGTCAAAATCAATACCAAAAGCAATATCATTGCTATGCACGGTCACGCAAAGTGATGTAAATAAGAGCGACCTGCATCGTCTAGTTCTTGATAAGCTTGTAATCAATGTACTTGTACTTATGAAACCCTAACATCAGACCATCCAATCGTTCAACCTACATATTGGACCAAGATGCCAATGAATGTGAAAATCCTTCCAACGAATTTGGACACTCCTCAAATTAGAAATAAAATACGATAAAGATAAGAGAACCCAAAATTATACTACTTCAAGAATACCATACATGAAATCCTACATTGCGGGTTCCAAATAAATTTGTCTTTGTGTTCATGGATAGACATAGACCTTGTCAAGATGACAAGTATTTTCATTTCCCTTGAATTCCAATGAAAACAACATTGAGAAAGAATGTAGAAACATTTGATAAACTCATATATTCTTCAATGTTCTATGGATTGCATAGTGAACAAATCACTACCAATTCGAGGGAATCATAAATCCATATCCCAAAACCCATTAAAATATGCAAATTTATGATAGGAAAGCATACGAATTGGTGTGGAGTGGCTTGATAAAATATAGATAATTGGTGGAAAGTATTTGCTTCGGGTGTATATCTCTAAGATAAATAAAACTAATTTGGATTATGAGACATGCAAGAGCTACTTGACGGGTTGGGAAACATTATAAAGTTATACTGGAAGTAACACCCCGACTTCTAGTCTTGTTCAAACTAATTTTTACCATTGACACTGAATACATCCATCCTTAGAATTGAAGATTTTGGTTCCAACATACCTGATGGAAGACATAAAAATTCATATCGCATTAATGAATCACATCAAAACCACATCATACAGTCATTTATTTATCAATCACTATACCACTGGCTAACATATATTTTTTTATTAATTGTTTAAAATGGTTGAGCCTACTTCTGTTGTCATGCTATATAGATAGATGGACTTCAACCCTACTATTGAGATTAGTAATGGAAGGAAGAGGGGGGAGGGACTATAATGTACCCTATCTCCAAAACTGAAAATTACACTACAGCCTACCAAAACAACCAATGGCATACAAACCATCCCATTCATTGCAATCACAGACATGAACCCTTTGCACGGACTTCTTAATAGACTCATATTTTTGTTTGCATTAGACAACCAATGACATCCAAACCATCCCACTCATTGCAATTACAGACTTGAACCCTTTACACAGACTTATCAATAGACTCTGATTTATGTTTGCATTACTCTATTTTGTGTATTGTGACTTCTTTTTAACAAAATTTATCATATACTAATAGAAGCCGCTTGCATTTACTTAAATGAGAATTCCATATATAAAACCGTATACCTAATATTACTTAAATGGGATTTCCATATATAAAACAGTAAACCTAATATACTATTGGCAAGCAATTTTCTCATTTCATTCATCTACTTACTATTCATGGACGAGTGTATTTTTCTTTAATTTTCTATAAAATACTTTTATATCAGAAGTTGCGTTTTTTTCCTCTATTAATTGAGTTATATTGTGTTTTCATTTTCTCGTTTAGTTTTGGCAAGGACTAGAAGCTTTGCTTCCATCTATATTGTTTAATATATGACATGATATTGTAAACATGCAGTGTAAAAACATTTAATGTATATAGGTTTAATATGCGTGAATAGTTTTTATATTCTATGCATTTTTATGAAGGTGTTCAATGGAACATCAAATCTAAACTCTTTGTATGAGCCATGCCATTAGTACACTTTGTATCATCATGTGACTTGGTTTTCAAGAACCTTGGACAAGACAAGCCACAAAAGTTTGGGTGAGTAGTAAATGGTTCTCGTTATATATATGTGTGTGTGTGAGAGAGACAGAGAGAGTGTGTATAAAGGATTGCATGCTTTTAATAGTGATAGTGATAATGATAATGATTTATTTTATTTATTTAATAGTGATAATGATTTATTTTTCTTTCATGTGTAAAATTCACTTAATTCCATTTCAGAAAAAGAGGCACATTATTTCAATAATTTGTCAACATGCCTATCTTTAGAGTAGATTGACTAAAATGTTTGCTTCGTATGCGTCCAATTGTAAATTTATTAATTTTTTATTGATGTTATATATTTACACAATCCATTGGGTAGTGACTCTTGAGAAACAATAATTCTATCCCCATAGAAGTAGCTAATGTGTAGGTAACCATGTCCATTGGGTAGTGACTTGTGAGAAACAAGAATTATATCTCCATAGAAGTGAAAAGTGATAGAAGTACACTTGTAGTTTTATTTGGGGGTTGTCAGTGGTAGTATGTGATTTTAATATTATTTTATTTTATATAAAATATTATTTTAAAGTTATTATATTCTAATCACTAATCATAAATCGAATTGATTAGAATTATTTTATGATATCAATTATTATATATTATCAATTTTATTATTCATTATTGTATTTATATATAATTTTATTTATTTGAAATTTTAAAGAGAAGTCGTTAAATCAAATCATAGAATATGTATACCAGTCTTATTATATTAGAGTGCTTTGAATCATAAATTGTAATTTTAATAATGCTATGACTTTTCTTTAAAATTATTAAGAGATAAAGCACTGTTATTAAAGACAAGGTCGCGACAAAATTTTTACAAAACATATATAGTTAAAATTCTAATGTAATCGTCAGTTCTCGTTAACTCATTCGATTAAGGTGTGGGTGTCATCAGTAGGAAAAACCCGGGTTCAATTCCCCATAGGGGTGAGTTAGTTGGGAGGAGACAACCAAAATACAACTAGTTGAGGGTTGGTGTGGCCCAGGCCCGGTGCGATCCCCAAGTGATTTTGATAACTTAGATGCCCCTAGGTCATGGTTTCTTAGACCAAAGGCCACTCCCACAAGTTAGGGAGATTCTAGAAAAAGAAAAAAATCTAATGTAATCCCAAACCAACCTTTTAAAGTGAAATGGGTTAATAGAATTATCATCACGTAGCAAAGTGGCATTCAAGTGAATCTCACCAAAGAATATTCTCATTTGGTGTTCCAAAAATAATCCCAAAATTATTTGATGGGTGGTCTCACTTTGACTACAATGCATGCATATTTCCTCCATAATCCCTTTTGTGAAAGATGCTCCTCAGATGCCATTGCATAGAAACTAGAATCCAATCAAATGTGTCCATCTTAAAGGAAATCCTAAAGGACCGCACTCTACAATTTTACAAAATCCATTTGTGTTTGTCTTTGTATATGTTACACTATATCAGTTGTTCAATGTTTTCTAGAAATAAAAAAGAGAAACTAAAATGCAGAGACCCATGAAACATGGAAACAAAAAACATTAGAAAATGAAGATTCATTAGTGGATTCATTAGTCGGTGCATGGAATTAGTGGTCACGGTATTAGTTGGTGACAACTATTTAATAATTTATACAAAGCAAGCCAGAATTTTCAGACAAATCATGCTAGTGTTTCAAGCAGAGTTGTCTAATCATGTAGAAAACATCCCTCTCACTGTTGGAATCCAACAACATAAGAAGCCAGAGCTCTAATTGATATTTTGATGTTTCGGTTGATTTTAAATTGGGAAAAATCCTTGGAGACATCGTTCCACTTATAAGAAACTAGAATCGTAATAAAACTCTACTCATACATGAAATCATGTGAAATTCTTGCCATACTTGTGATCAGAAGGAAGGTCAATTGGTTATAATATTAGCTTACTCCATTCCAAATTCTAGAATTTCTATCTCAACGATCCAACTACTTAGAATCCATTTCCCCATTTTTTATCAACCTCTTGGGAAGAAACCTCATGACATGCACTAAAATAGAGATGTGTCTTTACATATCCAAATTGAATGGTATGTCAAATCAAACCCTTGTCTCGAAACCTTCAAAGCCAATTTCATATGACATATTTCGAAAATGATTAATAAAATTAAAATAACACACATAAGTAAGTATATGTTTTTCAACATTGCTATAGAATTTTAATCCCAACTACATTAATATTTTTAATAGAGAGTTGTGAATCTTGCACCTTCCTAAATGAAAACACTAATTAATTGTTAAAGTGATCCTCAAAATAGTTTTATATATATATATATATAACTCTTAATGCATTTCATCATTCTTAATGCATTTTATCACTCTCAATAATAAATGTAAATGACCCGTTCCATGCTATTAACGACACGTTTTTACAACACAATATAAAATTTCAAGTGAATGGAAATGTAGGGACTAGACTGATCTTTAAAGACGACTAAGGCTAGTGGATATTTGTTTACATTGTTAATATTGGTATGGATACCAATAACGCTATGAAAATTCAAGTAATGGATTTCAGTCTTAGATTAACATATCAATTTGGTTTTTGACTTCCAGAAGTAGAGGGGGATCCCCTTCTTATGATTAAAGTCATTAATAAACTCTCCATGGAATAAATCCTCTCATTGCACTTTACTGTAATCTTGTTATATTTATTTGCGTTGAGATTCTTTCTTAGTATATTTTTTAATATATAATAATTACTTTACATTGACTAAATTGATTTCATCTTTGTCGTTAGGATGAGGATTTTTGATGCTCCAGTTTGGAAGAAAGAAAAGTCTGTTAAAAACTGAGAAATTTCTCTCATAGGTTTCATTTCCATGTTTGACGGGTCCCTGCATTTCAATCTAGTTTTCATGCACCAACTAATGAATCCACTAATTCTAGTTGGTCACAGTATTAGTTGGTGTATGAAAACAAATTCCCTGTGCCCAATCACAATTATAATATTTTTTTTTTTCTGGTACTCTGATTTAAAGAGGAATGGGTGTACTTGTTAAAATGGAAATATAGTTTAGAAATTCTCAACAATTCCAGGGCCCCATGAAATTGAATGTTCTGAAGTACATAACCTTTTTGAGGCAAAACAATGGATGAAGGAAAATCATTTGAGCTTGTAGAACATTTGAGTATTCACTTGGGCATCCATAGTACTAGCAAAGCTCAAAATTGGGTGGCCCATCTACCAAAGTACCCATATATTTAAACCATCCCCAAAAAATGCTACACGCATGTAATTGAGAGTCCATGATACAACAAACAAGGTTTAGTTAGTCCCAAGCATAAGCAAATAGTCATCAAGTTGCATGACATTGAGTGGAAGATTATAACAGGTTGGATCCCAACCCATACCAATAATAATTCGGAAGAAAAAAAATACTACTCTTTTTTGTACTTCATCACATCTATTTTTTTCTCATTTTTTCTTTTTCAACATTTTATTACACCTTCTAGAAAAGAATAATTATTAATAGTTAGTAAATCATTTTTAATAGTTGATGCCAATTTACTAAGAAAATATCCTTCGTCTTTAATTGCCTTTTATGGTCCGTATCCACTTACTTTATGTAATATATAAAAATTCTATATCCTCATTGTACTGTTTTAGAATACGAGACTGATTTAGTATATTTTCATTTCATATACCGCGGTCCTGATAGTCGGTGGCATTCAATTAGGGAAATAAAAGAATGTTCTTGGACTTCTTTTCTGCCATATCATATAATATTTTGTTGAAAACAAAAACAAAAACATTATATTTTCATATTAATTTTGTTAGATTACGTAAAGTTATATTCGGTGGCCGGACTTCTTTTCTGCCATATCATATAATATTTGTTGAAAACAAAAACAAAAACATTATATTTTCATATTAATTTTGTTAGATTACGTAAAGTTATATTCGGTGGCATTCAATTAGGGAAACAAAAGTTTTTTCTTCGACTTTTATATTTTACCATCTTTTATTATATAACTTCAATATTTCCATATTAATTTTGTTAGATTAAGTAAAGTTATATATTCGGTAGCATTCAATTACGGAAACAACTTGGACTTTTGTTTTTTACTTTCTTTAGTGTTAAAAATTATTATTATATATAACAAATTAATATAAAAATATAAAGTATTTGTTTTACAAAATATTATATAAGATGGGAAAAGAAGTCATATACACAAAAGAAAGTAAAAATCAAAAGGAGAATAAAAATCTTTTGTTTCTCTAATTAAATATATATATATATATTATTGATGTATATATATTATTGATGATGATGGTTATTAGTTCATTGAGATCATCAACTTTGATCTATTAGATTTTGAAAGAAAATAAAGAGATTATTTGGATTATTATAAAATTTTATTTCCATACCAAAAAAAATTAGAAGCTTTCTTAGGTCACCATAATTTTGACAAGTTAGAAGGTTAGGAAGGTTTATATTGTAGCAAATATTATGAAACTACGAATTAATGTGGATGTGTGTAGGGCACTTTATGAAAAAATGACTTTCACCCTCAACACTCATAGTCTCATAGAGATGGAAAATCTCTTCCAGCCACGTTGTTTTAGGAATTGTCCAGTGCCATGTTTCACTATGAAGCTCCTGAGTTTGTTATTATCTTCGCTTTATTATTTTTCTTCTTCGAACTAGTTAAACATATAGATACTTTTAATCTTCGAGATTAGAGTAAATGGCCTCCTTATAGTATATTAATTTTCTTTTAACTTATAATTCTTTCTCACTAGACATTTCCTCTTTAAACTTAGTTGTGACAATATTTTTAATGTTATTGATATTTTGCAAAGATACATTTTCATCAATCCTTAGTGGTTTAACCAAGCCATGTTGCCTTTATTCCAAAGTCTTTTGAGTTGTAGGTGGCCTTGATTGGATTTTAAAGCAATTTTAGGAAGTGTCTGTTCTCCCATGTTATTTATCATGTACGGACATCATGTACCTAGTCATAGTGATGCTTTCGATGGCCGAAGATCCACTTCCATTAAGAGAATAGGATAGGGTGCATTGCCTTTAATTTCAAGGTTATACATTGCAAAATGCTTCTGAATTTACTCAATCTTTCTTCATAATTCTCTAAAAATGCTGCAACCCTCAAATTTAAACTAACAAATTAAAAATTCATTTATAAATCATATTGCTATAATCTCTTAATATTATAATTTTTTTTCTATTAAAATAATCTCTTAAAATACTGCAACTCTCAAATTTAAACTAACAAATTAATAATTCACTTATAAATCATACCTTTATAATCTCTTAATATTATAATTCTTTTTTCTATTAAAATAATAACTTTTAAACCATCAAAATAAAATATTTTAAGAATAACTAATATATTATAACCATCGTTAATAAGGCCATCGATTATTATTATAACAATTCTGCATATTGTCTTCAAGTACATGCATAGTATTTTGTTTGAATATAAATTTTTTATATTTTCATATTATTTTGTTTGAATATAAATTTTTTATATTTTCATATTATTTTCTTAGAATATATAAATTTTATTTTTTATTTATTTTATTAAATAAAAAAATATAGTAATGAGATAAGGGTAGTGTTGATGAGTAAATACTTGCAAAGGCTAATACACAATCGTCTTAGTGTTGCATTAAGGACAATCTCTTTTAGTGTTGTGATAATAACGATCTTTTATAAACATCCACTTGATGAAGGTTCTCTTAACCCCTCTTGGGAATGATTCATTTCTAAACCTAAAAAGGTATATGGGCTTGTTTTTCCTTTCATATTCCATGGAGTGAGTGTTTATATCTTCTTTTTTCCCTAATGTATGAACTAGGTTTTTTCTCATGCCTACCATATATTATGGGAAAATTTACGTTTTTTTAACCTTTTAATTTTCCATAACCTTTCCCGAATCATAAGTGTGAACAAAATCATCTATTAAACATGCTTCATATTTTAATATTAACTTCAAAAAAGGTTGAGAGTTATTAGTCCTTGCCCATCCTGCCATACAATAGGGACTATAGAAATCATTTTGAGCGATTATATTAGTTTCTGCATAGGTTCCAACATGTTTTATCTTAAGTTTTCTAGGTAATATTCCATTATGATCAATGGACAATTTACGAGCCTTATTTGACCTCTTACCTAAACATAGACTACTTTTTTCATTCTGCTAATTTTCTTATAACTTTTAAAAAATCTTTAACAATTTATTTACGCTCTAACCTTGTACACCTACACAGCGCTTAGACTCTTGATTGGGCTTGGTCAATGCTTAAAATAATGTTCATGCTTTTTTGGGTGAGATTGCCAGCTCTCTATACTACGAGTACACAGCTTTGTATTACTCAACCCATTGCATAACGTGTCGATTGCAACAACAATTAATTGACAACCCTCTATTTATTGTGCTCTTATAGATGGAAATGATATGCATGGCACGTGTTCTCCTCGGATTTGATGCTAATAGTTTTGGATTATGGTTGGAAACCCTCTGTCATTCTAGCATTCTTATTGAGAGGAGCAGGACGCTACCCTTTCAATCCATGAGATAAGAGCTAGACCCTAGCCCAACGTTAATGGCATTCTCTTTGGTAGGATGGGTTATTCTCCCTTCGTGACTCTCTTGCGTTGTGGAGGTTTCAAGATTGGAGATACATCGACCCCATTGTTACCGATGAAGCTTTTGTTGCAGATAATGGTCTAGGATTCGTTGGAGTTGGGAATCCTACACTATAAGCATTCTATATGTCCACTGATAAGTCACTTTACTGGTTATATGTATTATTGTTTTTGGTTATAAGTCGTTGTGGTTGTGAATTTTTGCAGTGAATAAGATTCGAGCTTACTCGTCGTGGCTACTATGGGAGCTAGAAAAAGGATTTGGGTAAGATAGCCTTTACAACCTAACTTTGACAGTGATATACCTGGTTTTGAGATTGTAACTCCATGATTTATGGCCTGAGTAGAAGAATAGATTGAACACTATCTTTTTATAGGATTTAATAACGTTGTAGAACTCTGGCGATTTGACCTTGGATCGGTCGCTGTAAGAGTTTAAAGTAATTTTAATAAATATTTATACTGGGTTTCAATACCCATTGCATGAGCACTGTGGATTATCTTCTTATTTATGTTGTCTTTGTTTATCTCATGCATCATTTTTGGGCCGAAGGGTCCTTTGTACAACCCAATGTGGATGAGATGTGTCATGTTTGTCACATGTCCGCTCCAAATTTAAATTGGATAGATTGTAAAATACATTTATATAAGTATACATTAAATTTCAATTTCAATTTCCATTCATGCATCCTCACATTTTAAAGAAATTTTTCATAAATAGTTACAAGAATAACTATTTTACTTCATAATCAATGAATGATGTCAATTTTTGCATATTTGTAGGGTTTATGTGTTAATGTTTAGGATCCCAAATTGGAATTGTTGGAATAGATGAATATATTGGATTATGTATTGTTAAGTTATTAATAGAACAATAAGTAAGATACTAGTTTTGTGATAATTGCAAATTAACCAATAATTGGGTAAATTGAAAGCATTTTACTTCACAATTAATTAATTAATGAAACTTTTGTGTATTTGTAGGATTTATATGTTATAATTTTCAACATGAAATAGTTGGCACTTGGACGATTAAATTTGGGTAAATAACTATTTTACTTCATAACTAATGAATGAATGCAATTTTTTTATGTGTTAATAGTTAGTTGTTCGACCATTAAATTTTGGTAAATAACTATTTTACTTCCTAATTAATTAATTAATGAAAATTTTGCTTATTTGTTAGCATTTACAACAATTACAACATCATTCCAAATTGGAATAGTTGGTGGTTAGATATTAGTTTTGGGTGAATATCTATTTTACTTCACAATTAATTAATTAATGCAACTTTGGCCTATTTGTAAATCATTTTAGGCTAGTCTAACAGTTTGATCGTGATCGAGACTTCTTCCCCTGCACCGTCATTTTTCCATCTTGAGGCATGCACACCGCATTTTATGGTTAGTGTATGTGTGTGAAATATGGATTCTCATCCTTTGGCACAATGTCAATGATAAGGAACCTTAAGATTAGTGTTTCGTATCCCAAGATTGTGGTATTCTTTGAGAGAGTCATCTCTACATATATCACTTTTGTAATAACGCATCCATAAGATGAATCCCACAGCCCTATACTTCCATTATCAACCACTAAAATCGCGTTGATCTCCATCAGACCATCAAGGACTTTAGCCAATTTGAGTGCTCTAAATATCTAGCTGTCTCGTTCTTAAGCATTGGTGAAAGACGAGCCCAAAGGAAATCACCCTGGGAGAATAAGCACAATAAAAGAAGAGCCGGGATATTTACATGTATGTAGGATGTAGACATCTCCTCTTATGTTTTTAGAAGAGTTTTTTTTAATTAGTCAGTTTTAATTAGGATTTATATCTCTACAAACCCTAGAGAAAGCTTATAAGAAATGATCCAAGAAATCTCTAGTTTTGCATTGTAATAAAGATGCCACCAAACAATAATTTCAGGATCAATGAAAAGAATTGAGATAGCAAGGTTTGCACTAGATTTAATAGCATGTCAATATTTATAAGGGTCAATTGAGGAATCAATGGAACTAAATTTCACCCAAATTCCATGCCTTGTCACAAGTGTGCAAAAGAGACAGGTCTAGTGTGTTAGAGAGAGATAGGTTTAGTGCACTCAAGAAAATAGTGCAAAAGCTAAGCACAAGTGCTGATCACATAAATACACAATAGCGTCAAAAAATTAATGCCAATCATCAGAGAAAAATGTCAAAATTAAGTGCTTTAGGCTTATAACACTCTATATTTAGATAAAAAAAATCACAAGATTAGGAGATACATATGATAGGTTAAGTTATGTATTGATACAGATTTTATGTGAGACATCCTTTTTGAAGGTGTGGCTTCAAAGGAGCATTATGTACCCACAAAACAATGACACACATTAGAAGTCTAAAGTCAGTAAATGTATATATCAAGTTTGACTAGTTCAGACTTTTAACCATAAATCTACTATACAATCAAATTTGGATGCATATAAAGTTTGAATAGATTTAAGTTGGTGTAATTAATAAATAAGGTGAAACTTTTGATATTATCATTCTCTCATATTGACATTTTGGTTTTTTGAAAGATGCTTCTACAACAATGGGAGACCTTATTGAGAACTCTTTAGGACCACAAAATGCAAGCAAATATTTAGTAAGTTTGTCCCGCTTTGGATATTATATTTGGGGTTTATAAGAAAAAATTCAACATAAACAAAGCCATTATGAATTGCTGAGGATCCCTGAGCTTCAGAACTTACCACCGAAAATTTTTGCGAGTATTGAGTTGTTTTAGATTAGTGAGGATCCCTTGAGCTTCAAAAATTACTTACGAAAAATTTTGCAATTATTGTTTTGATACATTTAATCCTTTTCCAACCATTTAGAGGCCAAGATAAGATGAGATTGGATGTTATAGATAACTCGGTCCAAAGTATAACCACAAATACAGAAAGAAAGGGAAATCTGAACATTGAAATAATATGTAATATACATAGAAAATACTTAATTGTGCATGCTAAAAATAAAAATACATTGTAAAGACAAATTGTACATGCACATGCTCATCAGTGCTACGAACTGTGAAGTTCATTATAGATGAGTTCAACACTCTCTGCTCAGTAGAAAATAACCTCTAGCAAAAGAGAAAAATAATGCTCACATCTAAAAACTACAAATATGCTTGCAAAGCTAAAGCTCTATCCATAGTATAAAAAATTGCAGTCACCAAAATCATTTGCAGACCATGTTACCATGTTACATTTGCACTGTACTGGTTTGTAATCACCAAACTCATTTGCAAATTGGCATCATGAAACTGTGTTACATTTGCAATCAGATGTGAGCAGAACAGAGCTGCCTAAAAGCAACACATGGAAGAGATTCCATAAACAACATTGACATTGAAAAGTATGCATATGTCTCTTTGGAGATGGGTTCAAGTAACTGTAGTAAATTTTCCCCTTCCAATGAAATTATAAATGGGACTGCAACATATGCCAAGTTTTCCTAGACCTTCTACAGTTCCAATGGCACTCTTAACTGATTCCATGAATCCACATTGCTATGATTGCCACTGTGTGGAGAACCTGCAATAATTAATTAATGAAAACGAACGAGATAACAGAAATAATAGAACTCAAAATCACTTTTATATTGATCATAGGACACTTCGAGGGGGAAACCTCCTTTGAGCAAGCTCAATACAAATAACTTCACAGTACCTTCATTGGTCTCAACACAAACTTATATACTAATTCTACGCGCCAATACCATGTGTCAATACAAACCATGGGCCAATACAAAATATGGATCAACAATTAGTACGGGACGACTTACAAAGCATATGTGTCCAACAACAATAATACAAAATATGGATCAACAAATACTACAGGACGACTTACAAAGCATACGCATCCAACAACAACATACTAACAAGGTAAATAGAAGGGTTGACATGGGTTCCTAACATCCCCTCTCCCTTAGAAAAAGCTTTGTCTTCAAAGGTTTAGATGTAGAAATTGATGTAGAATCTGAAGGAGTGGTTCCCCAGTAGCATCCTCAGGTTTCATTCCAGGCCACTGACGCCTTTTGAGTTTCAGGGAGGATTGCTTGGAAGGTTGTACACAAAGAAGGACCATATCAGCTGCGTGAAAAGTGCACTCTGAATGGTGCTGATCAGCTTGTTGTTTCAGTCGAATTCTTGCCATGTGAAGATTGTCCTACAGAATGAGAAGAATCTGATTGTGGTTTCGAAGAACCGAGTTAATTGCATGAACTCGGGAGTTGCTGAGCATGTATGGAAGAAGAACCGGTGGTGCCTATGCATAAGCTGCTTCATATGGTGTCCATTTAGATGTGGTATTGTACCACTGGAGCGCTTCTAGGAAATCCATAGAAATAGCTTTCCATAGCTGTGTAGGGATGGGAAAGGGTCCGAGCAATCCTGAAAGGAGTGTCGTTTCACCCTTGTTGACCTGGCAAGTATCACAATCAGCCACCATCTGTTGAATTGTCATTTTCAGTCCTTGCCAAAAGAAGTTACATTGTTCCCGTTCATACATTTTGAGGAACCCAGAGTGCCCTGCTAATGAAGAAGCATGGAGTTCATAGAAGAGATAGCCCTGTTGAACAGATTGCAACAAATTTGGAACAAGCAGAGAAATAACTGTAACAGAAACTAGGTCATCAATTGTGCGAGAAGGAACACTTGCCACCATATTGTCCTTACCCTTCTTGTAAGCGATCGCATACGCATAACCCATGAGTGGGATAACCCCGTTCAGGTGTGCTGGGGAGGAGACCCATTGTTCTAGGAAATTTTCCAGACTCTGGAGATCAGTCTTGATGTAGAAATAATTCCCTAATAGGTATGGCTACCACTTCTATATTGCATGAAAAATAGCCATCATTTCCTGTTGAGATGTAGATGCAGCTAAATTCGTACCAGAAAGGTCTCTTGAAGGCAACAAGCCCACTGGTTCAGCATGCAAACTTGCATATCTATCCAAGGAAGTAGGGGAGACCATTGATGGGTGCATCTGAATGGAATGGAGTTGAGAGATGACACCATGTGAATTCTTCTTAAGGATCCTTTTCGGCGATGTGAACTGATGATGCGGAAAGACCCTTGTTGTAAGCCCTTAAATTTGTGTTGTTTCCCATTAATTGAAAACTGCATCCAAAGTTCAGCAAAATCCCATAAGATGGGGCCAAGTGTGTGTAACCATTAAACACCCAAAACCACATCACATCCGCCTAGGAACAAGGAAAACATGTTAGAGCATGGGTTATAATATTCCAGAGAGACAAACACATTGTGAAACTTCCCCTTGCAAGGTAAGGTGCCCCCATTGGCAACCATGACTTCAAAGTTGGAGCAAGGATGGACAAAACAATCAGCATGTTTGGCGATCCAAGGGTCATTGAGTTATGAGTGCTACCAGAATCAATGAGTATTATAAGAGGAAGCTTCTTGAAGTAACCCTTGACCCGCATTGTTTGGGGGGTGGTGATGCCGGATAAAGCATGGAGAGATATCTCTAATTGTTCATCCTGATATGGGGGGTCAATAGGAGGCTCCTGAATGTCAACCTGATCATCCATTGTATCTAAAGTTTCTTGACCAAATGTAGAGGCATGCGGAGAATCCATATCCAAGAGATAGAGCTTTTGTTGAACACATATATGTCCCCGAGTGAATTTCTCATCACAAATTATAACAAAGCCATTTTTCTCTGCATGCCTGCATCTCTGTTTCATACAAATGCTTGATAGGAGTTGGTCGATGAGCTGGCAGGATGGGAGGTCGTTGACAACCCATATTTCGAAAGGGAACAAAAGTGGGTTCGGAGTGTTATTGGGCTGCAATCTTGTCTTTTTCCAACTTAGCCAACCCTAGGACTTCCATCATTGTGTTGGGATAGAACATTTTAACCTTTGACCGGATTTCATCCTTAAGACCACTGATAAAACAACTCTTGTAGAATTCATCAGACAATCCTTCTGTGTGATTGGCTAGTTTCTCAAATTCTATTTGATACTCTCTCACAATGCCACTTTGAGGAAGTTTAGTGAGTGCTCCAGTGAAGTCATCAAAAGCACTAGGACCAAATCGTTGCAAAAAGAGTTGGCAAAAATCTGTCCATTTTGGCTTGCCATGAGCCTTGATGTACCAACGGTACCATTGAAGGGCTTCCTGTTCCAAATGAAAGGATGCAAGTGGAACTTTTTCGACATCAAAAGTATTATGCAGACTAAAATATTGTTCTACATGACAGATCCATCCAGTTGGATCAGTACCATTAAAGTAAGGAAATTCAAGCTTCGGACCACGGAAATTACTGGAAGAAGAGAACCCATTGGTTGTTGAAGATTCGTGCTGTTGATTATTGTTCATGGCTGAATGCTAAAGATGGAGGTTGAGAAATTTCTCATCTAGATCTTGGAGTTTGGTTTGGATGGCTGCAAGTGCTTCCTCCATGGTTGTTGCTCCTGTGCGGGTGACAACCATAACCATGATTTTTTTTGGGGGGGGGGAATGGATAGAAAAACAAAAACAAAAGCTTATTTAGTAAAGGGAAATATGGATTTGAGAAAAACTCGAAGGGGTAATTGGGATTTGACTAGGTATGGGACACTTTCTAATGGACAAGGAAGCAAAAAATGGGGATTTCAGAAGCGGGGTGAAAGAATGAGAAAATTTGACAGAGAGGGACAAAGAAGCAGAATTAAGAAAGGAACTCAATGGTAAAATTTGGAGGCAACTGGGTGAAATCCGAAGAAGTTATGGCAAACCCTAAAAATAGACAAATGTGGGATTTCGAGCTTTAGGAAGTGGAATTTGGGATAGGGTCCTCAGGAATGAAATATGCATAATGGGATTATCAAGGTGTCAGGGAAGTTTCAAGGGAAATAGAGTGAAAATAAGGGATATATGGCCAAAAAAACATAATTTTTTTATTTTTATTTTTTTAAGGAATGGATCTGCAACGGCGCAGAAGGGATCTGAAACAGATAGATCTGCAACGGTGCGGAAGTGATAAAAAACAGAGGGATCTGAAACGATGCCGACTGGATCGAAAACGGATGGATCTGAAATAGATCTGAAATGGCTGGATCTAGAACGACTTTCAGAATGGATCTGAAATGACATGGCAGTGATCGGAAATAGTTCAGCTGAAAATAGATATGGACCCCAGGTATGTGCAGCTTCCTAAAATTTGAAGGGTTTCACTCGGCCACCAATGCTATCTGATGGCTTGCGTATTGGGGCAGTACCCCTCACTCCATGGCTCAGGTAAAACTGATAACCTCTTTGCCACAAACGACAGCTCTTGTTTTACCTCATGGGTGGGAACTAGTCAATCAAGTAGGGGTCATTTCCCTTTTTGCTGGCAAGTCCTCTCAATGGTCTAGCTACTTTGGGGTTCCTGTGGTACTCTGCACAATGATTTTTAGGGCTTATTCTCAAGTACTTCCCACAGTTAAGCGGAATGGGATTATTCCCAGATCTGAAGCTGCAACAGATGCGAAAAAAAATGGCAGAAATTTCACCCAGCGAGCCCAAGAAAGTGCTCTGATACAAGATGTGAAGAACCTGCAATAATTAATTAATGAAAACACATGAGATAACAGAAATAACAGAACTCATAATCACTTTTATATTGATCGCAAGCCACTTCGAGGGGGCAACCTCCTTTGAGCAATCTTAATACAAATAACTTCACGATACCTTCATTGGTCTCAACACAAACTTATATACTAATTCTAGGCACCAATACCATGTGTCGATACACAAACCATGGGCCAATACAAAATATGGATCAACAATTAGTACGGGACGACTTACAAAGCATATGCATCCAACAACAATAATACAAACTATGGATCAACGAATACTATGGGACGACTTACAAAGCTTATGCGTCCAACAACAACATTCTAACAAGGTAAATACAAGGGTTGACATGGGTTCTTAACACACCGGTTAAATTGTACTACACAATTTTATGCTGATTGGCATAGTTGTTAGAGAACTATCTAACTTGGTTCTCCAAAGGTTGTTAAGCTTTTGTTTCCTTCTTCACTGCTTGAGATACCCCTGTTGTCATTCCTGTAAATTATGTTGTTAGTAGAAAGTACACCTTTTAGAAGACATGGGAACTATCTCATCACACTAAGTCCTTCCAAAAAGGAATGTACAAGCCAATGTGCAATATAAGCTCAAGATGCCTGCTATAAATGTAGGACTGGCGGTCGCTGCTAGTTTAATGTCTGTGAATGAGTATTTTTGCATTTCCTCCTATTTTCTCTAGACCCTAAGTTCAGACTTGTTTTACAAAAACTAGTCCCACACTTTCTTAGAGATATCATATACAAATGTTCTGAAATATATTTTATTTCCTAGAGATTGTGTTCATTGGTCCAAAGATTCAGTGTGCACACGTTCAAATTGTATTTAGTACTTCCATGCAATGTACTTTTCATTTCACATTCTGATTGATCGGTATTCATTTCCCATTTTCCATACTATTCATTTCCCAGTTGATTGTTGTCCATATCGAGAGCTAATACAACCCATGCCATTCTAAGAAGAAAATTTAGTGATTCCCATAAGAAGTCGTTAACAAAAATCAATTGTAAAATGCAATCAAGTAAGCTTGACAATATAATGTTGGGCATATTTGAAATCCTAATGTGTAGTCATCCGCTATTAATTGTATGTTCCATATTTAAAGTTGGTATTTGATCATGTATGTGACTTATCTAGATGAAAGAGTGCTTACTAACTTGGGAAGATAATTTTCACCTCAACAGTTTTTGTCTCCTAGTAAGTTGGGCCTTCCATTCCATGTTCTTTTTTCCATTCCCCATACTTTTTTTCATTGCAAGTAAACAATGCACAAAACTGTAGCATTGCACTTAACATAGTAGGCTTCTATTTTGCAACTATTCCCCATTCCCCATACTTGTGGTAGGAAAGATTAAATCCTAAAGGGAAGGATATAGATATATGAATGGATTGATTTGTATTCATTTCCCATACTGATTGATCAATATTCATTTCCCATTTGCCATACTGTTCATTTCCTAGTTGATTGCTGTCTATACCGAGAGTTGATACAACCCAGGCCATTCTAAGAATAAGATTTAGTGATTCCCATAAAAAGTACTTAACAAAAACTAATTGTAAAAAGCAATGAAGTAAGCTTGACAATATAATGTTGGGCATATTTTGAAAGCCTAATGTGTATTTGTCTACTATTACTTGTATGTTTGATATTTAAAGTTAGTATTTGATAATGTATGTGACTTATATAGATGAAAGAGTGCTTACTATTACTAAATTGGGAAGATAAATTTCACCGCAACAGTTTTTGTCTCCTAGTAAGTTGGGCCTTCCATTCCACGTTCTTTTTTCCATTCCCCATACTTGTTTTCACTGCAAGTAAACAATGCACAAAAATGTAGTGTTGCACTTAATAGAGTAGGCTTCTATTTCACAATTGTTGCATGTATGTACCGTAAATGTTTATGGTAGGACTCTTAAGCATATTATTGCTTAGAAGATTTTAAACTACTCTTTTCCCATATTTTTACATCACTACATGGATTTTCGACATTTGGAAGAGCTGGATGATGATGACCTTGTAATCTTCACATTAGTAGATTCCACCCCCTTTTGGAAATATTTATATTTCCTTTCTATAAGTTTACAATATAACTCAAAATTGATCTTTGTGAAAAAGTTAGAAATGATCATCTGTCTCATGTACACAACCATCAAAGAAATTGCTAACTAACTCCATGAAATTTAGGCTCCATGATCCATGCAAGAGTCAAACCTTGAAAACCAATTGCCAAGATGCCAAGGTTGGTAACTGTCTCTATGGGCTTATGTATTAAAGAATAACCTTTTCAATCCCTTGAAATAGTGCTAGACACTCTAGGTCACCATTTATACAGCATATATTTAATAGCTCACCCATGGGCCATGATTTAATGATTCTCCTAATAATTCGTAGAGAGCCAAGTCACCCTCCATAACTAACCCTTTCTATGACATGTTTGAGAATCCACCCATGTGTGTAAGGAACCTTCAACCACTTCCTTTCTTGATACATGCTCTAGCAAGTCTGTCAATGCCATCAACCTCCAAATCTGCTTAATGCTTGTGAGAATTCTAAGTGCAGAAATGCACTCCATGCATGCAAAAAGGGATGCCATTACCTTTGAATACACACCTCAAGAGGTATAATGAAGGTTCATGTGTAAATATAATGAAAAATTGAAAATCCATCTCCCATCACTATAATGCAAATTAAGTGCTAAGAATCTCCATTGTCCGCTTAAGAAAAATCCAATTATGGGCCCAAAAACAAAGTATTGAACCAGTCGAGTTGGATTTTCAAAATTCTTGCACATACATATTAAATGCACATGTATTTGAATATGAATTCATATTCCTGTAAAATTTTACATGGTTCACAGCTTTAGAATTCATCAATTATGTTCTCTGATGAGATTTATAGACATGCCAAAATGGCACTTTAGTTGTTTCATCATCTTCAACCTATATGAATTCAAATTAAAATATTCATTAATCATATACTTAACATAGCTTCAATGCCACATCCATAGGCAATTCTATTTGTGAATTGGTAAACTGGTCCAACTTAATCACATTGTTTATTGGGTTCTTTGGGCTTACTTTGGTTCTCTACTCAATAGTTCTCAGGAAATTCCTTTGCATTTTTCAGTAATGAAGCTAATTAGAAATTAGGTAGGGATTAGGTTGCTCTGGTTTCTTTTGTTAGGGATTATGTTACCCTATGGATCATTTTTGTTGGTTGAGTATTAGTTTTCTCGGTTATTTTGTTTAAGGTTGAACAATCCCAAAAGAATATTAAGGAACAAGCAGTAGGACTTAGTTCAATTTAAGAAGGGCTATTGCTGTAGGAAGTATGCATTAGTGGCTCCTAGGTAGTAGCAGACAATGGGGAGGACCTGGGAATCTTGCACAAAGTCTGTCAATGACCCAATGATTCTTTGCACATAGTTTTGATTTTATTTTATTGCAATTAATGGGTATATGGAACCAAATGATGACAAAGGCTTAGCTATTTATTTGACTACATACACAATAAACCTAGTATTATGTATATTCTATTCTCTGAATTTTGTATTTTTCCTATTAGGTATAGGGATAATTTTAAGAACCCCCCCTAAATTTATATGTATAAAAAATGGGCAAATCTCCCCGATATATAAGAAAATTTGAAGGCGATTTTATCAATAACATAATATGTATATATAATTTTGTTGGCGATTATTTCATTTTATTATATAATGCTGTAAAATCTTGGTGAATCTTTCACTAAATTATAAGATATTGTAAAATCTTGGCGAATATTTCACTGCATTATAAAAAATTGTAAAAACTAGCAAATCTTTCATAGATTTATAAAATATTGTAAAAAAATGGCGAATCTTTTTCTAAGAAGACTCACCATCTTTTTTATTCCTAAGGAATCAAAATTCATTGTGCTTTCATTTTTCCTTCTAATTTCTAACAGGTTTCTCTTCATATTATTTGATTCACAGGAGCCCCATCCCAATCTTTGAAGGATTTCAAGTTGTCCTTTCAAGCTTACCAACTCTTTTAAGCATTCACTGTGCATGGGGGTTCAAATGTGTGAGGGGTAGCAAGGGCAGTAATAGTTCAACCTTTCCATCCAATCTATTTCACTAGTTTTCATGGCAAACATCCCTCCCTTGCTGGAATATGACAATTAGAAAAATGTAGAGTTCCGATTGATCCAGAACTCTAATCGATTTTACAAGTTGGGGTAAAACCCAAGGGGAAAATTTCCAGCATGCATGAAACTCAGATCATTAGAGGAACTCTACCCCCACCTGAAATTTTTGCCAGATTTTTCTTGGAACTTTACTTTAAAATTTGGTCTATTTCCTTCCTAATTAGCTTACTCCATTACCATTGGAAATTAACATTATAGAGATTGGCAAATTTAATTCAGTCCTCGAAAATTTTCCAATCGATTTTTTTCCATTAAATTTCGCAAACCCGTTGACTACATGTAACTAGAGTTATGTGTGGTTGCAATGCTACATGCATTAACATTAGAAGGCCTTGCACTAATAAATTATGTTTTCAAAAAGACATAATAAGAGTTGAGGACGTGTTTTCCAACGACTAGGGTGATAACTCTAGTTGCCTTTCCCCAGACCTATAAACATTGAAGAGCCCCCTATAGAATGATGATGAAGAAGAAGACACGAGTGGATAAAAAATCCTACAGATCTCGTCACTGTAATCTCGCCTTTCAGACAATTTTGGCAAACAAATCCATGAAATCTCTGATAGTGGCCATAGGCATAGAACAACCCCGCCATATCTTAGGGTATTCATGCTAACATGACCCATGATCAAGTCCCTTCAAGGGGTCCAAAGGGCCTTGAAGAAGTAAATCCATTGGAACTTGAAGTTACCCATGCTGCAAAGGATGTCAAATAAGTAGATTCATTCGAGTCCTAGACAATCAAGGCCGTGCATTTCCTTATTCCAACATATTCATGGATAACTCGAAATACATCCATGTCCTAGACTTATCATCCCCAAATCCTAGCAAGAAGGTTGGCAACTTGGCATCCTCTCAAAGAGAGCTCTAATAGGTAAATTCAATGGTTTATGGCTAAACCTCGTATCTTCAAAACAATAGATTGTAAAAGCTTGGAAACCAAAGCCACGAGATCAAGCTCTTCCTTTTCTTGCAAAAAAGGTTACTATGTCTTTTTGTTTCACTCTTCAAAAGTCCAAGTTCTTGCACATACTTGATGGGTGTAAGAAGAATGTCTTTGAACCATTAGTCTTTAGATTTGGAAACAATTGAAGATGTCCATATTTCCACCTTTAGCTTTGTGGAACAAATCCACGCTCAAATACATTGGTAAAATTTGGGAAAGTTCATTTCCATAATAGAGCTATAGGGTTCTCGATATTGTTGCACCTAATCTACATAGAATATGCTTTTAATAAATACCACCATTCTACTCCAACTTGGCCAAAGAATCCTCATCAAGATCTGGGCAATGAGAATCTAACATTCAAATGCAACATGTGCCACGAATATAGGAAATTTGCAAGGCATTGCTCAAAATTTCAACCAGTACTGACTGATTGGACATCTCTCTACCCACAGAGTGATCAGAATCAATTGAAACCCATGGTAAACAAAAATAAAACAACCAATCCAGTCTCAAAATTAAGGTACTACAAAGGGAAATAATAACTCAAATCAATTCCAAGCCTTGCTTGATCCACAAGATCATCAAGAAAAGGAATACCCTGAGTCTCGAGGGTCAAAGATAGGCTAGGGAAGCCTTCAATCCAAAGGATCCCCTACCCCCAATAAAGGTCCCACCAATAATCTCATTAATTGTTGCGAATTTTGCAGGCACCCAAGAAATCCCTCCAAAAACTAATATCAGGCACGAGTGGCATATTTTCAATTAAATTGTATGCCTCAATCAACTTCCCAACATGACCTAGATGATCAACCATACATGCATAATGCTGCATTTTATGCTCTATGCCAAATCTCTATTCATGCAGTCAAAGGATTGCTAGCCCTCATCCACAAGGCTTGCATGAGTGCAAGCTGACAAAATACAAATGAAGTTGATTTCATTAGGAATTGTGTATGTCTATTGCATTAAAGAGTCTTAAGGAATAAGGACACCATAGTTCAACGTGCAATAGGCATTGGGGCACCATGTATCAACAAAATTTGGACCTTCGCACATAATGGTGGCAATGAAATTTGAATGATTCAATAAAATGGAAAAAGGAAAAATTGATGACCCTCACACAAAATGGGAATAATTTATGACCCTCATAATACAACGTGAGACCTCAACAGACTCTAATAGTCTTTGATAATAGTAGCCAGAAATCCATAGGTTAACGGTAGCCTCAATAGGCCCTAACCAAAAAGTTCAATGACAACCTGAATAGACCCAACACCAAAGTGGCGGCAGCTAACAGGAGAAGCAAAAAGAATGGAGAACGACAACCCTAGAAGGGCTAAACAAATAATCAAATAGAAACAGAATTAGGACCTCTCAGAGGAGAAAGACGCATCCCTAGAGGACTTATAACGGCAGCAAAAAAACAGCCCTACAGGGCTCAAACCTTGACATCAAAAACAGAAAAATGTTCCATCAACTAGCTGCCAAAGATGCCCTAGAAGGAGGCCGAAAAAACAGAACCCGAACTAATTCGCCCCCTGATTTCATGACCATTTAGAAGGTCAATCATGAGACCAAAACAACAAAGGTGACTCGTCAAACAACCAACCCGATAAGGTCAAGTACCATAAGCAGGATAACCACAATGACAAACAAGATAGGGTGACAAGGTCTCTCTTTCTCGGTATGTGTCCTCACATGTTCCGTACATCTACTGAAAGTTTTGTCATAATAGTACTAAAGGTATTATCCCGATGATGTGATCCTTCGGTCCTTAACTTCTTCCTGAGGTCAGGTACCTCATCAAAGGGTGGCCAGTCCTTTGATGAGCCGAACTAGGAGAGAAGGACATCACACATCATTACCATTAACAAATCTACAACATATTCCTCGATGGGAAGCATAGAACTTGTAGCAACAATAGCCACAACAATATATACTTCAACAACAAGCTCTAAAAGTGTTGCTACAAAAACCAGAATAGCATCTAGTGCATCATGTTTAGAATGTGCAGCAGCAATAACATTATAACCATATAATCATTGTTTCCCATATATTCTCTTTGTTACGGGAGAAAGTGAAGAAAATCCCGCCCTTTTCATTCAATATTTTCTTTCTACATTATGCCTTTTCATTTAATATTTTATTTTTACAATATGCCATACTGCATTGTACCATAAAGGATGCAACGGTCTAGCGTCATGTGTAGGGCATAAACAAAGAAACACCTTTCAAGATTAGTTGAGGGTATTTCCCAGGAAATTGTTGGTACAATTCATGGTATAGTCTATCATTATATCTACTGCTGAAATATATATGTAGAGCTACAAATATGATCTTTCCTATGCAAAGTTGCAAATACTGGAAGAAAAATAGAGAATACATGCTCAAACTACTGAAATTTGAAATAGGGAGATGTCTACTGAAACATTTGCTGAAAAACCTTCTAATTTACTGCCAAACCACTATATTTGCCATAAATCTGCCAAATTTATGCAAAGACTGATATTTATGGAAAAGACATCAGAAAAAATACAAATCTATGCCTGATCTATCAAATTGTTGCTTAATTGGACAAATATCACTTCTATACAACCAATATCTGCAGGAAATTGAATAATTTCAATTGTTGGGCATCTATTTTCATCTACTAGCTTTCAAAATTTACTGTCACTGTTGAGATTCAAGTGAATACTGTATTGACAGTATGTGGACATATGAAAATTATGCCAATTACATTGGAGAAATGCCAGTCTCGTGCCAATAGGTCTCCTACGATGGATGCATAGGAACCTAGTAAGCCAATGCATAGACCATTTTTCTCTTCGCTTAGCAATTCAAATCTCATATTCAAGTATCAAGGGAATAAAAAAATATAAGCAAAATAAATGCAAACTTCCAAACTTGAAAAAATGCTCCAAATGTAAGAAAAAAACAAATAATTTATGAAACGAATCAAACTAGTACAAAGGGCTCAAACCACAATCAATTATCAAGGGAATAAAAATATATTTAACCAAAATAAATGCAAACTTCCAAACTTGAAAAAATGCTCCAAATGTAAGAACCAAGCAAACCATTCATATTTGCCAAGATATCAAAGCTAGAAATACAAGCAATTCCATGTACTTGAGTTTTAACTTTTGAATGAGCCCATTCTTGCTAAGCGGAAGTATTGTTAAATTAATTACTTAACCTTTAATACTAGGATGTTATCTATGGATAGATAGGTCCCAACTTCATTTCCTGTCACAAATAAGAAAAAAAAACAATGCATTAGTTAACTATCAAAACATCAAACTTAAAATAGCTTGCATCAAGGAAATGTAGCTCTAATATTACTATATTTAATACAAAGTAAAGACTATAGAACCTATTTTTACCTGAAATGCAACTTCAAATTTATGTATGGTAATCTTTCTCCCATCAAGAATTTTCCTTTTCCAACCTGCTCCAAGAATAGAGGAACATCGAAGTCAAACTAAAAAAAATCACATGATCTATTAAATTCCATTCATTATTTATACATTGCCAATGTATATTGGTTTAGACTATATCTTGTGGCATATCAAATTCCCAATTCTCATGTCGCTCTTCATTTTCTACATTTTGAACATGAGCTTCTATAGATGAAATATCATTATGAGCCTCCAAAACATTATGTTCCATATCAAGTTCATTGGAGACATTTGTTATATTGTATTCTCCTCTTCTCTCACAATCGGATCGCCAGAGTGCTAGTGCTCTATTGAATGGGAAATTGGTAATGTCATACTTTGTTACATATAATCTTAAACAAGTATCCATATTCTTATCAAGCTTGTTCCTCAACTTTGACTTCAAGAATGACAGTGCACTAAACATTCTTTCATCCTCCACTAATCCCAAAATCATGGTTTGACATAAATCAACTAATTTGAAATACTCTGACATGTTTTCTTGTAGGTATTGACTTTCACCTAAAATAGTCCATAATTTGATTACTGCACCATATTCTATAGGTTTTGGCAAAACATGATATTGACCTGACATTGTTTGAGCAAAGCAAGTGGCTTGTTGATATAATTTTGATGAATCTAATATACCTCCAATCTCTTCTCCTTCTACCTTAGCGTTCCTGCCAAAGTGGTGCACTAAAGTATTCAATTTTGCTAGAAAGTCGACTTTTAAAGGATCTATTTCTTTTTCAGAGTTCCAATAATGAGGGTATACCACAGACATAGCTTCCAATAATTCATCTCGAGGAAATCGTTCTCTTATCTCTAATGATCGTGATTGTGCAATTTGTATCAAGTTGCGTCTCACTGAAATCACAATATCATTGAATTGGTCTCTTGACACATGGCACTCTTCGATGGTTTGTCCCGTCTTAGTAACATAATAAAAGGGAACCATATACCCACGCACTTGCATACATAGTCTCCCTTTTTCATCAAACTTCAAATAATTTTCACTCTTTTCTATATCAATGATAGTAGTCCAACCGTTAAATGTTTGACTCGTAAAAGAATCTGGCATCGTATACAAATTATCCAATGCAAGGCATGCCAATTTTCTTGCATTTGTGTACTATGCAATATACATTGTGTGACTCTGAGCCATTTTCACAACGACATTCATTTCATGAAGAAAAGGAAGAATTCCATCCAATGTTAATAATGTCTCTATATTAGTTAGTCGAAAGAGAAGCTCTTGATCTTTGTCTACACTAAAGCGATGTTCATACATCACCCCTACCAATGATCGGTATTCACTAAATAGCCTTTCGGCTGGTCCATTCAATGAGATCCATCTTGTATCGACATCTTTTAATAGCTTTTTTCCATCTGTAACACCATCAGCAAATTGTTGAAACTCTGTAAATTGCTTGGGACTACGACAAAAGTATGCATGCGTCTCACGTACAAGTTCTTCAACTTTTGAAACTAGTGGAAACTTACTTACTATTTTAAATGCAAGATTCATCCTATGAGCCATACAATGAATACTAATCATAAATGGTGAAGCTGATAGTTGTAGTTTGACACAAAGACCATTCCTTTGTCCTTGCATGATTGATGCTCCATCAGCTCCGACACATACCAACCTTTTTGCAATCATTAAATCATCCATACCACCAATTTCCTTCAAAGTCTTAATAACAAGTTCATAAATGTTTCCAGCTGTAAAACTCTTCTTCATTTTATGAATCCCAAGTAAACATGAATGCCTAATATGATCATTAACCATATAAATACTCATGCAGATCCAAGAAGTATTATCAACAGCTGTAACTTCATCCAAAGATAGTGAAAAAAACCTAGCATTTGCAATCTTTTCTTTCAAATCATCTTTTTCTACTTGAGCTAGATATTTTGCCCATTCCCAACCACTCGTTATAGACCAATGAGAAGATGGAAAATTCGATACTTCAAGAAAAGATACATAGTTCTTGTAATCTAGATAATCTGTCATAGGACGACCTCTAGATAAGATGTGAAATACAGTGCTTAATTGTGTCGTCTTGGATAACAAATTTCTCTCCATTGTCTTTCCAAATAGATATGTGATGGTCCCTCCACTTGCCTCGAGTTTACTCTTGCTTATTAAGTATTTATTATATTCTTCTTGATATTTGACATGTCGACGGTCATCAGAAGATTTCCATTTGATAATAGACTTCTCCTCGCCATTTTCAATTTTCTTAACATACAACTTTCCTACATGCTTCTCTATTGTATCTATCTTCATTTGCATTTTTACTACCTTTCCATGTTTCCAACTACATACAATGCATTTAACTTCTCATGAAGCCTCTTTCTCATTTATTGGAGGTATTGGTTCAATAAATGGAAATTTTGAGGCCCATTCCGATTGGAATTTTTTCCCTATGTCCCATTGGCCTTTTTTCCTTTTTCGTGATAATGAATCATTTTTGTTGCCTTCCAAGGTAAAACCTTCAACATTGTCATTGCCAATTTTTGGTTGAATTGCATTTATCCCAATTTGTGCACTAGAGGAACCTTCAACATTGTCATTGCCAATTTCTGGTTGAATTGCATTTATCCCAATTTGTTCACTAGAGGAACCCATCCTATCATATGTTATATGGCTATTAGCTGGATTCTCAGAAGAGTTGACATTTGTCTTGCTGATGGGTTGCTCAAAAGAGTTTGAATCATGAAGAGAATCTAGATTCTTAGATTGAGGCTTCTGAAAGTACGATAATACATCCCTCTGTTTTGATGCTTTCCACAATCATTGTTTGACATTTCGTTGAATATTCCACAATTATTAAGATATCAAATCAATTTAGAAACCCAAAGTGAAACCTACATGAGAAAAATGATATAAAATTAGTACAATGTGTAAGTTATCCATGATGACATGAATTCTAGAGGCTAGAAAATTTGAACGTAGTAACCTAAACCCATCTAAGATTAACTTCAAAATTAGACATAAATCCATCACGGTCTTATGATGAGAGAAATTGAAAAATGTGATCAACATAACCATTGCTAAACATTCTCATTCAAGGGTAAAAATATCACACAAAAGAATAAGAACATCTAAATAATCAAATTCAAGCATGAAAACAAACTTGCAAGCCAATATAACAACAACGAATTAATGCATAAAACCAAGTTACTTCAATACTTGCTACATGTGTTCAATACTTGCGAATTAATGCCATTTTTTTCATAAAGATGGAATGGTAAAACATGTGCTTTGGTTTTGTCCTTTTAGCAAGCCTTGGGAATGGTCCTCAAATCTTTGTTGTTAGCATCTTACCCACTTCCATCACTTGGAAGTCTGCACTTCTTGGTGACAAGATCCCAAGGGTTCTTTATACTGAAAACAAGTTTGAAAAATTCAGATTGAAAGCCTGCAAATATAAATTTATGAAAGGAAAGGGTATCTGCCAAGTGCCTAATTTCATATAGAAGACTAAAGCAGAACCGAGGATAAGAATCAAAATTCCTAATTTAATGCAAGTAAAGGATATTCTCTGCTTTCTAACTTTTACCTAATCTTTGGTTTACTTTATGTATGGGAAAACATTCCTTTCTGGACATACATCATAAGTACAATGAATATGCCACGCCTCATCCAAATTTGGTGAGCTTCCCCATGAAAATCCTTGTTCTTGCTTTCTATGGTTACTAATTGTGCTGAAATAATGTACATAAACACCAAATATTTTCATGGTTGTTCTCTATATGCATTTACATTTCTATTATGGATGGAACAAAATTCTCTTCAAGCCTTCCCATTGAGTAGAAGTGATCAAACATCAATTTTAGCTATTCTACTCACAACTGCATTTAGTTTGCTTAATCTAAGAATGCTTTTAAATACAAAGTTTAGCTACATGAGAACTACTATTTTTTATAGAAAATTTCTGAGTTAAAAGAATTCTAGCAACCCTTTTAAGATGCCAGTAGTATGTCAAGGGAAATATGCTCTATTAAAACAAGTGTATCTTAGCTATTGTTCCCAAGAAGCTCACTTCTAGCTAGATCTCATTACCAAAACCCACCGACAAGTATTGTGATTATGTTTCCTATTCCTTGGATATGCGTCTACCATTTAGATATGAGTTCTAGTACCCACTGATAAAATTTGTGATTTTATTGACATTGATAGATCATGGAATGAAGGGTGCAGAGATGGAATGGTCTTTTAATTGTAGTTTGCTCCATATATTTATTACTATCCTTTACATTACATTCTTGTTAACATGTTTGAACCTCTGTTAGAAGTACGGTGAGGAAGAGAAACAGATGTTGTGTATATTTCAATTGCATGTTAGAACAGTGAAAAAGAAGAATCTCTTGCTTCAAGGTATTGTGCAATGAATTTTGCATTCTCAAATGGTGCAGGGTCAACTTTATATGTTTCCAGGTACATCTATATATGATGCTTTCTTGATTTAACTTGACACATGTACTTCCTAGCCACAATAACTATTTAGATCATCTGGACATTTGCAATGGCAGCAAAAAAGAGATGGATGGGGAATGTTTAGGTCATTATTATGCTCATGATATATGCATATCAATAAAAAATATAGAAACCAAAATTCAAGATGCTAATTATGATCCCCAAATCTAAAATGATGCCACATTTGATGCATTTTAAGACAGATCTTCTAGACACTAAAATAACAACAGAACTTGGAAAGAAAAAGGAAGAAACAAGGGATAACTTGGAAAGCAAAAGGAAGAAACAAGGAGAACCTAGGAAACAATCTTGGAGCTGGTTTGGAAACAATAGGTAGAGGCTACAGGTCCCAATCATTCCCCATAGAAGGATGATATAATTGACAGTGATGGCTGGTCATCTCTCTACAAAATCAACACATTTGAACAATATTAGATAAATTTCATCAAACCAGAAACTCAATTGTAAGTCCAAGGCTCTGTTATTTTTGAGAGCATGTTGACTGATTGGAATTTTGTTTGAAGTATGTGAATTGGAATTATTCAGGTAGTATATGTGGTTGGTACCTAGATTTCTGCTCAATTTGGAGTTGGAACTTGGAAGGATCAATGCCAATGTGTTGCTGAAAAAAGGCTCTGAGAACCTATCTAGAATCTTGTCGATGAAATTGTTAATAAGGTCAATGATTTCATCTTGTAGCTTATGATTAGTTTGGCAACTAGGGAACTAGGTAATATTTCCAATAATAAGGAACTAGTCCCCAATAAGGGTATGGAACATGCTAATTTTCTCAAATGCTATTTGCAACCTTAGAGAAACTCAAGAGGGCTTCCCATTGTAACTACATCAACCTTCTTCTCACTTTAGGCCAGTTCTCGGATATCCCTAAGAATAAGATTTCTAAATTTATGCAATGGGAGCTCAAGGTGAAACAAAGAAGTTAACTTTAGCAAAACAGATTTTAAATTTATAGTATGGAATTCTTATAAAGTGATGGGTGGAGTGTGGACCAAAGATAGTGCCAATCTAATGAGAAAGTGGAGTGAAAAGATAGTGCCAACCAATATTATTTAATAAATTTAGATAATCCCAGGTTGACTGTAAAATCACATAAGATAAGATAATCATATTCATGTTCAAGAAATGACCACAAAAAGTAGGTAAATGGGACTGAAAGATACATCCAGTGTGAAGACACTATGGGAGTTCAAAAGCAACTCCTAGAGAGTATCTCATAAAGCGTGTTTTCACTTGTTCAGGTATGGAACTTATAGTTAACCATGCTTCTCCATTCCATGAATTATTATGATTTCCTTTCAATGTCCTAGCTTATTTTGAGCCTAATTGGAAATCTAAATTGAAAGAAACTCACAACAGAAGTTGGAACTTAGAAACTAATATTACATATAATACTAATAGGGAACTAACAGTAGTAAACAACATGAGAAGTCACAGTAAAGGCAGTAAATTTAGCACTAACAACAGTATGCTCCATTATTTCAGGTATAATTCCAGCAATGTTCAGTAAAACATTTGATAGAAAATTCTAGAGTTCTAATGGCAGAAGAAAAGTCCAGCAGTAGTAACAACATCTCAATATTTGAAAACTAGAGCACAAATACTAAAACTTTCCTGATAAGTATGGTTTCCAACTCAAGCCCAAATCCAAGCGCAGTATGGGCACTACACATGGCCAATAATAGTCTCTTATAGAATGCCTAGAATAGAACATTCTCCAAAACACCCCTACCCTACTGCCTAAGTCTTTTCATAGCTAATGATCCCACTTTGGCGTTTGGCTTTTCCATGTGGGACAACTACAATTTACATAAAACTCCATTAATTAACAGAAAAGTACAACCATCATAAATTTTATCTTAACCTGAAGGTGGTGGACTAACAGAGAATTATACATGAATAAAACATTTCTAATGACTCATGCAAAATACCAATGATTAACACTGAAATGGGTTTCCTTAGACATCGTAACATCCCCCCCATGAAATTGTTTTGCACCAAACAATTTTAGTGCTGAATGTTGCTATATTTCAAATTTTCAAGGCCTTACTCCATAGCATCTTCCAGTGGCAAATCCTTCCTCTAAATGAGGTGTCCTAGCAATACCTTAGTCCTCAACGTCTTCTCTCAGGTTGCCAAAATGATCTTCAAAATCAACATAACTTGTATTTCATTATCTAGGGAAGGCAAGATATTTGAAATGTTTTCCCTATGTATGAGACATGAAATGTAGTATGCAGCTGTGACCCTATTGGCAGTTCGAGAACATATGCAACCAATTGCACACTTGCTAGAGGCTTATAAGGCCCATAGTATCCAGACCCAAGTTTCTCTACCCCTTCTTTACCTTTGAAAGATATCTGCTTATAATATTGTAGTCCCAAGAAGACAAAATCCGTAATTCAAATTCCAGCTCACTGTTGTGGTCATTTTAATGGGACTTCATCTAATCTTGGGCCAATTTGATGTTCTCCTTTAGTTGCTTCAGCCCTCAATATTTGATGGCTTTTGTTCTCCAAGAAATCTCTAAAAATTGGCAATTGAGTGTCTTCAATGGTTAAATCAATCAACAAAAGAGTGGCATAACTATAAAGGGCCTCAAATGGTGACATTCCAATGGATGTGTCATATGTTGCATTCTACCAATTCACTGCCAAGTGCAACCATTTTGGACAGGAAGTTTGGTGCCATACAAGGTAGTTTCTCAGGTAACCCTCTAGATATTTGTTCATCAATATCTGTCTGTCCATCTGTTTGAGTATGGTCACTGGTACTTGGCATCAAGGAGGTACCAACAAGTTTACACAACAATTTAAGAAATTTTCTTATGAATTTCAAGTCACGATCACTAACAATATTCCTTGGAAGCTCATGCATCCTATTGATATGTTGCATAAACAATCGAACAACCTTTGAGGCTTTGATAGCAATACCCATTGAAATAAAATGATCATGCTTAGCCAATCAATCAATTATCAAAAAAATAGTTTTTTTTCCTCCCACCTAGAGCAATGGATTACAACTATTCATGAGAAATGGGAAAATATTGCAACAATTTTGGACTTTACAATATGTGTTATCCCTTCGACATGTTTCACATGAAGCCACATCCGGATCTCAAATCAACTTCTGTAAATATTGTTGCCCTGTGTAACTCTACCAGTAATTCATATATATGTGGGATAGGGAAACTATTTTTAATACTTCTTGTTTAATTCCATGTAATCAATGTATTAGTATATATGGAAGGAGCCATCCTACTTCCTTATTGACACTAACAAAGATGCAAAGGAAATTTTCCTAGGCACTATATGACCCATATTAAATCATTCTTGGAGTATTCTTTCTATCTTGTCCTTAAATAATTTTGGATATATACAGGGAGAAACAATGACCAATTTGGATACAGTTCTAGCTCAATGATGTGTCCATGTCCCATCTTGAGTGACAGTCTATGAGGTAGATATCAGAGATTCAGAAGACATCTGCCAATTCATCAATCAGTTGTTGCACTTTCCTTTTGGTTGTTGGTTTCTGCTCCTTTGACTTGACATACAAGCCCTTCATGGAATTACACTGGAGGATGAAACATAGTTCATCCTTCTAAAGTTGGAACAACATTACATACCTTGACCCTAACTTGTGTTGCAATCTGTATCAAGTTATCAACCCTTCATTTTTCCTTCACAAATAATGAGTTGCATCTCTCCATATGATCAAGCAACCTTGCCTCTATTGCATGCTATGGACTGCATCTAACAATGGGATTATGTAAACCCTGATGGGACACAGTCACATTCGTAATCATCATATATAAAGATAAGAACCCTTTCATGACTTCCAAATAGGGATTTTCATCACAAGAGGCCTACGAGACATCACAGCTATGTAATTACAGGATATATTTTCGGGTTGGCACATGAATTTTTTCTCCTAATCCTAATTATTGCTCCATGAAGCCTTTTGGGGCAGTTCTAACCTTACATTGATGGTTGAAGTTATTTGTGTCTCCTGATTCTAATGCATGAGAAATTTTTGGTTGCTTTCAACCTTCTAACATGGCATAATATAACAAATTTGTCACAAAACATTGACATTTTCACCTGTTCTCACCCAACAAATAGGTGAGTTTGGCTCTTGACATGGTTGGGGAGGTGCTCTTCTACATGGTTCTTACGTACTGGCTGCTACAACATTACTGAGAGTTTAAGATTGTGACATAACATTTGTTGGTGTTCCCTTACTTTCTCATTTTGCACACTAGCTATCAGATCTTAAGTACATTTCATGGTAATCGAAATCAAGATCACCTTGAAAAAATTTGTATAAATTAGTGATTTCATTTCAACCAATATTGTTTGTTCTTTGATTACACAAACTGATTAATGCACATAGTGGTTGTGTAACTCATATTATTTAGCCCAAGATAGCACCTGTACAGAGGCACTTGTTGTAATCAAGTCCTTAAACTTCTCCATTACAATATGCTTGGTCCTATGTCAAACTTGCTTGGTCTTATGTCAAACACTCTGCTACCCCTCTTCCTCTACACTCGCAATCAATAGTAGCAAAATTTGTTTGAACTTTTAGCAATGGGGGCACAGTCATACATAACCCAATTTGTATTATTGTGTTCTAAAATAAGGATAACATAAATTTGGTGTGGTGATTCATGGGTGGCAATCACTGACCACAGATCAAAATCCTAATCCTAGGGATCTAGATTCTAGTTAAGTTAAATAGATAAGATACATCCTAATGCCATGGATGTACTTGGAAAGCATGATCCTATGCCTGTATCATTCTCGACAGCTTAGACTTGCTACATTTACTTCATAAAGGAGACTAATGCTCGTTACTCCATGTCAGATGAGATAGTCCTAACAGGCAGGCAAACAACTATTTTATAGAATCCAGCATAAAGAAATAACTAATCAGGATAAATGAAGAGCTTTCAAGTAACTCGATATCCATCATCCAAAATTTTTTCTCAATCTGAACCAGGTGATTGTTATCAGAGTATGAAGGGGAAGGGCAATTGGAGTTGGTAAAGAAAAAACATTTTCATAAATATGAACATGTGAAAGAAAACTTGAACTGAACCACGTGATTGTTATCAGAGTACGAAGAGGAAGGGCAATGGGAGTTGGTAATGAAATAATACATTTTCATAAATATGAACATGTGAAAGAAAACTCTCCAAGTTCAACATTGTAGCTCAAAAAGCAGTATGGAAAAGATGCCATTCCTGTGAAACATCCTACTGCACTACATCCTTTCCATCGACCATCTTGACAATAGAAAATGACTCTCTAGCTGCAAAGTCCAGTCTTCGACAGCCTATATATAGAGGAATAAAATTACTTAGTATTTATATATATTTGGACCCAAAGATAAATCTGGAGGAGAATACAGTTAGAAACAATTGTTAACATGGAGAAAAATTTACAGAGGATTCAACATTTTTCAGCAAAATTGATATGTCCACAATTAGCAATGTTGATATAAAACAAGCTGACATTGACCTATTGACATAAAATCAAATAAAAATATTAATACCATTCCATTGCGGGCCTTAAAAAATAAAAGTCTTCGACTGTAATTAATTAGCTAGAAACACTACAGGCAAGAAACAGAAACTGGAAAGGAAAATTGAACAATCTAATATAGTAAACAAAATGAACAGAGAAGAAATCAGAAAGAAAGAAGGGATGTCAGTAAACCAAACAAACATTATGCATCAAAGGACATTAAACAGGAAAATGCAGTGGAAGGACTAGCATTTAAATAGTACAGTAGCATTTAAATAGCATTTAACAAGGCATTTTCTTAAGTGATAAGGAAGCATGTAGCCCTAATGAATGACTTATAGAAGTCCTATTTTGCTGTCCACCAACGAGAACCATGGACTTGTCCTTGAAAAAACGAATATATTTTCCAGTTTCCACTCAGCCACCGTGAAATTGTGAATTACTTTCCACTTAGGGACAACCACTGTAAAATTGTAACCCTTTCCACTCAGTCACCAGGAGGCGTGAATTGCTTTCCACTCAGCGACAGCCATTGTAAAATTGTAACTACACTCAAGCTTCATGCAAAGATACAAATCATGCGATGGGTTTGTATGGGATAAATTGTTCACCCTTGCAGCGTTATAAAGGGGAAAAAACGTCCCCATTTCACTGATTCACTGATTCAGGATTCTAGACCGTTCACGTTGCACGTTTTCCCATCTTACTAACCAATTTGGGAGCTAAAACCCCAATTTTCTCATTAACCGCGAAATGGGGAGGTCAAGACTCAAAAACAACATCGAATTCAACCGAAAACCTCGAATCCAGGGCGAAATAACCAACGAAAATGCCCTATGGTCCATGAAAACCTCGAATCCAGGGCGTAATAACCAGTGAAAATGCCCTATGGTCCATAAATCGGGGCAAAAAAACTAACAATCCCCTCTATGAATGAAAAGCATGGGTGAACGAACTGCTCATGCCTCCATTAATGAAAATTTACTGGCGAACCCACTACCTTTGGACTCCATTACGGGAATGACGGGGGCGAACAGACCATTTACTCCATCTTTCACTGGGCTAAATCGTGTTTTCCCTCTCTCGCTAGGTGGGCTATCCAATTTTTCACCATGTGGGGTTTCATAAAATGTGGGCTAACTTCTTAAATTTCAAAAAACCCGTTTAATATTAAAAATTCGCCAATGGTTTCTTGGTGACCCCTATAATTTTGCCCATGGGATATAATTTGCCCCTAAAATTTTCCATGATTAGGTAGAATCTAGCTAATGTTTTAAACATAGTTCCATTGAATGTTTTTGTCATCCATGGCATTACCTATTTTGTCCTCTATCTTTTATACTTTATATTGCTCAAAAATGTTATGGACTATGATTTTATTAGAATTAAATGCCTTTTTCCTTTCAGGGTGAATGTTTTGCTTTGAAGGGATAAATAATGCACCCCATATTGTAGAAAGCAGTATAGCTTTGATGATGCCTTCTTTTTGATACTGCAGTTTTCCAGTAGCCAAAATATGAATTATCACATGGTTTTCAAAATGAAGAAATGACAACCATAGAAGCAACATGGTCAAAACAATCATTTTATACATTCCATTATTTACAAGTCAACAAATCCTTCTCTAAATCATGGCTTCTTCTATTGATAAATGGTTTTCTATTTATTGTTAACTTTTTAGAAAAAACTTCTATGCTGAAGCATGCATAGTCCATAAATTTGGCTTTTCTATTTATCAATGTGCAATTCCCTGAATTTGTGAAGGAAGCAGAGTTTTGCACAAGTAAGCACTGAAATTGGTGTTTCTAGATATTCAAAATCAAGGTCTCCATCCAAGTTGGTGTCATCAAGGAGACCACATTTACCATTGGCCTTATGCATTAAATGCTTTTTTGGATAGTAGCTTTCAAGTTGTTTGTAAAAATTATTCTCTTCATGAACTTGGCTAATAACATGCTCACTCTCAAACTTTAAGATTAGCACTAGGATTCAATACTTAATCTTGTTTGCAGCTATAATTTTTTTGTGTGTCCGGACTTGTGATGACCATGCTTTAAAATTGAAGTTTACTAACGAAATCTATATGACCGAAACTATATTTTTTAGTATGTACTTGGGTAAAATGAAAGTTCATTCCCTTCTTTTAATAGAATGAATGTGGTATTTTATCAATTTTGGCTTTTTGCTAGCTAGAATCTGGGGACTTGAAAAATGGCTTTTGAATGTGAGTACTAATTTTGATTTTATTGGTATATTGCATAGTGGGTACTTTACATGGGGCCTATCCACAATGAGGTGAGCAGAGTTCATTCTTCCCTCACGCTAATGCTGAGCCACGAGGACAGATGGTTAGGATCCATTATGAATCTATTATAGATTCTTTCTTGGCTGCTTGGGGTGGTGTTGCAATGCTTGCATTGGGAAATCTACATGATTCACCATCAGGTAATGATCATCAATCAAGCAAGTTTGTTTGATGTTTGTTGAAATACATTTGTTAGTCTAATTATTAATACTTGAGCGCTATCCTTATTGCCTTGTGTGATGGATACTATTGCCAGCAATGGATTAAAGTATATTCATGGGGCTTAGAGTAAATGATGAAGCTAGCTTCCTATCTTTTTCTTTGGTGAATGAGGCCACTAAGCATGTTCTAAAACAAAGGTATAAGGAATGGGACCAGGTAAAACCTTATTTTTCATTTTTCCTTCTTGTGTTGTTCAGTTACTAGAGACTCTCCTCTGGATATGTGAAGAAGTCTCGTTTTCTCCATTTCTTCATTCACTGAATGCTATCAAGCAGGGCTCAAGGTTTCAGAATGTGAAGTTCTTTGGCTCTAGACTCAAGGGTTGCAATAGAGATTTCTGATTTGTTGTTACAAGGGTGGTTCTCTAACCCTAAATTATTACGGAATGGAATTGAATAGATATATACTTTAGCGGATTATAATCATGGCAAGGTAGATGAGTCTATTCTATGGACCTTAAGTGCAAATGTTGGAAATGGGTATCGATGCCCAGCTGTGAAGAACATCCATTTCAATATGGATATAAAAGTTTCAGATGGCCATGTTAGAAGAATCTGTGATGGCAACGTACTTATTCGCTTTAAGTAGAAGAAACAGAGAAACCAGAAATGGAAGATCTAGCCTATCTTTTGTAACTAAATCTAACAATGACATGTTGTCTTTTAATTCAAATAATTCATTGAAAGCACGTGTCATATATGCAAGCATATTATTAGAATGGTTCAAAATTTTAGTATTACTATCATTGGAGGGTTGGTTGGTTGTGTTAGGTGTAATCAATATTGTTCTTTTTTTATTACTACTGGCATAAATCCATCTGAAATCCATATTAATCATATCTTGACCCAGAATCTATTAAGAACCAGAAGGAATTAAAAAAACAATAGGTGTATAAACTTAAACTTCTTGGTTTAAGATGGATCGTGGATGGATCTATGCTAACTTTTTTTCTCATTTTTGTTTATTAGTACCACTTTGTGTTGCACTTGGTACAACACACAATGTTTAGAAACAATATCTAAATTTATGGTAACAACACAGTATTTAAAACAAAATTTGGATGTTTGGATTTTGATGCAACATTTTAAAATGGGTGCTTCTTGGGAACAATATGATGTGCTCACAATAATAAATAGAAATAAAAATATACCCTTAGATAAAATCGCTTTGATACTTGCACATTAGTTCATTAGTTAGAACTGTGGTGGCCTGCAAAATAGTAAATTGTGCCGTGCAAAAAAAACAACAAAGGATTGAAAGTGAAACTCAGGGACTATGTTGACTTGCAACTCTTGTTAGAATAAAACTTAAGACTTGCAATTGCTTTGTTTTTTTTAATTTCTCTTCTTCCTTATTATCTAGCATTGCTATAATCATTCAGTTATCTTTATCATTAGAGAATGTCAGATACCTATTATTTTTTAGAATCAAGGTATATCTAGATAATCGAACCCAGGTGGGGAGAAAAACAAACGTACTACCCAACCATATGCACTACATGTCCATGGACATTATCACTTACATATTGGTTAAAAGGTCTATGTAATTTTTTTAAAACCAATGTGCTTTGTTTGAAAATTTGGTCCAAATAATGTACCTCATTAAAATCACTGTGCTCTGTTTGAAATTTTGGTCCAAATGATGTACGTGATGTACATATTTTTTATTTGAATGTTAACATATCTCAATACCAATTTTGTTTGGGAGGCCATGATTAGTGCATTTGTAGATTTAGTCGACTATTAAACCTTGAATATATTTACTTTCAAACACAAATGAAAGACCTTCCATTCCCAACCAGATTTTTCTCAAGCGTCGGTTTGGACACTTAATCAATCAGACCATATTTAAAATTAGAAGAAGGATGATTATATATGTAGTATCTTCCATTTTGCATAGAGATAACTAGGGCTTTTCTACATCGACTTGGTGCAAATGGTTTGGGGATTTAAATGCAACTCAATATGAAGAAAAGTTGACAGGGTATACAAGCGTTTTATCAGGGTTGAAGAGCCCAAAGTGATGCTCTGTCTCAGCCCTCGGTTTCTCGTTCTTGTTGAAAATAGAGAAGATATAGGTATTGATGCTCCTTACTGACCTCTTGGGTGTCCCTGCATTCAATAATACATATCGGATGAGATTGTTGTTATAATAAAAGGTCTATGGCCAAGAAGATAATGGCCTGCCAAAACAGCCAATCAACCTTTTTTGCACTCTGCCATATTATGCTCCCCTTTGGAAAAAATTTAGAAGTGCATGGGGTTGTTTTTTATTAATGTAAGGATTATTTTATAGTGTTGGGACGTTTTAAAAAAGTGATGGCCAAAGTTATCACATGCCGAGGAAAATTTGTGTGTACTGGGGCATTTTTGTGATTGCCTAGGTGATTATATCATTGTCGTGTGTTTTTCTACCTTACCTAGGGCAAGTATTGAAGTGCCCAGGGCATCTTTATCATCATTGGATGAATTTTGAAGTGTCTAGGGAAAGTAATGAAGTGCCTGAGCAAATATGGAAGTGGATGGGGGCATTTTTATCTTCGTTACGAGAATTTTGAAGTGCCTAGGGAAAGTATTGAAGTGGCTAAGCATTTTTATCATCGTTGGGATAATTTTGAAGTGGACGAGGCAAATATTGAAGTGCATGGTGCATTTATATCATCATTGGGTCAATTTAGAAGTGCACGAGGCAAGTATTGAAGAGCCTGAGGGCAATTTTTAAGTGCTTGGGGAAAAGATTGAAGTACATGGGGAGTTTGATCATCCTTGGGAGAATTTAGTAGTGCCTCGGAAAATATTGAAGTGCTTAGGGAATTTTTATCATCTTTCATAGAATTTTGAAGTGCCCGGGGGAAGTATTGAAGTGCTTGGTGAGTTTTTCTTGTCAATGGGTGAATTTTGAAGTGCATGGGGCGTTTTTCTTGTCAATGGGTGAATTTTGAAGTGCATGGGGCGTTTTTCTCATCACTAGGTGAATTTAGAAGTGCACGGGGCATTTCTATCATCAATAGGTCAATTTAGAAGTGAATGTGGCAAGTATTGAAGTGACTCGGGGGAATTTTGAAGTGCTTTGGGAAAATATTGAAGTGCATGGGGACTTTCTATCATCCTTGGGAGAATTTAGAAGTTCCTAGGAAAATATTGAAGTTCTAAGGGCAATTTTATTATCTTTCGGAAAATTGACATGCCCGGGGCAAGTATTGAAGTGACTGGGGCATTTTTATCGTCACTGGGTGAATTTAGAAGTGCATGGGGCATTTTTCTCATCACCGGGTGAATTTAGAAGTGCATGGGTCGTTTTTCTCCTCACTACATGAATTTAGAAGTGCTTGGGGTTGTTATTGATCAATGTATGAATGCTTTTACAATGTTGGTGTTGATGTAAATGTAACTTCGGAATGTATTTCACCTATGTATATTGTACTCCTATAGAGATGTATTATTTTTCTATATGGAAGTGTCGTCATTTGTATTGACAAGTGTCGTCATTTGTATTGACAAGTGTCGCAAGTGTCATAACTTGCCGATGGGTTATTAGACCACCATGTGTTGGGTCGGCCCTGATTAAGTTAACCAAGGGTTATTAGGCTAAGCTAGACAAGTCGGCCCCATTGGTTTATTGGGTAGGATAGGACTAGTATAAATAGAGATCGGGAGATCTCTACTTGATCACTCAAGACTCACTTCTATCTCTCTCAGAAAGTGGCACACTTGTGTGGAGGAGGATCATCTGCTAGGAGAAGACTATCTCTTGTACTTTGGTTGTATCATTGCTCTCTCTATCTCTAAGGAAGTTGTGGGGTTTTTCACCTTTATGGTTTTCCCTAGTGAAACTATTTGTGTCTATTCTCTCATGTGATTGCTTGATGTGATTGATATGCATTGTTATACTTGATATGATGTACATGTTATTCTCTCAGTAAAGATCGTAGAGTATATGTGAATTTATGCTAAAAAATTAACATGGTATCAGAGCTTCCCTGAGAAGAAGACATTTTGTAGTGGCAAAACATAGGGTTTCTTGTTTATTGGGTTTCTCTCCACATATTTTGGAAAAGTAGTAAGGTAGATTGACTCTACTCATCAAGGAGAATCTTTCTGTCCATTCAGAATTCAATTCTGGGCACTTTCATTTTTGGCCCTAAAATTTAGGGTTTCCACAAAAATAGGAATTTCTGAATTCGGAGAACATAGCTCGACGCTCCCTGGAAAAATCGAAGTTTAGAGCTTTGGATCGAGATTTTTGGTTGGGTGAAGCTTTGGGAAACTCAAACCCTAATTCAGGGTACTCCCTAGTGAATCTCGGAAGACTAAAAGGCATTTATGAAGTGTGAAACTTTGCAGATCTCAAATTCTGAATATACCAGGCTGATCCGCTCATCAAGACGCACCTTTCTATCCTTTCAAAAAGTTGAAATTCACATTTTGAATTTTTAGGGTTTCTCTTACAAACCCTAATCCGGGACCAGATCCAGTTTTCAGCAAATCAATTTGTAAGACCTAAATATTTTCTATTTCCATTTGAAGTACTCCTTAAAGATGTCTCACCACACCAAGCTTTAGGATAAGCTTGAAGGGGCTGATAACTTCCGAGCATGGAAGTATAGGATTGGGTTAATCCTGGAAGAAAATGAGTTGGACACTTATATAGGTGAAGAGGTCCCTATCCCAGAGTGAGAAGACGCTAAGGCTCTTCACAAGAAGAACTTGATCAAGGCAAAGAGGATCATTGCTGATTCTATCAAGGACCATCTCATTCCACACGTGTCATCTCTAAAGATACCCAAGGCAATGCTTGACTCTTTGACCAAGCTGTTTGAAGGGAAGAACATAAATCGAAAGATGACTCTACAGAACCAATTGAAAGGGGTAAAGCTTCAGAATGGAGAGACCATTCAATCCTATTTTTCCAAGGTATCTCAGATCAAGGAACACATTGAAGCTGTGGATGAAATGGTGGAGAATGGTGAAATTGTCATGACCACTCTGAATGGCCTACCTAAGTCATGGGATTCTTTTATTCAAGGAATTTGTGCAAGAAGGAAGTTAATCTACTTGAAGATTACTTCTTATTATACCTTGCATCTTTAATTTTTTTGAGGTATAAACTGATTTCTACCATTGACATTCATCTTCAACATTAAAAACGTTTTTTGAACATCTATTTTATCCTTGGCATATGTGTTGAACTAGATATAGTATTGGTATTGAGGTCCAAGTTGTGATTTTCATCCTATGAATACGGGAATTTGTTTGAAAGGTGTGCAACACATTGTGCTCAAATTTCTAGACATTGCTTGCAAATGTTAAACCTTATCTTAGCATACTTACTTGAATTGTATCTATTGAAGATACCATTATATTTATTAAAGGTAGCTGATCAAATATGTCTAATGACATTTTTATGGCAATGCTTAGTTCTTTGATACCTTATGCACTAATCGTCCTTTGAGATTTCTTTGAAAATTATGGATTTATGCACATTCTTTTCTTTGGAAACACGCTTCTCTTGGATTCAAACATATTTGTTTTGAAGAATTGTAAAGTAACTTCAAATATGCAAATATTCTGTTTTTTTGGTTTTACGCCTACAACTTTGATGTGTAGGTATTTGGAAACTTGGGTGATGCATTTGACCTCTGAGTGAGAATAATTATATATTTTCAATTACTTGCCATGACAATGAGTAAGATTGAAACCTATTCTCGACATATTTGGTATGGATTCACAGTTCATAGACTTGTGCAGATTTGTGCTAATATTGTAGGCTTGAAATAGAGTGGGGTATGTGCCTTCTTCTAAGATTGCTTCTTTGATATTATTTGATCTAGAACTTGACTCTCCATTGGGAATTTTACATGACCTGGTGAGGAAGGTTGAGCTTGATTTCTTGATTCCATCGACAATCATTTTGTATTTCAATTTGTTTACTTTTGTAAATCATGGAAATTTGGACTATGAATAGTATTGGTCCGCTCTTGAAGAATACTTCTTACTATACCTCGCATCTTTGATTTATTTGAAGTGTAGATTGATGACTACCATTGAACTTCATCTTGAACTTTAAAAACATTTGTTGAATATCCATTTTATCCTTGGCGTATGTGTTGAGTTAGATACAGTGTTGGTATTGAGGCCCAAGTTCTGATTTTCATTCTATGATTATAGGAAATTGTTTTAAAGGTATGCACCACATTGGGCTCAAATTTTTGGATGTTGCTTGCAAATGTTAAACCTCAAGTCTTAGTATATTTATTTGAATTGTATGTATTTGATGATATCATTATATTTATTAAAGATAGTTGATCAAATATGCCTAATCACAATTTTTTGTCAATGCTTAGTTCTTTGTACTTTATGCACTAATAATCCCGTCAGATATCTTTGAAAATTATGAATTTTTTCAAATTCTTTTCTTTTTAAACATGCTTCTCTGGGATTCAACATGTTTGCCTTTAAGATTTGTAAAATAACTTGAAATATGGAAATATTCTATTTTTTTGCGTGTATGCCTAGAATTTAGATGTGCAAGTCTTTGGAAACTTAGGTGATGAATTTGACATCCAGGTGAGAATAATTATATATTGGCAATTCCTTGCTATGGGCCTCAGTAAGCTTGAAACCTATTCTCAATGTATTTTTTATGGCTTAACTATTCATAGACTGCGCAGATTTGTGCCAATATTGCAAGCTTGAAGTTGAAATAGACTGGGGTATGTGCCTTCTTCTAAGATTGGTTTTTTGGTATTATTTGATCCAGAAATTGACTCTCCATTGGGCATTTTACATGGTTTGGTGATGAAGGTTGAGCTTGATTGCTTGATTCCGTCAACAATCATTTTGTATTTCATTTTTTTTACTTTTCGACATCATGGAAATTTGGACTAGCATAGTATTGATCATATTTTTGAAGAATACTTCTATATTATAACTTGCATCTTTAATTTCTTTGAGGTATCAAATTATGTTTACCATTGAATTTCATCTTGAACACTAAAATGTTTTTTGAACATCTATTTTATCCTTGGCATATGTGTTGAACTAGATATAATGTTGGTATTGAGGCCCAAGTTGTGATTTTCATCCCATGATTAAGGGAATTTGTTTGAAAGGTGTGCACCACATTGGGATCAAATTTATAGAAATTGCTTGCAAATGTTAAACCTTATCTTAGTATATTTCCCTGAATTGTATCTATTGAAGATATCATTATATTTATTAAAGGTAGTTGATCAAATATGTCTATTGACATTTTTATGTCAATGCTTAGTTCTTTGGTACCTTATGCACTAATAGTCCTTTGAGATTTCTTTGAAAATTATGGATTTAGGCACATTCTTTTCTTTGGAAGAATGCTTCTCTTGGATTCAAACATATTTGTCTTGGAGATTTGTAAAGTAACATGAAATATGGAAATACTCTGTTTTTTTTGCTTGTATGCTTGCAATTTTGATGTGTAGGTATTTGGAAACATGGGTGATGCATTTGAACTCTGAGTGAGAATAATTATATATTTTCAATTACTTGCTATGAGAATGAGTAAGCTTGAAACCTATTCTCGGCATATTTGGTATGGATTCACAGTTCATAGATTGTGCATATTTGTGCTAATATTGTAGGCTTGAAATAGAGTGGGGTATGTGACTTCTTCTGAGATTGCTTCTTTGGTATTATTTGATCTAGAACTTGACTCTCCATTGAGAATTTTACATGAACTGGTGAGGAAGGTTGAGCTCGATTGCTTGATTCCATCAACAATCATTTTGTATTTCAATTTGTTTACATTTCTAAATCATGGAAATTTGGACCATGCATAGTATTGGTCGGATTCTTGAAGAATACTTCTTATTATAGCTCGCATCTTTGATTTCTTTGAAGTGTAAATTGATGACTACCATTGAACTTCATCTTGAACTTAAACGTTTGTTGAAGATCTATTTTATACTTGGCATATGTGTTGAGTTAGATACAGTGTTGGTATTGAGGCCCAAGTTGTGATTTCCATTCTATGATTATAGGAAATTGTTTTAAAGGTATGCCCAACATTGGGCTAAAATTTCTGGACGTTGCCTGCAAATGTTAAACCTTGTCTTAGTATATTTCCTTGAATTGTATGTATTGATGATATCATTATATTTATTAAAGATAACTGATCAAATATGCCTAATCACAATTTTCTGTCAATGATTAGTTCTCTATACTTTATGCACTAATAATCCTTTTACATTTCTTTGAAAATTATGGATTTATGCAAATTCTTTTCTTTTCAAACACGCTTCTCCTGGATTCAACATATTTGTCTTCAAGATTTGTAAAGTAACTTGAAATATGTAAATATTCTATTTTTTTGCTTGTATGCCTGGAATTTAGATGTGTAGGTCTTTGGAAACTTGGGTGATGAATTTGACATCTAGGTGAGAATAATTATATATTGGCAATTCCTTGCTATGGGCCTCGGTAAGCTTGAAACTTATTCTCAATGTATTTGTTATGGCTTCATTATTCATAGATTGTGCAGTTTTGTGCCAATATTGCAAGCTTGAAGTTGAAACAGAGTGGGGTATGTGCCTTCTTCTAAGATTGGTTCTTTGGTATTATTTGATCTAGAACTTGACTCTCCATTGGGCATTTTACATGGTTTGGTGATGAAGGTTGAGCTTGATTGCTTGATTGCTTGATTCCTTCAACGATCATTTTGTATTTCATTTTTTTTTACTTTTCTAGATCATGGAAATTTGGACTATCCATGGTATTGATTGGATTTTTGAAGATTACTTCTTATTATACCTTGCATCTTTAATTTTTTTGAGGTATAAAATGATGTTTACCATTGAAGTTCATCTTCAACATTAAAAACATTTTTTGAACATCTATTTTATCCTTGGCATATGTGTTGAACTAGATATAGTGTTGGTATTGAGGTCCAAGTTGTGATTTTCATCCTATGAATATGGGAATTTGTTTGAAAGGTGTGCACCACATTCGGCTCAAATTTCTAGACATTGCTTGCAAATGTTAAACCTTATCTTAGTATACTTCCTTGAATTGTATCTATTGAAGATACCATTATATTTATTAAAGGTAGCTGATCAAATATGTCTAATGACATTTTTATGGCAATGCTTAGTTCTTTGGTACCTTATGCACTAATCGTCCTTTGAGATTTCTTTGAAAATTATGGATTTATGCACATTCTTTTCTTTGGAAACACGCTTCTCTTGGATTCAAACATATGTGTTTTGAAGAATTGTAAAATAACTTGAAATATGCAAATATTCTGTTTTTTTGCTTTTATGCCTACAACTTTGATGTGTAGGTATTTGGAAACTTGGGTGATGCATTTGACCTCTGAGTGAGAATAATTATATATTTTCAATTACTTGCCATGACAATGAGTAAGATTGAAACCTATTCTCGACATATTTGGTATGGATTCACAGTTCATAGACTTGTGCAGATTTGTGCTAATATTGCAGGCTTGAAATAGAGTGGGGTATGTGCCTTCTTCTAAGATTGCTTCTTTGATATTATTTGATCTAGAACTTGACTCTCCATTGGGAATTTTACATGACCTGGTGAGGAAGGTTGAGCTTGATTTCTTGATTCCATCGACAATCATTTTGTATTTCAATCTGTTTATTTTTGTAAATCATGGAAAGTTGGACTATGAATAGTATTGGTCCGCTCTTGAAGAATACTTCTTACTATACCTCGCATCTTTGATTTATTTGAAGTGTAGATTGATGAATACCATTGAACTTCATCTTGAACTTTAAAAACATTTGTTGAATATCTATTTTATCCTTGGCGTATGTGTTGAGTTAGATACAGTGTTGGTATTAAGGCCCAAGTTCTGATTTTCATTCTATGATTATAGGAAATTGTTTTAAAGGTATGCACCACATTGGGCTCAAATTTCTGGATGTTGCTTGCAAATGTTAAACCTTGTCTTAGTATATTTATTTGAATTGTATGTATTTGATGATATCATTATATTTATTAAATATAGTTGATCAAATATGCCTAATCACAATTTTTTGTCAATGCTTAGTTCTTTGTACGTTATGCAGTAATAATCCTTTCAGATATCTTTGAAAATTATGAATTCTTTCAAATTATTTTCTTTTTAAACATGCTTCTCTGGGATTCAACATGTTTGTCTTTAATATTTGTAAAGTAACTTGAAATATGGAAATATTCTATTTTTTTGCTTGTATGCCTGGAATTTAGATGTGCAAGTCTTTGGAAACTTGGGTGATGAATTTGACATCTAGGTGAGAATAATTATATATTGGCAATTCCTTGCTATGGGCCTCAGTAAGCTTGAAACCTATTCTCAATGTATTTGTTATGGCTTCATTGTTCACAGACTGCGCATATTTGTGCCAATATTGCAAGCTTGAAGTTGCAATAGAGTGCGGTATGTGCCTTCTTGTAACATTGGTTTTTTGGTATTATTTGATCTAGAACTTGACTCTCCATTGGGCATTTTACATGGTTTGGTGATGAAGGTTGAGCTGGATTGCTTGATTCCATCAACAATCATTTTGTATTTCATTTTTTTACTTTTCGACATCATGGAAATTTGGACTAACATAGTATTGATCATATTTTTGAAGAATACTTCTATATTATACCTTGCATCTGTAATTTCTTTGAGGTATAAAATTATGTTTACCATTGAATTTCATCTTGAACACTAAAATCTTTTTTGAACATCTATTTTATCCTTGGCATATGTGTTGAACTAGATATAATGTTGGTATTGAGGCCCAAGTTGTGATTTTCATCCCATGAATATGGAAATTTGTTTGAAAGGTGTGCACCACATTGGGATCAAATTTATAGAAATTGCTTGCAAATGTTAAACCTTATCTTAGTATATTTCCCTGAATTGTATCTATTGAAGATATCATTATGTTTATTAAAGGTAGTTGATCAAATATGTATATTGACATTTTTATGTCAATGCTTAGTTCTTTGGTACCTTATGCACTAATAGTCCTTTGAGATTTCTTTGAAAATTATGGATTTAGGCACATTCTTTTCTTTGGAAGAATGCTTCTCTTGGATTCAAACATATTTGTCTTGGAGATTTGTAAAGTAACATGAAATATGGAAATACTCTGTTTTTTTTGCTTGTATGCTTGCAATTTTGATGTGTAGGTATTTGGAAACATGGGTGATGCATTTGAACTCTGAGTGAGAATAATTATATATTTTCAATTACTTGCTATGAGAATGAGTAAGCTTGAAACCTATTCTCGGCATATTTGGTATGGATTCACAGTTCATAGATTGTGCATATTTGTGCTAATATTGTAGGCTTGAAATAGAGTGGGGTATGTGACTTCTTCTGAGATTGCTTCTTTGGTATTATTTGATCTAGAGCTTGACTCTCCATTGAGAATTTTACATGAACTAGTGAGGAAGATTGAGCTCGATTGCTTGATTCCATCAACAATCATTTTGTATTTCAATTTGTTTACATTTCTAAATCATGGAAATTTGGACCATGCATAGTATTGGTCGGATTCTTGAAGAATACTTCTTATTATAGCTCGCATCTTTGATTTCTTTGAAGTGTAAATTGATGACTACCATTGAACTTCATCTTGAACTTAAACGTTTGTTGAAGATCTATTTTATACTTGGCATATGTGTTGAGTTAGATACAGTGTTGGTATTGAGGCCCAAGTTGTGATTTCCATTCTATGATTATAGGAAATTGTTTTAAAGGTATGCCCTACATTGGGCTAAAATTTCTGGACGTTGCCTGCAAATGTTAAACCTTGTCTTAGTATATTTCCTTGAATTGTATGTATTGATGATATCATTATATTTATTAAAGATAACTGATCAAATATGCCTAATCACAATTTTCTGTCAATGCTTAGTTCTCTATACTTTATGCACTAATAATCCTTTTACATTTCTTTGAAAATTATGGATTTATGCAAATTCTTTTCTTTTCAAACACGCTTCTCCTGGATTCAACATATTTGTCTTCAAGATTTGTAAAGTAACTTGAAATATGTAAATATTCTATTTTTTTGCTTGTATGCCTGGAATTTAGATGTGTAGGTCTTTGGAAACTTGGGTGATGAATTTGACATCTAGGTGAGAATAATTATATATTGGCAATTCCTTGCTATGGGCCTCAGTAAGATTGAAACTTATTCTCAATGTATTTGTTATGGCTTCATTATTCATAGATTGTGCAGTTTTGTGCCAATATTGCAAGCTTGAAGTTGAAACAGAGTGGGGTATGTGCCTTCTTCTAAGATTGGTTCTTTGGTATTATTTGATCTAGAACTTGACTCTCCATTGGGCATTTTACATGGTTTGGTGATGAAGGTTGAGCTTGATTGCTTGATTGCTTGATTCCTTCAACGATCATTTTGTATTTCATTTTTTTTTACTTTTCTAGATCATGGAAATTTGGACTATGCATGGTATTGATTGGATTTTTGAAGATTACTTCTTATTATACCTTGCATCTTTAATTTTTTTGAGGTATAAAATGATGTTTACCATTGAAGTTCATCTTCAACATTAAAAACATTTTTTGAACATCTATTTTATCCTTGGCATATGTGTTAAACTAGATATAGTGTTGGTATTGAGGTCCAAGTTGTGATTTTCATCCTATGAATATGGGAATTTGTTTGAAAGGTGTGCACCACATTCGGCTCAAATTTCTAGACATTGCTTGCAAATGTTAAACCTTATCTTAGTATACTTCCTTGAATTGTATCTATTGAAGATACCATTATATTTATTAAAGGTAGCTGATCAAATATGTCTAATGACATTTTTATGGCAATGCTTAGTTCTTTGGTACCTTATGCACTAATCGTCCTTTGAGATTTCTTTGAAAATTATGGATTTATGCACATTCTTTTCTTTGGAAACACGCTTCTCTTGGATTCAAACATATGTGTTTTGAAGAATTGTAAAATAACTTGAAATATGCAAATATTCTGTTTTTTTGCTTTTATGCCTACAACTTTGATGTGTAGGTATTTGGAAACTTGGGTGATGCATTTGACCTATGAGTGAGAATAATTATATATTTTCAATTACTTGCCATGACAATGAGTAAGATTGAAACCTATTCTCGAAATATTTGGTATGGATTCACAGTTCATAGACTTGTGCAGATTTGTGCTAATATTGCAGGCTTGAAATAGAGTGGGGTATGTACCTTCTTCTAAGATTGCTTCTTTGATATTATTTGATCTAGAACTTGACTCTCCATTCGGAATTTTACATGACCCGGTGAGGAAGGTTGAGCTTGATTTCTTGATTCCATCGACAATCATTTTGTATTTCAATCTGTTTATTTTTGTAAATCATGGAAAGTTGGACTATGAATAGTATTGGTCCGCTCTTGAAGAATACTTCTTACTATACCTCGCATCTTTGATTTATTTGAAGTGTAGATTGATGAATACCATTGAACTTCATCTTGAACTTTAAAAACATTTGTTGAATATCTATTTTATCCTTGGCGTATGTGTTGAGTTAGATACAGTGTTGGTATTAAGGCCCAAGTTCTGATTTTCATTCTATGATTGTAGGAAATTGTTTTAAAGGTATGGACCACATTGGGCTCAAATTTCTGGATGTTGCTTGCAAATGTTAAACCTTGTCTTAGTATATTTATTTGAATTGTATGTATTTGAAGATATCATTATATTTATTAAATATAGTTGATCAAATATGCCTAATCACAATTTTTTGTCAATGCTTAGTTCTTTGTACGTTATGCAGTAATAATCCTTTCAGATATCTTTGAAAATTATGAATTTTTTCAAATTCTTTTCTTTTTAAACATGCTTCTCTGGGATTCAACATGTTTGTCTTTAAGATTTGTAAAGTAACTTGAAATATGGAAATATACTATTTTTTTGCTTGTATGCCTGGAATTTAGATGTGCAAGTCTTTGGAAACTTGGGTGATGAATTTGACATCTAGGTGAGAATAATTATATATTGGCAATTCCTTGCTATGGGCCTCAGTAAGCTTGAAACCTATTCTCAATGTATTTGTTATGGCTTCATTGTTCACAGACTGCGCATATTTGTGCCAATATTGCAAGCTTGAAGTTGCAATAGAGTGCGGTATGTGCCTTCTTCTAACATTGGTTTTTTGGTATTATTTGATCTAGAACTTGACTCTCCATTGGGCATTTTACATGGTTTGGTGATGAAGGTTGAGCTGGATTGCTTGATTCCATCAACAATCATTTTGTATTTGATTTTTTTACTTTTCGACATCATGGAAATTTGGACTAGCATAGTATTGATCATATTTTTGAAGAATACTTCTATATTATACCTTGCATCTGTAATTTCTTTGAGGTATAGAATTATGTTTACCATTGAATTTCATCTTGAACACTAAAATGTTTTTTGAACATCTATTTTATCCTTGGCATATGTGTTGAACTAGATATAATGTTGGTATTGAGGCCCAAGTTGTGATTTTCATCCCATGAATATGGAAATTTTTTTGAAAGGTGTGCACCACATTGGGATCAAATTTATAGAAATTGCTTGCAAATGTTAAACCTTATCTTAGTATATTTCCCTGAATTGTATCTATTGAAGATATCATTATGTTTATTAAAGGTAGTTGATCAAATATGTCTATTGGCATTTTTATGTCAATGCTTAGTTCTTTGGTACCTTTTGCACTAATAGTCCTTTGAGATTTCTTTGAAAATTATGGATTTAGGCACATTCTTTTCTTTGGAAGAATGCTTCTCTTTGATTCAAACATATTTGTCTTGGAGATTTGTAAAGTAACATGAAACATGGAAATACTCTGTTTTTTTGCTTGTATGCTTGCAATTTTGATGTGTAGGTATTTGGAAACTTGGGTGATGCATTTGAACTCTGAGTGAGAATAATTATATATTTTCTATTACTTGCTATGAGAATGAGTAAGCTTGAAACCTATTCTCGGCATATTTGGTATGGATTCACAGTTCATAGATTGTGCACATTTGTGCTAATATTGCAGGCTTGAAATACAGTAGGGAATGTGACTTCTTCTGAGATTGCTTCTTTGAGATTATTTGATCTAGAACTTGACTCTCCATTGAGAATTTTACATGAACTGGTGAGGAAGGTTGAGCTCGATTGCTTGATTCCATCAACAATCATTTTGTATTTCAATTTTTTTACATTTCTAAATCATGGAAATTTGGACTATGCATAGTATTGGTCAGATTCTTGAAGAATACTTCTTATTATACCTCACATATTTGATTTCGTTGAAGTGTAAATTGATGACTACCATTGAACTTCATCTTGAACTTAAACGTTTGTTGAAGATCTATTTTATACTTGGCATATGTGTTGCGTTAGATACAGTGTTGGTATTGAGGCCCAAGTTGTGATTTCCATTCTATGATTATAGGAAATTGTTTTAAAGGTATGCCCAACATTGGGCTAAAATTTCTAGACGTTGCTTGCAAATGTTAAACCTTGTCTTAGTATATTTCCTTGAATTGTATGTATTGATGATATCATTATATTTATTAAAGATAACTGATCAAATATGCCTAATCACAATTTTCTGTCAATGCTTAGTTCTCTATACTTTATGCACTAATAATCCTTTTACATTTCTTTGAAAATTATGGATTTATGCAAATTCTTTTCTTTTCAAACACGCTTCTCCTGGATTCAACATATTTGTCTTCAAGATTTGTAAAGTAACTTGAAATATGTAAATATTCTATTTTTTTGCTTGTATGCCTGGAATTTAGATGTGTAGGCCTTTGGAAACTTGGGTGATGAATTTGACATCTAGGTGAGAATAATTATATATTGGCAATTCCTTGCTATGGGCCTCAGTAAGCTTGAAACCTATTCTCAACGTATTTGTTATGGCTTCATTGTTCATAGACTGGGAAGATTTGTGCCAATATTGCAAGCTTGAAGTTGAAATAGAGTGGGGTATGTGCCTTGTTCTAAGATTGCTTGTTTGGTATTATTTGATCTAGAACTTGACTCTCCATTGGGCATTTTACATGGTTTGGTGATGAAGGTTGAGCTTGATTGCTTGATTCCGTCAACAATCATTTTGTATTTCATTTTTTTTACTTTTATACATCATGGAAATTTAGACTATGCATAGTATTGATCGTTTTTTTGAAGAATACCTCTATATTATATCTTGCATCTTTAATTTCTTTCAGGTATAAAATGATGTTTACCATTGAATTTCATCTTGAACATTAAAATGTTTTTTGAACATCTATTTTATCCTTGGCATATGTGTTGAACTAGATACAATGTTGGTATTGAGACACAAGTTGTGATTTTCATCCCATGAATATGGGAATTTGTTTGAAAGGTGTGCACCACATTGGGATCAAATTTCTAGAAATTGCTTGCAAATGTTAAACCATATCTTAGTATATTTCCCTGAATTGTATCTATTGAAGATATCATTATATTGATTAAAGGTAGTTGATCAAATATGTCTATTGGCATTTTTATGTCAATGCTTAGTTCTTTGTTACCTTATGCACTAATAGTCGTTTGAGATTTCTTTGAAAATTATGGATTTATGCACATTCTTTTCTTTCGAAGAACGCTTCTCTTGAATTCAAACATATTTGTCCTGGAGATTTGTAAATTAACTTGAAATATGGAAATACTCTATTTTTTTTGCTTGTATGCCTGCAATTTTGATGTGTAGTTATTTGGAAACTTGGGTGATGCATTTGAAACTTGAGTGAGAATAATTATATATTTTCAATTAACTGCTATGAGAATGAGTAAGCTTGAAACCTATTCTCGGCATATTTGGTATGGATTCACAGTTCATAGATTGTGCAAATTTGTGCTAATATTGATGGCTTGAAATAGAGTGGGGTATGCAACTTCTTCTGAGATTGCTTCTTCGGTATTATTTGATCTAGAACTTGACTCTCCATTGAGAATTTTACATGAACTGGTGAGGAAGGTTGAGCTCTATTGCTTGACTCCATCAACAATCATTTTGTATTTCAATTTGTTTACTTTTCTAAATCATGGAAATTTGGACTATGCATAGTATTGGTCAGATTCTTGAAGAATACTTGTTATTATACCTCGCATCTTTGATTTCTTTGAAGTGTAAATTGATGACTACCATTGAACTTCATCTTGGACTTTAAAAACGTTTGTTGAAGATATATTTTATCCTTGGCATATGTCTTGAGTTAGATATAGTGTTGGTATTGAGGCCCAATTTGTGATTTTCATTCTATGATTATAGGAAATTGTTTTAAAGGTATGCACCACATTGGGCTCAAATTTCTGGACATCACTTGCAAATGTTAAACCTTGTCTTAGAGTATTTCCTTGAATTGTATGTATTGATGATATCATTATATTTATTAAAGATAACTGATCAAATATGCCTAATGACAATTTTATGTAATGCTTAGTTCTTTGTACTTTATGCACTAATAATCCTTTGACAATTCTTTGAAAATTATGGATTTATGCAAATTCTTTTCTTTTCAAACACGCTTCTCTTGGATTCAACATATTTGTCTTCAAGATTTGTAAAGTAACTTGAAATATGGAAATATTCTATTTTTTTGCTTATATGCCTGGAATTTAGATGTGCAGGTCTTTGGAAACTTGGGTGATGAATTTGACATCTAGGTGAGAATAATTATATATTGGCAATTCCTTGCTATGGGCCTCTGTAAGCTTGAAACCTATTCTCAGCGTATTTTTTATGGCTTCACTGTTCATAGACTGCGCAAATTTGTGTCATTATTGCAAGCTTGAAGTTGAAATAGAGTGGGGTATGTGCCTTCTTCTAAGATTGCTCCTTTGGTATTATTTGATCTAGAACTTGACTCTCCATTGGGCATTTTACATGGTTTGGTGATGAAGGTTGGGCTTGATTGCTTGATTCCATCAATACAATCCAATCTTGCTCTTTATTTGCATGTTAGAATGAGTTATATTAGGTTGCCTTTCGTTGTTCTCTAAATCCCATAATTAATGTCTGCATTCCTTTTTTAGATGCCCCCCTTTATCACAGTAATAGAACCTTACATTTTTTAAACCAACCTTAACTGATGTAGATACCTTGCATTATTCCATATTACTCTCTGATACTGTTTGCTTTTTCCTTTATGTTTGGCAGCAAAAGCACTAAGCTTCACTGCCACTTCTGAACTGCTTCTTCCCCTGCTTCTTGTGCAATAACTGACTTGGAAAACTATTGTAGGTAATATAAAAAAACTCAAAAGTAATATTAAGATTTTCAACAAAGTGTTCTAATGTTCGATGTAGACTCTTTAGAGTGATAACTACCTACTCATCTACCTCCCTACCATAGAACAAACTGTTGATCAGTGATTCATAATAAAGATTCATTTTTCTTCACTGTGAGAATTTTTAAGTGCTTGGGGAAAATATTGAAGTGTCTAGGAGTTTTTATCATCATTGGGAGAATTTTGAAGTGGCTGAGGAAAGTATTGAAGTGCATGGGGCATTTCTATCATCACCAAGTCAATTTAGAAATGCACTGGGGAAGTATTGAAGTACTTCGGGGCAATTTTGAAGTGTGTGAGGAAAATATTGAAGTGCTTGGGGGGGTTTTGAAGTGCATGGGGAAAATATTGAAGTGCATGGGGATTTTTTATCATCCTTGGGAGAATTTTGAAGTGCCTCAGAAAATACTGAAGTGCTTAGGGCATTTTTATCATCTTTCTGAGAATTTTGAAGTGCCCGAGGCAAGTATTGAAGTGCTTGGGGCGATTTTCTCATCACTTTGTGCATTTAGAAGTGCATGGGCCTTTTTTCTCATCACTGGGTGAATTTAGAAGTGCTTGGGGTTGTTGTTGATCAATGTATGGATGTTTTTATAGTGTTGCAATGTTTTTAAAAAATGATGGGAAAAGTTATCACTTGCCAAGGTAAATTTGTGTGGATTGGGGCATTTTTGTGATTACCTGGGTGATTATATCATTGTCGGATGTTTTTCTCCCTTGTCTCGGGCAAGTATTTAGGTTCCTAGGGCATCTTTATCATCATTGGATGAATTTTGAAGTGTCTAGGGCAAGTAATGAAGTGCTTGTGCAAACATGGAAGTGGATGGGGGCGTTTTTATCTTTGTTGCAAGAATTTTGAAGTGCCTAGGGAAAATATTGAAGTGTATGGGCGTTTTTATCATCGTTGGGATATTTTTGAAGTGGTCGAGGCAAGTATTGAAGTGCATGGGGCATTTAAATCATCATTGGGTCAATTTTGAAGTGCATGGGGCAAGTATTGAAGTGCCTGGGGGCAATTTTGAAGTGCTTGGGGAAAATATTGAAGTGCATGGGGAGTTTTATCATCCTTGGGAGAATTTAGAAGTGCCTCGAAAAATATTGAAGTGATTAGGGAATTTTTATCATCTTTCTTAGAATTTTGAAGTGCCTGGGCCAAGTATTGAAGTGCCCAGGGCATTTTTATTGACAATGGGTGAATTTTGAAGTGCATTGGGCGTTTTTCTTGCCAATGGGTGAATTTTGAAGTGCATGGGGTGTTTTTCTCATCACTGGATGAATTTAGAAGTGCTTGGGGCTATTCTTTATCAATGTATGGATGCTTTTATAGTGTTGGGATGTTTTAAAATAATGATAGCCAAAGTTATCACATGTCGAGGCAAGTATTGAAGTGCATGGTGTGTTTCTATCATTATTGGGTTAATTTAGAATTGCATGGGGTAAGTATTGAAGTGCCTCGAGGGAATTTTGAAGTGCTTGGGGAAAATATTGAAGTGCATGGGGAGTTTTTATCATCCCTGGGAGAATTTAGAAGTTCCTGGGAAAATATTGAAGTGCTTAGGGAATTTTTATCATCTTTGGGAGAATTTTGAAGGGACCGGGGCACGTATTGAATTGTATGGGAATTTTTCTCATCACTGGATGAATTTAGAAGTGCATGGGGTGTTATTCTCATCACTGGGTGAATTTAGAAGTGCATGGGGTTGTTATTTATCAATTTATGGATGTTTTTATAGTGTTGGGACATTTTAAAATAGCGATGGGTGAATTTATCACTTTCCAAGGAAAATTTGTGTGGATTGAGCCATTTTAAGTCTTCACTGACAAATATGCAACTCTCCTACCATTCAACACCAAAGAGAAGAAAGTTTGGTGAGAATATTGGCTGGAAGCTTGGATTTGGTCCAAGAAATATCTCTCTATATAAAGGAAGTGGCCCGATACTAGGATATTCACTTAATTCTATCAATTTGTTGGCCTATCAAGATTCATGACCCCACATGTCCATTGGACCATTAAGGGACGAGATAACATGTAGAGTCCCTACTTTCCCTAAATCTAGTTAGTGCAATCGTGTTTCATCGACATCTTCTAGTTTTTAGTGATCAAATACTGCTTGTGAAATGTATAAGTAAATCCATCCTCTCCTCATTCATACAATTGTTCATTCGAGAGTCCATGAGTCGAGAGAGTCCAGAGTTGAGCTCTGGTGTATGTTCTTTTGTTGAAATACCTTAGTAATCTACATAATCAAAATCTTGAGACTTATTGACAAAATATTCACCAAATTTTTACTATATTTTATAAAATAGTGAAAGATTCGCCAAGTTTTTACAATTTTTTATAATTAAGTGAAATATTCGCCAAGATTTTACAATATCTTATAATTTAGTGAAATATTCGCCAAGATTTTACAGCATTATATAATGAAATGAAAGATTCTCCAAAAAAATTATATATACATTTTATATTATTTGATAAAATCGCCTTCAAGTTTTCCTGTATATCGGGGAGATTCGCCCATTTTTTATACATATAAATTTTGGGGGGGTTCTTAAAATCATCCCTACTCCTTCAGAACCAATATAACTTCCTTCACTGTACAAGAATCACGTTTCTTCAAAATCCATGGGTCGACATCACCTTCTTTTAAATAACAAAAGGGACTAGCCTCTCTTGTACTTTCTTTTCTAGGACAGTGTTTCTTTTTAGTGTTTTAAAAATAACATATCCCCTAACACCTAAGGTGTTGACCAATTTGTTTCGACGATATGTTCCTCCATAAAGAAGATGAAACATTTTTAATATATGTATGAGATTTAGTAAGATGTAATCATAAGATGCTCTCAATATCGAAGATTATAAAATATAGATTTTCTTTACATACAAACTAGCATTTTTTCAACGTGGTTTTCTAGAATTTTAGGATAATCTAACATATGTTCCCCATTTGAATTAAATAATATTGCAATTCTTTCTCCTTATTTATGTGATATTCCCTAATTTATTCTATCAATGAAAATATATTACGTCTATCGCTTGTCCATGGTTTACAATTGAAACTAGATTATGGTCTTCTATAATGGTGATCATATAGAATTAATACCCTTGAGGATTCATACACTTGATTTTGTAGGTGGTTGGACCACCTAGCCTTTACAAAAGATCCATAACATTACATCTATGATGAGATTTTGGTACAAGACCCATTATGTTATTGTATACAAAACATATTAGTGTTAAACGAAATAGTTGCAACAAATTAAGTATGTCAAATAAAATTGCATATATAAACAAATCAATCAACAATATTATTGGAAAAAAATAGTTGTCCAACATAATCATGCACGGTGCATGCACATATATGATACGATGTAAAATACCTCTCTTTTGATATGGATATTGGGACATCATATACTTGTATCCCTTACCATAATTTCTTGAATTCATCGATCAATGCTCAGATATAGACATCCATTGTATTCATTTATATTCTAATAGGAACTATAAGAGCTAATATAAGATGTTCATTGTTCATGGACACTCATAGAGAGATATTTTTATTGATCTCTACCATTATCCAAATATAATAGTTGGTGTGTTGGAGGGAATATGGTTTAAATGAATCCATGGTTATTCTCAATTAAAGTCTTGATATTTCATACTTGAATGTATTGGACCATGTTTCCTCTTTATGTGTCATGGCTATTGAATCCATTATGATATGCATAATTTATAGATCATTTCTATTGAAGGAATTCCACCCATACAACAAATCTATTTATTTTCAATGAAACAACCTTCAAATCCTTGGGATTATAGTCATGTTCCAAAATATCTTATGAGGAGGACCATGTCCCTTGTTCTTGTTTTTTTTTGTACCTGTCATGGTCACACTCTATAAATATCCCTTCTCCCTTCTATTTTCATCTATATAGAATTAAATCATGCAAACAAGTTTGATTGATCACTTTTAGTTTATATAATAGGAGGTGATACATTGGTCACCTTATGACAAAACTTGGTTGATTTGGCTTCCAACCTTTTTAAACAAAAGCATATGGAAGTGTCCCTATATTTATTTTGTATATCACATATTGAATCCTTGACTACAGTGGGATGTATTAAACCATCAATATTGGGTAGTCAATATTAATGTAATGTGATAGTGTTGTTGGAATATTCTCACAATATTATTTTGGTCTTGCCTGATTTGCATGTATTTTGCATGCATGCATGCATCCATGCATTAGCAGTTGAGTCTCCTAGCACCTATTCCTTATTTTGCCCCCCCCCCCCCCCCCCCCGAGCTTGTTTTTGGCCATCATTATCCCTCCTATCCACTCAAATATCGTTGGTTACAATCACTGAAGTCCAAATTCGCCCTCATGCATGATTTTAGGAGTTAGCACAGTCAGTTCCATTATTTAGGGAACCATGTCCCCTTGATTTCCAAGTTAACTGACTGTTACACCTAGTTTCACTACTACTAGGTGTAGGAGCACCTATTTTGACCACTACAAGTCAGTATTTCTCCCCCTTGAAGTATCCTCCACTATTTTGGGTCCCACATGATTCAGTTATGCTTAGTTCTACCTCGGTTAACTGATTATTCATCATCGATGGCCACTGAAACTTATCAGGAGATGGTTCCAATGAAAACTAAGCCTATACTTGAGGTGAATTCAAATCCTCCCAGGAATATTGAATTCGTTCTATTGTAACACTTTTTTATTTCTAGCTTACAACTGATTAATGTATCAACAACAATTTTTCATGTGTGTTTCAGTTTTATGAGTGAATTGATCCATGTCTTTTTCTAATTCTTCTCAGTAATAAAAGTGTGATATTGTGAGGTTTTTTCTAGCTCATTGATCTATCCCTGTGGAATTTCACACGTTATCAGAGCTCATGAGAGCTTTTGAGTGCAGCAGTTGTAGCAGTAGTATGTGAAGAATTTGCAATAATTAATTAATGAAAATACACGAGATAGCAGAAATAACAGAACTCGGAATCGCTTTATTGACTGCAGGCCACTTCGAGGGGGCAACCTCCTTTGAGCAAGCTCAATACAAAATAACTTCAATGTACCTTCATTGGTCTCAATGCACACTTATATACTAATTCTATGCCCAATACTATGGGTCAATACCATGGGACATATAATACTATAGGACGACTTACAAAGAATATGTGTCCAATACTATGTGTCAATACCATGGGCTAATACAAACTATGGATAAAAAAATAGTACGAGATGACTTACAAAGCATATGCGTCCAACAACAATATACTAACAAAGTAAAGAGAAGGGTTGACATGGGTTCCTAACATCCCCTCTCCCTTAGAAAAAACTTTGTCCTCAAAGATTTAGCTGTGGAAATTGATGCAGAATCTGAAGGAGTGGTTCCCTTGTAGCATCCTCGGGTTGCATTCCGGGCCACTGAATCCTTTTGAGTTTCAGGGAGGATGGCTTGGAAGGATGTAGACGAAGAAGAACCATATCAGTTGCGTGAAAAGTGTACTCAATGGATCTGCAATGGCATGGAAGGGATCAAAACAAATGGATCTACAACGACATGGAAGGGATCGGCAACAGATGGATCTAAAAAAGCGCGGAAGTGATCAGGAACAGTTCTGGACAGAGTAAATCTACGATTTATTAGCTGCAAATAGTTATGGACCTCGTATTCTCGGCTTCCTAATAGTTCAGGGGATTCACTCAGCCACCAATGTTATCTAACGACTTGCGTATTGGGGTAGTACCCCTCACTCCACGGCTCAAGTAAAACTGATAACCGCTTTTCCACAAACGACAGCTCTTGGTTTACCTCACCAGTGGGAACTAGTCAATCAGGTAGGGGTCGTTTCCCTTTTCACTGGCAGGTCTTCTCAATGGGTCAACTACTTTGGGGCTCCTATGGTACTCCTCACAATGAGTTTTAGGGCTTATTCCCAAGTACTTCCCATAGTTAAGAGGATAGGAATTATTCCCAGATCCGAGCCTGCAACAGATGCGAAAACGTTTTTTGGCAGAAATTTCACCCAATGATCCCAAGAAAGTGCTCTGATACCAGATGTGAAGAACCTGCAATAATTAATTAACGAAAATACACAAGATAGCAAAAATAACAAAACTCAGAATCGCTTTATTCATCACATGCCACTTCGAGGGAGAAACCTCGTTTGTGCAAGCTCAATACAAAATAACTTCACGGTACCTTCATTGGCCTCAACACACACATATATACTAAGTCTATGCCCAATACTATGGGTCAATACCGTGGGACATATAATACTACAGGATGAATTACAAAGCATATTTGTCCAATACTATGGGTCAATGCCATGGGCTAATACAAACTATGGATCAACAAATACTACAGGATAACTTACAAAGCATATGCATCCAAAAACAATATACTAACAAATTAAAGAGAAGGGTTGACATGAGTTCCTAATATAGTCATAGTTGCAGCAGTAGTAGCAATAGATTGAGCAACTGCTTTCAGTAGAGCACCAAAAGCCTCTCGATTTCCACAACAAATCCTATTTCCATTGCATTGAATTCATTTGAGAAATCGTTTGAGGTCTGGCCATGTGTGAAGGATCCAGATAGAAGTGCCTACTATCCTAAATTAGTGTTCAATAGATTCAGTAACAATCCTCCATATATTTTTCCATTGTTTTTGAAGGTATTCTACAACAACTTCCATGAATCTGAAAGCAATTCCTCCTCTTTATCCATTCAATTATGATGAGTGGAAACCAAATATGATAGCATATATGAAGAGACAATGTCTTTTTGATATGTGTATTGGTGTTATGAGAGATTTTGCTTCCTATGAATAAGAGAATAATTGGCTAAATGAATGTGAGAGAGCCTTTGGAGCAATGTGTATTGCTATGTCTCCTAGTATGTGCTACCTCATGGAAACTGTTGAATATCCAAGTGATCTATGGGCCCAACTGGACAAGGCATTTGGCAAGTAGAATGAAGAGATTGGTGCAAATTATTTGGAGAACAAGCCCAATGATACCTCCTTTATTGTTCTCTCTAATTATGTCTCGACCTCAATCATTTCTCATGATGAAGTTTTTCAAGATGAAGAAGAAGCTGCAGATTCAACACATAAATTTCATGTTGAAGACACTCCTTCCTCTATTGATCTAGAAGTTGAAGACGGATTCAAATTGTCCCCTTCCCATGTAGCTGATGCAGATGAAAGTGATACAACTAATGAAGATGATTATTTTGTAGAGATTATCCACTCCTCACTTGTGTTCTCAATGTCTTCTATTTTGAGTTATGAGCAAGATATGTTAGTTACTAATCTAGAAGTGGAAGAGAGTTTTGAATTCTCTACTTCCCATGAGTCTTCAGGTGTGCAGAATGATGATCTATTGAATGTTTTGGATGTTAAATAAGAGTTTGTAGGTGATGCATTCTCCCTCCTTGATCACATGCTTCCTATGAAATTCTATTTGATCATTGGCACATGTTCTTGGAGTTTCACTGAAGATGGAGGACACTGCCATTCACTTGGGTTCAAGTCTCGAGCACATTTTGGTGATTTTGGTTTTGATCTCACCTTTTCTGGTTCAAAGGAGATCACAAGAAACCATCTATCAATTCTTGGAGCTGATTTAACTTTCACTGATCAAAAGTTCAAGTTTCAAGAGAAATTACATCTGTTTGGAGCCGATCCTACTTCAGTTGGTTCGAATTACAAGTTCCAGGATGATATTCATATTTTTGGATTTGTTCTCATCATGTTGGGTCTGAAGAGCAAGTTCAAAAAGCCTCCAAATTCACTTGCATCCACTAAAAGAGAATACAAGCACATATTTTTGGAGAATGATCCACTTCTTCCCAAGAGGAAGATACCTCCAGACATTGAATCATGAATCACACCTAATTGAGTCTTGAGCATCTATTTTTGTTGTGTTCAGTCTATCTTTAGGGTGGGTGTTTCCCACTAGGTTTTCCTTCCTTCTTCAATTTTTTAGATTGTTGTACGGGGTGACCTTTGGTCTTAGTAACTAGGGCCCTAATTTTCATTTATTTTTCCTCATAGTCTGGCTTAAGGGGGGTGTTGGAATATTCTCACCATCTTATTTTGGTCTTGCATGCATGCATTCCATGCATTAGCACTTGGGTCTCCTAGAACCCAATCCTTATTCCCCCCCCCCCCCCCCCCCCCCCGAGCTTGTTTTTGGCCATCATTAGCCCTCCTATCCACTCAGAGTGCCTTGGTTACATCACTGAAGTCCAAATTCTCCATCGTGAATGATTTTAGGAGTTAGCACAACCAATTCCATGATTTAGGGCACCTTGTCCCGTTGATTTCCTAGCTAACTTACTATTACAGCTATTTTCACTACTACTAAGTGTTGGAGAACCTATTTTGACCACTACAAGTCAGTCTTTCGCCCCCTTGGAGTCTCCTCCCCTATTTTGGTGCCCACATGATTAAGTTATGCTCAGTTTTACCTCGTTTAACTGATTATTCATCATCGGTGGCCACTAAAACTTATCAGGAGAGGGTTCCAATGCAACCTAAGCCTATACTTGAGGTGAATCCGAATCCTCCCAAGAATATCGAATTCATTCTATTGTAACACTTTTTTATTCACATCTTATAAGTGATTAATGTATCAACAACAGTTTTTCATGTGTGTTTCAGTTTTATGAGTGAATTGATCCATGTATTTGTCTACTTCTTCTTAGTAATAACAGTGTGATATTGTGAGGTTTGTTCTAGCTTAGTGATCTATCCTTGTGGAATTTCACAAGTGCGACATGTCGAGAGTTCACCTTCAACCATTTACATCTTAGACATTCAATCCATTGGATTTGTTATAAAAAAGTTCCATCTCATATTGAAATGCCATTAACCCAAGATGGTTTCTAGAAAATGGTATTTCATAATTGTTGGGATAGAGTGGATCTATGTTTTCATAAAGTATTTTTCTATGATATATTTCTCCTAATAATTGCACCGAGTGAAACGAGGTGCTCTACAACCCAGTATGGGGGAGATGTTGTAACGTTTGTGATGTAACAAAATAATTAAAAAAATTCATGTCAGCTCATAAAATAAAATTTTATGGAAAGCATTTTAAAAAAATGCATGTTGGTTCATAAAATAAAATATTATGAAAAGTAATTAAAAAATAGATGTTTGTTTATAAAATAAAAACTTAAAACTTAAACCTGGATCTATCAATCAAGAGAGAACAAATTTCTTGAGTTTAAATTTAAAAAAAAAAGAATACACCTCAAGAAATTGGATCCCTCTCGATGCTTGATAAATAAAGGTTTAAGATGGATCTATGCTGATATATTGCAGTGATTTTGGACCTGCGTAATAACTTTCCCATTTGAACTCAATATAAAATAAGATCCTTGAAAAGTCAATACATAATTAATTAAATGCACAACAAATCCATCATAAATTCAATTAGATAATAAAATATTAAATAAAATATTAAATAAAATATGGACTTACTGAAAATGTAAAAGTGATAACTTGGTGAACTTAGAGTGATATAAAATGAGCTAGAATCTAAATAATTGACAATTTGATGTAATTAATGTTTTCTTTTTATGTATTTGAGTCAAAACAATAAATAAGAATCTCTTTTTAAAAGAAATTTCGGGATCATGTAACATTCTAACTTCAAAAATGGATTTGAAGGTTTTTTTCAAAGAATAGGTGTGACTCTTTGAAAGACACAAAACCAAAGGATTTTAGTATTGTAAATGCATTAATTTGTATAATTATGATACCCATCAATAATTGCATCTCACAAAACCCTTTACAAAGGAAAAAATATGGAATTATTTATTTGTGGAGGTTTTTACTTCGGGGTTTTTATTATTTTATTAGTACTTTTGTTTAAACATGACATTAGTGCATTTAATTTTATAAGGTACACCATGATTCAAATTGAAAAAAAAACACACATACATATCATAAATGTGCTGAAATATTAATGAAAAAAAGGAAAATTTTTATTATGTAAAAAATGTTTTATAAAAGAAAATCCTATTCTTTATTCCATTATTTTCCAATAAGTTAGAAAGGGAATTGTCAAACAGAGCTTTACTACAAAATAATTTAATGTACATTTTTTTAAAACAATTTGCAAGGGACGACCTTAAAGTCATAGACAAATCAAATCAGTAGAATAGAAATGCAATTTATGTAACATCATCTAATTTATGTGAAATTTATCAACGTTAAATTTTTATATATATATATATATATATATATTATTTTTTATATATCCCCCACTTCAAGAAAATAAAAAGGATTTAGACTTATATTTAATGTCACAAACCTTAGTATTCTTGTTGCCTCTATTTTTTACATTATTATAAACTTTAGAATTAAAAGTTTAATATCTTTATCATTTAAAAATGATATTTATTTTCAGAATATGATAATTTTTAACTATGTGTACTTGTATATGTTTCATTAACTAAGTGTACTTGTACATGAAACATGAAGGCGTCTATGAAATTGGGACCATTAATTGCATTGAATTCCCAACGTTGCACTTACCATTTTTTTAAAAATGTTTCATGTTTATTGTTGCTTACATTATAGTATTAATAGACATACAGTTTTTTTTATTAAAATCATACTATTCAATTTGGCATTTTAAAAATGCTTCTACTAAGTAGTGCTTAAAATATATTATGTACCGATGTTCAATATAGTATTAAGTGCACCATTTTAACGATGGTTGGTTTTAAAATTTAACTAAGTTTGCCGGTGTTTATTGTACATTATTTATGCATCAATAAGTATGTACTCAATGCCATGTCGCTATATTGTATGCACCACTTAACCCAAACACACTTTTAACCTAAAATTCTTTAATTTATTTCATTACGAAGAGATTTTATTTATATAAGATAACTCATATAAGATTAGGGAAGAACATCTATAATAATAACTATAAGTGTGAGGGAAGTGCATTTTAAGAAAAAAACATCACAATTAAAAAAAATGTATTTTAATATAAAAGTAATATATTTAAATTACTTTTAGGATTTAACCAATGTGTATATGGGATAGTGTGTTATGTAAACAAAAATGTGAATAAATACTACAATGTGTATAGGATAATATCTATAATAATAACTATAAGTGTGAGGGAAGTGCATTTTAAGAAGAAAACATCACATTTTTAAAATAAAAAATGTATTTTAATATAAAAATAATATATTTGAATTACTTTTAAGATTTAATCAATGTGTAAATGGGATAGTGTGTTATGTAAACAAAAATGTGAATAAATACTACAATGTGTATGGGATAGTGTGTTATGTAAACAAAAATGTGAATAAATACAAAAATATTGTTTAGAATCCAAGTGTCAAGGAGCATACAATAATTTTATAAATATTGCAAAAGAGGAATTAGGTGGATCAAAGAGTGATTAATATGAAGTTTTTGTTGGGTATTTTTAATGTTCTTCTGAATAATATGACATATATTTCAAATACTCAATTATATGTTTGTTGAATTTTGTGTAGGGATAAACAACAAGGGAACAAAAGGCCATCCTAAGAACATAATAATTATAATAATTATGAAGGATCTAAATATGTTGAGTTGGTCCCTTAGTTAATATAAGGTGGTGTTAATAGTTAACTAGAGTGGGGGGAATTATATAAAAGTATGTGGGATATAGTGGAAATAATGTATAAACATTCTTCTATTTGTAGTACAAAAATGAATTCAATGACTGAGAATTAGATTATACATAAAGTACAAGAAACATCCATAAAGCAATTATCAATGAGACCTATGATAATTCCAATTGAAAAAACATATAATAACAAAGAAGAATCATCTAAAAGTGTGCTAAAGATGTTTTTGTGTAATATGATCATTCCAATAGAAAAAAACATATAATAACAAAGAAGAATCATCACAACAATCATAATCTAACATAATAATTATGTTCAATCAAACATAATATTGAAATAATAATAAATTTATAGTTTCCTAAGTAAAATATGGTAGGGATCAAACTAAATACCTGTAAATACGTTTGAGTTAGCCCCCAATCCTTGAGTATTATTCCTTTACCTACCATAGTCAATACCAAACTGAATTTTACCTCCCAACCATCTAGGAACAACCTATTCATCTCCATATCCCAAACAAAATCCGTGATCAAAGCCATAAAAAAAACAATGGAAACCACAAGTAGTATCGAATATGTGTAATCCACATAATTTCGACCTCCTTCTTGTCCTCAAACAATTTTTTCTCCTTATATTTTCCTTTCCTCCAAAATAATTCCCTTCTTCTCCAAATTAATTTTCCTCCTCTCCTCTTCTCCACATTATTCCTTCCTCTTATCCCCAAAGTGTTAAGAGTAACCACACCATCCAATGCTCATAAATCTATGTCTTCTCAGTTCTAGGAAAATATTAATTAAATAATCCAATCAAATGAATTGACATATATTAACCATAAAAATGAAATACAAAGTCATACATATTCATGTAAGTTACATCTTCCCAAAATATCTATGGAAACCCACAAAAATTAATTAATTTATCCTACCATCCAATGATAAATGTTGCTAGATATTTATCATTCATGTTTTGCATAAAATTTAAGCTAATTAGTTTAAAATTAATAAACTAGTTTTGAAATTAATACTCCTGATAGTAATAAAGTAATTCATAGTGTATATATGTGTATCTAGAGTATACATATATTGCATGTACTAATGATAAAATGGAACTACCTCTAATGCACCATTCCTATTTGTTCCCAATCAAGCATGCATACAATAATTGAGTAATAAAAAATCAGCAATTCCAGTAACTAGTTCACATTAATGTAATACAAACTACACAATAAACTGATTTGATCACACATGAGTAAAGCAAGATTTAAAAAATGTGCATGTATTTAAACTGTTATATCTAATTTCCTCGACAACTTTAACCACATGCTTCATCTTTCTAATTCACATCTATCTTCCACATCATATCCTTCGTCTACTAGAATATATGAGAGCATCAACTATATTAACCTAACCCTTGATAGAAACTATAAGAGGAATTTTCAACTACATCAACCAAGCTTCCCTAATAGAAAGCTGCTAGTCATCATCACATGTATTGGGGAGCATGGCTAAACATGACCTTCCCACAATTCCAAGTTTTGAAGGATAAATAGTGTGTAATACTTGCACCCCTCTCGATATAACTAGGGTCAACACCATACACTAGCATACTACATTGTTGTTGTTGTTCTTAGGGATTCATCATAGAATAGCTTATTTGGGAAGCTATGCTTCCTGAAACCTTGCACTTTCCTACACATCTTAGTAATGAAACCACTAATAATTCAAAATACAATGCTTTAGATGCATATAATTCCTCTTTCGATGTCCATGCCATCGACATCACTTCAATGTCGTATTTATGTAGCTACCACTTAGCCCATTTAACCTATGGGTTAGTTTACCAAACAAAAGATCATGCATATCTGTAGCATCATTTATATGTGCATGATATGTTACTAACGAATGAACAATGTAAAAAATATTTTCTACGTACCATGCACATAGTATTTTATCCATTTATTCAACATTTAATTTAAATTGCTATCCACATACCAAAGCTTTCATTTAAATTTGCATGATGGAAGTAAATCAAATAACAACCATCATTAAAAAACTATAGATAACGTCTACATAACTTCTACAATACAAGTAGGTTCATGTGTCCATCTAATATAATGTTATCACTCTAACCGAGTCCCATAGGTAATAAACAAAATACAAAGTAGGTCATAATGACGTAGTTTGGGTGGTGAAGTCAAAATGGGGCATTACAAACACCCACCCTTCGAGAAACTTCATCCCAAAGTTACAGTAAAAATAGTGCAGGAAAATCACAACACGTGGTTTTAGCATCTTCCCAAGTACCAGATCCTAAGCTATACTTATAGCACTGGACCTTAACTTGGTCCACCAAACAGTGTCTAAGATGTCGAACCCTATGGTCCAATATACATAGTGGATTGAGCTTGATGGTCTTCCCATAAAAAACTTGCAATTCCTTCCAATTTAATTTATGAGACTTATTAGCTATATAATGTCATAAAACAAACACATGAAAAACATTAAGAGTTAAATGCAAATGGGGTTTAAGTGAAAGACAATACTCTATGGGTCCAACTTTCTCCAAAATTCCAAAGGGTCCGATAAACCGAGGTGACAACTTTGTCCCCTTTCCAAAATGGATGGTACTTTTATTAGGTTTGACTAAATGAAAACTACATCTCCAACCTTATAACTTCAGTCAATCCTATGCATATCAACACAACTCTTTTTTCTATCCTATGCTTCCTTCAACTAATGTCTAATATAAATCACATGCTCTTCCATTTACCGATTCAACTCAGGCCCTACAATCAGTTTATCTTCTAATCTTTCCCAACTTAATGGTTTTCTACATGGATTTCCATATAAAACTTGATAAGGTGTCCTTCCAATTGAGTTATGGTAATTATTTTTGTATGTAAACTCTGCCAAGGGTAAGTGATTTTCCCAATGGGTTTTCTTATCCATAACATACATCATAACCATGTCCTCCATTACTTGAATCAAACTTATTGTAAGACCATTTGTCTTTAGATGATAAGATATGATTAAGTTCAACTGAGTTCCTAAGGTTGAATGCAAACTTGTCCAAAACCTAGATGTAAACCAAGCATCTCTATCAGAGATGATCTTCCTGGGAAAACCATGAAGATGAACAATTTCACATATGAATGCTCATGTAACATTGGTGATGTCATAATTTCCCTTGACCATAATAAAGTTAGTGCTTTTGTCCAGTCTATAAAATACGACCATAATGACATTATCTATTTGAGAGGTATGAGGAAATCCTACTACCAAATCAATGGAAATGACCCCCATTAGACATGGGAATGCCATGTAGTTACAAGAGTCCTAATGGGTGGTGATTATTTTCCTTTAAGTGCTAGAATTCAAGAAACTTAGCAATGAACTTTATTATGTCATGCTTCATTCCTTCACTGAAAAAGAGTTTCTTCATCTCTGCATATATTTTTTTCACACAAGGATGCGTACAATACACTTCTTTGGGGATTCCTTGAGGATAATTCCTTTAATATCACCTCCCTCAGGAATATACATACTCCCTTGGTATCAAAACAATCCATTTACCTCTAGGTCATACCCTTCAAACTTAGTTCCTACCTGCCTCCCATTCTAAAGTGTTGATATAACCTTTAGGTACAAACTATCTCCGAGAAGTTGTCCTAATACCCCGTCCCTCAATTCAACCTTTAATGGGATTAACAAGAAAATACTTGGTTTCTTGTTTAGAGAATTGGTCACTGTGTTCTCCTTCCCCTTGATGTATGAAATCCCAAAGTCATACTCACTCATAAATTCACTCCATCTCCTTTGTGTAGCATTTAAATCCTCTTGAGTGAATAGATGCTTCAATATTCGGTGATTAGATTTAAGCTCAAAGCTTCACCCAATGAGGTAATGTCTCCAAATATTTAGTGCTAACATTATTGCTTCCAATTCTAAACAATGGTATGGGTAACTATCCTCATGAATTTTTAATTTTCTCATTATGTAAGTTATCGTTGCACCTTCTTGCATTAAAAAAATGCCCAAACCCTTCCTTGATGCATCTTTGAAAACTGTAAAGTTCTTATCCATATCGAGAACTCATAGGATTGGAACATTGGCTATAATATTTAAAGCTTGATGAATGTAGAATTTCATTCCTCAGTTCATTCATATTCGATTCCCCTACATTGCAAGGTAGTTATGTGTTTCACAATCTTTCAGAAACCTTCCACAAACCTTTGATAGTACCCTACTAAGCCATTGAAGCTCCTAAAATCATGAGCATTCCCTAACACTCGACAATCCATTAGCCCTCACCTTTTCTAGGTCTACCAAAATTCCTTCTCCCAAAATTATTTAACCTAGATAATGAATCTCCTTATGATAGAAAGAACATGTAGACAACTTACCATACAACTTGTGTGAATCTCTTAACAATGGCAACACTAACCACAAGTGATTTCCATGTTTCTTCTTATTTCTATAATAGATGAGAATATCATCTAAGAATACCTACAAAAAGTGGTCTAAGTACTTACATAATGCTTCTTTAATGAGGCTCATGAATACTGCAAGTGCATTGGTAAAACCAAATGGTAACACTATGAACTCATAGTGACCAAATCGAGACCAAAATGTAGTCTTTGGTATATCACCCTCCTTAATCCTATTTTGGTGATAACCAGATCAGAGATTGATCTTCTAGTAAATTGATGTTTCTTTCATCTAATCAAAGAGTTCATCAATATGATCTAATGGATACCTATCATTCATTATCGGTATATTCAAGCCTCTGTAATCTATGAAAAGGTGCAAGGAACCATCCTTATTCTTGAAAAATATTACTGGTGAAATACTTGGCATGATAAACCCTAGGTATAATAGTTCCTTCAACTACATATGCAACTCACAAAAATATGGAGTCTTCATCCTGTAAGGTATCTTGGAGATTGGTTCCAAAAGAGGTTTTATCTTGAATGCAAAATCAAGCTCTCTCTCTAGAGTTAACCCAAGAAACTCTTTGCGAAAGACAATTTGAGTTTGACTAATACTAGGTACTTGTCTGAAGAGGGTCCCTTTTCATCCCTTACTGCCTATACTATGTATAGTTGACATCCTTGTATTAGAAATTGTTTTGCATTACTTTTCATGATGAAATGTAGGGACACTTTTATTTTAACACCCCATATTTGAATCAACACTTCTTTCTCAAAATAGTCTAAGAAATATCAATGGGCCACTAATCAACGCATACCAATTATGAGTTTGTATGTACTAAGGTAGTGACATCAACATTCAATTGAGTTGTACAAACCCCTAGGTCTACATAAAATTTGTTAACACTTGGTCCCACTACTTGTTTTACTCCCAAAGCCATTTCAACCAGTTGGAAATTGTCTTTCTTACAGGATTCCAACCCACACCTATCTATTGCATATGGAGAAATGAATTTGTTGCTCTAGGATAAAACAAGATTTTAACATTAATATTATTTATCTTATCTAACGATTCCACCACAGTCGATTGATGATCAATTTCGTGCTTTTTGACCGCTGCATAGATTTGGTGGCTTATACTTGAATTCTCCATCTAGGACTTCCCTTCCCCATGCACAATACCATGTTGAGATTGAGGTAAATATCAATGGTAATGAGGCCCCTCACATCCCCAACAGGAAATGATGGATGGACGTTGCATGATACCCTGTGTAGAAATTTGAGATAGGTTCCTTTCCATGTGTCCTCTACCCCTTCTAATGGATCCCCTTGAATGACTAGGAGTCTAGAGAGTCAGAGATGATGCTTGAGATACTACACTAGCTACCATTGAACCATATGCCACAACAAATTTCTGTGTATATTTGTTTCTATAAGTATTTTATCTAGATTATGCTCCTCTAGAAAACGTTTGAGGAGCCTTCCCCACAAAACCCAACTGCGATGGAATGGTTTATCTTGCACCTCCTCTATAATCCCCCTTTCCACTTAGATTTTATTCTACATAATCAACATTTTCAACTACCTCAGAAACTGAGGAGGTTTTCCACATCTGCACAAAATCCCCAATCTTATGGTTTAATCGATACATGAAGCAATCCATAATGTTGATTCATGTCCATGTATAATAAATACCTGACCAAATCCATGAATTATATCTCGTATTCCTCTACAAATTTGTTCCCTGAAGTAATACATGAGATACTCCTACCTAATCCTCGTCACAAAAAGTAGGAAGGTACTTTCTTTCATATATCTTCAAACAATTCCCATAGAATGGTTTCTAGGTTAAGCTGCAACCACCTTTGAAGGTTCCCCCACTAGTTCAAGGAACAATGTGAAAGTTGGAGGATGGTAATCTTGGATTTATAGGTCCATCCATATTCTCTAGTACAAAGAACCTCTTCATGGCCTCTATCCATTCTTGGGAACACCGTGCAACATGACCCCCATAGAAATTTGGAAGTTTTATTTTTCGAAATCTCCCTACGGATATCTCCAGGAGGGGGTTCCTTCTCTAAGTTCATGGACCATTAAGGATTACCATCCCCTAATGGTGGGAGATTCACTTTTTCTTTTGTTGTAACACTTACTTCCAAAAGTCCCTTAAGTGTCTCATTTATTTCCACTATAAGGTGCATAATGATAATTTTATCTAGTGATGGTTTTGATTGTGCTATTATGGTTTGTTCATGCATTGGTGTTGTCTGACATCGTCCTCATTTTCATCATGTCACTACCATATTGATGCTTTAAATCAACTCCAACGTGTTAAAATTTAATATGCTAAGACAGAAAATAACAGCATTACATTCCATTTCACAATAATAGCATATACAGGATCACTGAAGAAACAACAAGCATAGCATAAACACAAGAGACACAAATTTATCCTGGGAAACCCTCATGGGGTAGAAAACGCAGTAAAGCTTCCTCAATATAGATGACCAGCAACATACAAAGATGCTAACCAAATACATGATCTCCTCCTCCACCATAGCAGACCTCTCCTCCACAAGTGCGCCTCTCTCAAGTGAGTAAGTGTGTCAAATGAGGAACATACCTCCTCTATTTATACACTACACTGACATGTATTTTACACAAGTACATGTAGGCTCGTATTTAACCATTAGGTTAAATACCCTATTATAAGTGACTGGGCCGACCCCCACATGGTGGGTCTAATAACCCTAGTTACCACAACCAATTCGAAGGAATAAACATCTCTGGATTCATAGTATAATCACATCGGAGGCATGGAACATCTCCGGAATAAATAATATACAAATATAATATTCTTAGAAGTTACAATATTCAACACTCCCCCTTAACGAGAAGGATATTATAACAACATCCACAGGAACAACGAGTCATACATCATACATGATACATCTATATATCATCGGAAGCTTTCTTCAGTTCATCATCATCAGTAACTCAACTAGTTACTGGAACATCGACATCACTCAATCATTAGCATCATCATCATCAACATCGTCATCACACGATCATCAACATCGTCATCACATGATCAGCATCGTCATCACACGATCATCAGCATCGATCATCAGCATCGTCATCACACGATCATCAGCATTGCCATCACATGATCAGCATCGTCATCACACGATCATCAGCATCGACATTGCACGATCAACATCATCATCACACGATCATCAGCATTGATCATCATCATCGTCATCACACGATCAGCATCGTCATCACACGATCATCAGCATCGATCATCAGCATCGTCATCACACGATCATATTACAGGATTATCAATCCTGCTCTTTTTAGGACATAGGTCCATGGATGATACAATCCAGATCAAGTTCCAGGATGATCAATCCTTATCTCTTTAAGACAAGTCTCATGTCTAGGGACGATCTAATCCCAACCACAATGTCAGTCCTTTTTCATACTGGATGTGACCTAGATCAGATCTACGATTTACCACCACAGAGCCAGTCCTCTTTCATACTGGATGTGTCACGTCTACAGAGCCAGCCCTGTTTCATGCTGGATGTATCACATCTACAGAGCCAACCCTGTTTCATGCTGGATGTATCACATCTACAGAGCCAGCCGTGTTTCATGCTGGATGTATCACATATATAGAGCCAGCCCTGTTTCATGCTGGATGTATCACATCTACAGAGCCAGCCCTGTTTCATGCTGGATGTATCACATATACAGAGCCAACCTTGTTTCATGTTGGATGTATCACATCTACAGAGCCAGCCCTGTTTCATGCTGGATGTATCACATATACAGATCCGGCCCTGTTTCATGCTGGATGTATCACATCTACAGAGCTAGCCCTGTTTCATGCTGGATGTATCACATCCATAGAGCTAGCCCTGTTTCATGCTGGATGTATCACATACACAGAGCCAGCCCTGTTTCATGCTGGATGTATCACATCTATAGAGCCAGCCCTGTTTCATGCTGGATGTATCACATCTACAGAGCCAGCCTTGTTTCATGTTGGATGTAACCTAAAACAATTCTAGGATTTGTCACCTACATTTTGAACCGAGGTCCAGGGACGATCCAGTCCTATCATGTACCTTTTGAACTGAAGTCTAGGGACAATCCAGTCCTATCATGTACCTTTTGAACCGAAGTCCGGGGACGATCCAGTCCTATCATGTACCTTTTGAACCGAAGTCCAGGGACGATCCAGTCCTATCATGTACCTTTTGAACCGAAGTTCAGGGACGATCCAGTCCTATCATGTACCTTTTTGAACTGAAGTCCAGGGATGATCCAGTCCTATCATGTACCTTTTGAACCGAAGTCCAGGGACGATCCAGTCCTATCATGTACCTTTTGAACCGAAGTTCAGGGACGATCCAGTCCTATCATGTACCTTTTGAACCAAAGTTCAGGGACGATCCAGTCCTATCATTCAATTCTTGGAGACCTCATGTCTATGGCTCAATTCAAAGGACCATAGTCCGAGGACGATCCAATCCCCTTACCTGTTCATTCAGGATTTAGTTCTCGGAGACATCATGTCTATGGCTCAATTCAAAGGACTAATAGTCCGAGGACGATCCAATCCCCTTACCTGTTCATTTAGGATTTTTTTTTCTCGGAGACATACGTCTACGTCTCTCTTTAGGATTGAAGTCCAGGGATGATCCAATCCCGTCAAGTCCACCAAGGAATTCATTCTCGAAGACATACGTCTACGGCTTTCTTTAGGACTGAAGTCCAGGGATGATCCAATCCCCTCAAGTCCACCAAGGACTTCATTCTCAAAGACATATGTCTACGGCTCTCTTTTGGACTGAAGTCCAGGGATGATCCAATCCCCTCAAGTCCACCAAGGACTTCATTCTCGAAGACATACGTCTACGGCTCTCTTTAGGACTGAAGTCCAGGGATGATCCAATCCCCTCAATTCCACCAAGGACTTCATTCTTGAAGACATACGTCTACGACTCTCTTTAGGACTGAAGTCCAGGGATGATCCAATCCCCACATCACTATGGGTACAAGTATCTTCATCCATACAAGTACAAACACATATCAATACATCAAGGCATCATGTAACCTCATCATCAAAACATGTATATCATCATCAAAACATGTATATCACTAATACATCTATCATCAAAAGCATGTATTCTCACTAATACATCTATCATCAAAAGTAAAAATATAAGAGTCCTAAATCTAAATAATTCTAGGTAACTAAGTGTAGTGAATAGGTAACCTCATCATTGATGAGGCAGACTTGTTATCAGATAATATGCTACTCCCCCTTTCAAGAAGAGTTCTTTTGAACTATACCAAGCTTGTCTCGAAAGTATTCAAACTTCACTCGAGATAGAGGTTTAGTCAAGATATCAGCTATCTGATCCTTAGTGCTTATATATTCGAGCTTGATAACTCCTCTTTGCACCATATCTCGTATATAGAAGTATCGGATCTCTATGTGTTTTGACTTATCGTGGAACACAGGATTTTCAGTCATCTTAATGCAGCTTTGATTGTCACACATAATCATAGTGGGATCCATTTCTAAGTCAAACACTCCATATAAAAGCTTCTGAAGCCATACTGCTTCACAGCTGGCAGAGCAGACAGCCATATATTTTGCTTCAATAGTACTGAGAGCCACACTAGATTATTTCTTGCTGAACCATGAGATCATGGCAGATTCAGGACTATAACATCCACCTGATGTACTCTTTCTATCTGAGACACTTCCTGCCCAATCAGAATATGAGTAACCATGTAAACGGAGTTCATGACCTCTAAGATAATATAGACCAAAAATATAATGTACCTTTTAGGTACCTCACTACATGCTTTGTAGCTATTAAGTGAACCTTTCTAGGTTCTACTAGATACGGACTTAGGGTATTTATAGCAAAGCATATATCTAGCCTAGTATTTGTTAAATACATCAATGACCCAATGATTTGTCTATATAGTGTTAGGTCCACTAAATACAATGAGTCATTAACTAATAACTTCAAGTTGGAGTCCATGGAAGTGGCCATGGATTTATACTCCAACATAACAAGTCTTTTTAGAAACTTCACAGCATACTTACCTTGATTTAAAAGATTCCTTTTGGATCTTGCCATACTTCTAGACCTAAGAAGTAGTGCATTAATCTGAGATCTTTCATTTTCATTTCTGCAGCCATTTTCATGCCCTGTTTCTCATTCCTTGTCAGAAAGAGATCATCGTCATACAATAATGGTATGATAGGTTCATCATCCACAACCTTAAGGTAAAGGTTAGGAACAACTTTACTTCTGGTAAAGCCCGAGCTTTGTCATGAAGCTGTCAATTGTCCATTATTCACACTCTACATTGAGTGATCTTTTGCATATCTATCTGTGCCATCTCTCGTCAGATGGGTCTACTAATATGAGCCTCAAAATCATTTGAACTCTGTGGTGAGTTCCTTCTTGCATCTATGTCATATGTGTATAGAAGCCATATTCAACCTTGTAGCAAAGGTTGAGATCCACATCACCCATGATGATAATTAAGCTCATCAATTGACTACCGATCCTGGGTACCCATACAGAACCTGATTCACACTTCTTCTTTAATTACATCATTAAGAGAATGGTCTTATCTAGTCCCTTGGAGCAAAACATCTCATCATGATTCTCTTCCTACAAATCAAAATTAAGTACATGATTAGTAATATTTCATAATCATCAAATCTTCTTGACATGATAACCTATTATGCATATAGATATCATTTACATAGTTATGAAACTATTTTGACCAATACTTTGGCACAACACTTTCCCATATCCTGTATGCATACAGTAGCTATCTAGATGCCTTCCATCTTTACCAGAACATACTATCGAGAGTGTGCACAGCTCTCAGCATGTCAGCAAAGAGGTTTCATTCTAGACAAGCAACAATGGAATGTTTGTCCAACTTACCAATCATATGCATATTAGTAGTATACTGTTCAATGCTTTATGAATGTTTACACTCAGCATGATATATTCTAGGAATACAAATATGCATACAAGCAATATCATTTACTATTTCTAATAACAACTCAAATACTTATCTTTTATGTTTGTGTGGTTGCCTCCCGCTTGATCTTCTGTATGTTTCCTGAACTTCTATTCATTCTGTACCACTGTGCATGCTCAAGTGTACACTAGTGTCATCCTCATGATCTCATACACAAACATACATTCATTAGTATATTCTCAATATTATCAAAACATTCTAATTCTAAATAATCTTGAATATGTATAGTCATGATCATTAGTATTCAGGGTTTCAAGGAAGTCTTCTTTTAATCATGCATATTCTTGTTTGATCTAGTTAGTTAAATCATCAACCAAGATAAGAGACATAATATGCATAAACCTTTGATTACTAACCAATCATACCAAGTATACTTACATAAGGGATCCTAACACAAGGTAAGATTCTAACATGACATAGGAAAACATACATGGATTAGTATACCTGCTTAGTTATGTACAACATACCTAAACAATCTCTTCAATGATTTAGAGATCTTGAGCTATAACCTGCATGTCTCATAGGTTAAACATAATATAACAAAGTCATACATACCTTGTGAGTCTTTGTCTTCATGTCGTCATGGTCATGGAACTTGAATTGTCTTTTGTGATGTACCTGTATCTTGTTAGCAGACAACATCAACTTCACACAACACCATAATGCATTAGTACAATCATATAGCCATAATCAATGAATGTCTTCATGCATTCATACTATTACTAGGGTGATAAGACAATTCTAACATTAATCAATATTGTACTAATAAATAATATGAAGACAAACACATCATGAACTTAATCAAGAATAAGATTTCAAGACATACCTGAACCTCCTTAAGTCATACCTGTTGAGACTTCTTGTAGTCTTCTTATGTAAGGCCTTAGCCTCAACTCCCCCTGAAACTTGATCTGGAGCTTAATTAGGGTTTTCTAGAGAAACCCTAAAAATTCAATCTTTGACTTTCACACTTCCGAATGAATGGAAGGATGTGTCTTGCTGAGCTAGCATACTTCAATTCCAAAATTTGACCCCTCAAAATTGCTTTTGAAACTTCTGGATCTTCTGGACAGGATTCCGAACTAGGGTTTGATGAAGCCGACTCTTCTTCTCAATCAAAAGGTTTGATCCAAGGATCTAAACTCTTATTTTTCTGAGGAGCTTCCAGCCGTGGTTACAGACTTCAAAAATTCCAACTTTTGTTGAAGCCCTAATTTTCCATCTTTCCGATCAAAATCTCGAGCTAGGGTTTGATCAAGCCCAGTCTTCTACCCAACCAAAAAATTCGATCTTGGTCTCTAAATTTCGATTTTCTTGAGTAGCATTCAGCCATGGATTCCGATTCCAAAAATTCTAACTTTCTCTGAAACCCTAAATTCTGAAAGCCATGAATAAAGGTGCTCCAAAAATAATTCTGTTTTGATAGAAATATGTACCTGATTGTTTCTGCTATAACTCCGAAATTTTTGCTCCACAGGGTCTGAAATTTTTTTTTGCAGTAAACTGACCTGTCATCTTTCCATCCTGACAGGTTTGACCTCAATTGGATTTTCTGAGAGAGAGTTATGCCAAATGTCGCAACGTGACCTGTTTTGGGATAATACAAGAGAGCGAACTTGTACGGCATGCCACATGTCACTGTTTGAACTTCGGCCTCTGAAAATTTTTCCTAAGATAGCTCGCCCTGTTATCTTTCCATATTGATAGGTCTGACCTCAATTGGACTCTCTGAGAGAGAGTTATGTCAAGTGTCGCAACGTGACCTGTTTATGGGATAAAACAGGAGAGAGAACTTGTACGACATTCCACGTGTCACTGGTTCAGCTTCGGCCTTTGAAAATGTTTCTTGAGATAGTACAGTCTGTGTGCTACCTGTCACTTTTTACGAAATTTCATTTGGAGCTTCCTATCCCAAGTTATGACCTTTTTTCGTAGGTGACCTGATTTTGACTGAGATCTGGAAGAGGCAGAAACCCTAACTTGTACTGATCATAACTTAGAAAGTACAACGAATCGAAGGGTTCCCTTTGTACAGAAGATACCTGGAGATGTTATCTACGACCGGTAAAGGTTTCATATCCTGAACCTTCGCCAAAATGGATTTATAGCGAAAGTTCCACGATGACTGGTTTTTGCTATATAAAACCCTAACCTTCAAATTGTCATAAGTAAAGCAAGTGTCGTAAATGCCATACCTTGCCTTCCTTCAGTTTGGCTCTGATACCATGTTAAAATTTAATATGCTAAGATATAAAATAGCAGCATTACATTCCATTTCACAATAATAGCATATACAGGATCACTGAAGAAACAACAAGCACAGCATAAACACAAGAGACATAAATTTATCCTGGGAAACCCTCATGGGGTAGAAAACCCAGTAAAGCTTCCTCAATATAGATGACCAGAAATATACAAAGATGCAAACCAAATACATGATCTCCTCCTCCACCATAGTAGACCTCTCCTCCACAAGTGCGCCTCTCTCAAGTGAGTGAGTGTGTCAAATGAGGAACATACCTCCTCTATTTATACACTACACTGACATGTATTTTACACAAGTACATGTAGGCTCGTATTTAACCATTAGGTTAAATACCCTATTATAACTAACTGGGCCGACCCCCACATGGTGGGTCTAATAACCCTAGTTACCACAACCAATTCGGAGGAATAAACATCTCCGGATTCATAGTATAATCACATCGGAGGCATGGAACATCTCCGGAATAAATAATATACAAATATAATATTCTTAGAAGTTACAATATTCAACACAAGGGTCATCATTAATCTACAAGTCATGGTTAACTAGTGGGTGAAAACGCGAAGATGGGAAATAATTCCATGACAACGGAGTGAAAAAAAAAGAGGGTGCGCGGATGAACAGGGGAAAAAAAGTCAATGTCAAACTCTACGCCAAGAGTTTTGAGAGTTCAAACTCTCGGAGGAGAGTTTAAAAAAAATTTAGGCCAAGAGTTTCAACCAATCACCACGCTGTATTTTTAAAAAAACTCTTGGATGAGAGTTTGACCTAAACTCTCGGCCTAGAGTTTGGAAGATATTGTTTCGGCCGAGAGTTTATGGTCAACAAACATACGAAAATATATGGCATCTTTCTGGAACCTGCAACTTCGGTAAGCCCGAACCCCTGCAAATTCTAAATATTATTTGTCGGACTTGGTAGCAATGGATTCATCTCCGAATCTAGTTTCCAATGATATAAGAATTGTTTCATTTCGATTTGAATTTCTATTTATTAATAATGTTTTTCTAAACCTTATCCCTTAAGAATTCTACGACTCTGAAAATCACCCAAAATTTAAATTCAATATCATAACAAAGAAAACTCCAAAAAATTTGAAATTTCACAGAGATCATAATTGGCTCGTCCTCTTCAAAAGGGTACTTTTAGTTTTTACAATAAGAGTCACATTTGAAAGAAAATGCGAAGACAAAAACATGTGTCGATAATGTACCATTTTCTGAACCTATGTTGTTTCAATAAATAATAAAAAATAGTTCCCAAGTTTTAAAAAATTCAAAATATAGTCTAAGAACAAGTTTAGTGCGTGTAGATTGTGAGCCTACAATTGTTTTCCCTAAAATGAATAACCATCTATCAAAAAAACATTGTCAACAAAGGTCACTCATTATCCGTACCTAAAAATTTCAAGTATATGCCATTGGTTGACAACAAATTTGTCCCACGATATGTCCATAAAAAAAATAAAAAAAAATACGAGTAGAAAGATAATTCAATTCTCTAAAAACTTTGTGCTTACTTCAAGTTGAAATTCCTAAGGGAGATCTGAGTTTGAAGAGGTTGAAGTTGAAAAACATAAAAATTAGCAGTTTTGTTTGTCAAAAACAAGCCAAAATTGTTTCCCAACTTCATGTTTTCACCCTAGTTTAATACATGCATACACCATAGTAGGCATAAGCATATTTTTTATTGTTGAACTAAACTCTTCATGAGAACATATGACCTACGACAATGGTTTTAGATCAATGAGCTCATTTAGTTCTAAAACAAATTTCCATCAATTCAAGATATAACCCACATTAGACCGATGCAAGCCTACATTGTATAAATTTCCCCAATAGCTTAAATATTGAAATTCCTTATCCACACACACACACACACACACACACACACAATATATATATATATATATATATATATAAAGAGAAAAAATAGGACAAATACATCAGTAACAAAAAAGGGGTGAAAGATAAAAAAGGAAAAGGTGAGTTAGCGCTTTAGATGATGAATTGAAGGTTTTTAGGATTAACTTAATTTATAGCCATCATCACCATTAAAATTGTTAGGGTTTTCCTCTATTTAGAGGACTTCTCTTATAAGGCATGAAAAGTAAGGAGGGGTTTGAGTGAGGATTTTGGTTTGATCAAAGCAGATACGTTGTTTAAAATTGAAAGAGTTATTTGCAACAGTAGATTTAGAGAGGCAACTATGATTATTATCAAAAATGTACTCTTTAAAGTGAGCCTAAATGAACTTGCTAGTCTGGTCAATATAAGGTTTGCTACATGAACATAGAATTTGGTAAATTTCTTGGAAGAGAATGGGGTTGGATTTATCTTTGACACTACAAATTAAATAGATTTTTAAGAGTTTTGTGAGTTTTAAAGATGGCTTTCATATATTTCTTAATGAAGAGTTGAGAAATACGCTTCGTGATGCCTTGTATATAAGTAAGGAAAATTAATTCCTGAGTTGACGAATTAGGCCGAGGAGGTTTGGGTTTGGGTTCAAGAATGGAACAAAAATCTTTGTTGATTTGGGTAAGGGACTAACTATTGTCTACGAAGGATTTTTTTAGTTGGGCTCCTTTAGTTTCTTAAATTTATTCTTTTGAATTAATAGATTATTATTATTATTATTCAAAAGAATAAATTTAAGCAGCTAAAGGATCCCACCTCAAAAAATCCCTCCTAGACAATGGTTACTCCCTTACCCAAATCAACAAAGCCTTTTGTTCCATTCTTCAACTCAAACCTAAACCTCCTCGACCCAATCTATCGACTCAGGAATTAATCTCTCTTCCTTATATACAAGGCATCACGAAGCATATTTCTCAACTCCTAATTAATAAACATATCAAAACCATCTTTAAACCTCACAAAAATCTTAAACATCTATTTAATTTGTAGTGTCAAAGATAAATCCAACCCCATTCTCTCCCAAGAAGTTTATCAAATTCTCTATTCATGTAGAAAACCTTATATTGACCAGACTAGTAAGTCCATTTAGGCTCACTTCAAAGAGCACATTGCTAACCATAATCACAGTTGTCTCTCTAAATATACCATTGCAAAGCACTCTTTCAATTTTAAACACCTTATCTGCTTTGACCAAACTAAAATCCTCACTCAAACCTCTTATTACTTTCCTTTCCTTATAAGGGAAGCCCATAAAAAGAGAAAAACCCTAAAAGAATTAATGGTGATGATGGCTATAAATTAAGTCAATCCTAGAAACATTTAATCCATAATCTAAACCACTAACTCACATTTTCCTTGTTTATCTTTCCACTCCTCTTTTGTTACTAATATGTTTCTCTTATTTTTTCTCTTTTTAATGTTACCCTCATATGGATCTCTTATATATTTGTTCTAGCTTTCCACTAATCCTAATTTTTAATCATTTCTTTCCACACGAATTTTATTATCTTTTTCATTATTCCTCTTCCTTTAATTGTTTTTAATCCTATTTTCACCCTAAGTTTATCTCCTTGCTATCATACTTTTTGTTTCCTACCAAAATCTATGTTTTTTAACATTGGCCTTTCTCAGATATTTTCCCTTTCTTTTTAACCCCATTTTTATAATTGATGTGCTCATTCCTACTCATTCCCCTTAATTTTCATTAATAAGTTTCATATTATTTTTCCCTCAATTTTTCCCTTTATCTTTTTATTCATAACTAAATTATGAGTATTTAAAATCTTTCTTCCTTTCAGTTTTTTTTTTTTTTTGTAAATTACAGACAGGAATTTAATTAACATAAACAAAATATACATCGAGAGTCGAAGAGTTTGTTGCAGATTGGGGAGGCCTCAGGTAATGAAGCCACCATCCCAATTGCTCAAAAAAATTGAAATGACTGACATAATACAAAATGTAGACCCTCTGGGTATGGTGTGCCCATAAAAAGACTGGGACTTGATTCAAAATTAAATATTCAAACTATGTAACAGTGCTATAAAATAAACCATACAAAAAATAAAAACAAAAAAGATGATAATCACAGAGATGACCCGGAGCTATGGCAGCCCAATTAGCGATTTACAGGTGGTTCTTCTGGTTCTTCCTCAAGGATGGGGCAGGCAACATAGAAGTCCTCAAAGGTCCCCGGAGGGGGCAGAGTTGGAGAGGGAGAAACTGGAGTGCACATACCATCTAGAGTGGCTTCACGAGCAAGGGTTGCAAGAGCCGAGCCTTTATCCTTCCTAACCTTGGACCTTTTCTTTACAAATCTAGTGGTCGGGGCTTCAAAAGCAGCAGTGTCATCATCATTTTCCTGCATGGCTGGTTCAGAGTTTCTACCCAGGGAGAAAATATCCCAAGTCATGTTGGAATCTAGTGTGTTAGAGTGGTCCGTGATCTCTTTCAAACTGGCATTAATTTTTCTTACAATGCTGGAGCTAGCCTGCCTGCTTACTTCCATCTCTTCAATAAGGGTGCTCATCATGTTCTTGAGTAGCCAGTAGTGATTTATAGCACCACCATTGCTTCCAGAGGCCAGGAGGGCTGCGACCCTACGAGCCTCCCATCCATCAACAAGGATGCAAGTCCTTGCAGAGATGCATTCTACATAACCGTCCATTAACATCCAATCCATGGAAACCTTGGGCCTTTTACTGGAGCTCTTTCATCCACTTCCACGACGTGATAAACCTCTGTTGCGAATCTTCATGTATCTGAGAATTGCAGGGGACACCACACGGAGAATCCCAAACTCAACAGAATTAGCCACAGAGAATAACCAGGGTTTGACGGTGGGAGCAAAATACATGCCGACTGAATGATTTAAAGAGTCAGGACGATAAATGATACAGTATTCCATCCTCGTTGAAGGTGGTAGAATTGAAAGCAGGTCACACTAGCTGAGGGAGAACGTCATTCTATACACGCGGGAGGGGTTCGTTAATATCACCCTCATCCTCTAGCCTTAAATAAGCGGCGACACCTAGGGTGGTATGATTATAATCGTTGCTGGTGGACAGGTGTGTGGCGGAGATCCTCTCATGATCAATGTCATGCATGTGAAGGACGTAGCCACGTGCAGCGGGACGAGGTGGCAACAGCTCCAAGTTTGCAGTAGTCGAGGTGGAGGGCCCTGGTCTTGGATCACCCACATCCGGGATCTTCCTTTCAGTTTATTAATTTAATTTAACACTCCTCATACTTATTTCCTCATTTAGACTTAACTTTATCAATTTATTTCTTTGATTAATAATTCCTTCACCTATTAATAGTGTTTTTAATCCATATTAGAACAAATTTATTCATATTTTTCTTTAACATTGAAATTTTCCTCTACTTCTTTTTCCCATTATATTTTTACCCTTCTTTCCTTTCAATTTTGTTTCATATATTAATTATTTCAACATTAATATAGTATGGTACTTGTCTTTTTTCTTAATATATTAGTTATTTAAACACTATACTATTTTTCTCCTCATTTAATCAATTTCTTTATATTTTAAATTATTTCTTATTTTGGTTTATTTCTTATTATTTGTTTCTAAGTTACTCGTTTATTAATTTCTATTAACCCCTAGTATTAGGACCAATAAACCTAACTAAATCACTCCTAGTTAATTCCTCCTTTTTAATTTATAGTTTCCCAAATTCTCACCTTTTTATATTTGTTCATTCCTTTATTCTTGAATTCATCACCATTGCTTTAAATTTGTTTCTCTAACGTGTATTTGTCAATTACTTATTTATATTTAACTATTCTTGTTTTACCATATGTAGTTAAGATGGGTGGAGTGACCACTCAAAATGTCGGTTTCCCAAACCTCAACACACTTAAAATCCAAATGTAGTGACACTATGTCCAAGTGAAAGCATCCACACTCTAATAAATTAAATATTCTTTTGAATTTAATTAAATTTTAAAAATAAAATGAAATTTTTTTTTTTTAATTTTCACATAGATATCAAATAAGGAAATTTAAACTTAATTTAAAAATAATTAATGAAAATAAAATTCAGAAAATGTAAAATACACATATTAAATTTAAAATAACAAAATACAAATTTTGTTTTAATGTATGTAAAATACAGATTTTTTAGATAAAAAAATAACAAATTTATGGACCATAGTAGGATTGCATGAAGGCCACTTTCCTTTCCTGCTTAAGCCAAGTTAAAGAGTTCAGCAGAGGGTATGAGTTAGACAACTCTCCCTCCCCCTCCTGAATATCATTTTCTCCTCAAATTTTTTTCTTTGTTCATGCTGAGTTTAGTTCTGTTTTGTTTCAGTGTTAGGGTTGGAGTGGGAAATGTTAGACCAATAACTTCATGCAGAGGTGGAGCTTGGAAACCACAATCAGGTGGATCAACCCTTTCCCTCCCTCTACCTTTGCACACAGGTGCATTCATAGTCATCCTAGATGCTACATCGTTCTTTTTTTTATAATATATTTTGGGAGCAGTGACCTCATGGTGTGCATCCCCCTTTCCTCCACCCCCGCATAGCTTAGTTTTCCCCTCTGCAAATGGTTGTCTTCATGGTTATGACAGCCATGTCCAAGCCCTAGGGCTTGTCCATGCTTTCCATGGCCCATAGGTTGGTGGTCTTCTAGGGATCAGTGATGGTCTGCAACATGGTGGCCTATGTAGTCATGGTAGTTATGGTTGTGTAAAGACCCATTTTATCTAAACGTGTCCTTAAGTCCTAATTTAACTATTGTTATAATTAACTGCTACTAAATTGTACATATAACTTAACAATTTAAAATATTGTAATCTCTAACATTAGGACAATGATAAGCTAACAAAATAATTCTGTTCAATCAAATAAAATACTAAAACAACAATACATTTATATTTTCTTAAGTAGAACATAGTAGGGATCGAAATAAATACATGTAAATATGTTTGATTTATCCCCCAAACCTTGAGCATTCTTCCTTTGCTTACCACAGTCAATCCCAAACTAGAGTTTACCTCCCATATAGCTAGGAACAACCTATCCAACTTGCTCTCTCCAAGAAAACCTATAGGTTCCTTGAGCCTCCAAGCTAAAATCCTAAAGAAAAACAATGGAAACCACAAGCAGTATCAAATCTGTACAATCCAAAAAATTTCAATGCCCTTGTTGTCCTCCAATAATTTTTATTCCCATAATATTTTTCTCTCCTCCAAAATAATTTTCCTCTTCTCAAATTTCTTTTCCTCTTCTCCAAAACAATTTCCCTCCTCTCCTCTTCTCGACACTCTCCTTTCCTCTTATCCCCAAATTTTTTTTTCTCAACCACCACATTCAATGTTCATAAATCTCCCTCTTCTTGGTTTTGGGAAAATATTAATTAAACAACTCAATCAAACGAATTGACATATAATAACCATAAAAATAAAATGCAAAGTCATATGTATTCATGTAAGTGACATCTTCCCAAAATATCTATGACGACCCACCAGAATTAATTAATTCATCCCACCAAATGATAATAAATGATGCTAGATATTTATTAGACATTTATATGTATAAATTCTGAAATTCTATGTCATGGTAGATCTAAGAGCTTAGCATAGCGCACAAACAAAGAATGAGTTGAAAAATTGAATAAGAGTGAAAAATGCAGTTAAAAAGAGCAGAATAATGTCACATGTTCCAAATAATCAATATAATAAACAATGATGATACAATGGATAGAATTTGAATCACACATGAGTATTCAAACCTCTGTTGGTCTAGCATAGGGATTATCACCACTGGAGTGCTCCGGAAGGCTCAAACTCAACCGAACTGAACCTAAACTCAGCTAACTGAATAAATAATTAGTTAACTAACTAAGGATAGCACAATAGTGATTTTCCATGCATGCCAGTCAGAAAAGGGTGCATGAGGCCACACTTAGTGGCATCCGGAGCTCTAACCCCCCACAAGAGTCAGCTAACTTAGGTGGACTACACTGGAACATTCAGTAGGTTCCTATAAAATAGGGAACAAGCTAAAGTGGTCCTAAAATGATGCATGCACGGCTCTGAAGGTGGTAGATTGATCCTGGATGACATTTTCACACCACTAGGGGGCAAATGACATCATCAAAAACTAGGAAAATAATTAATGTTAGGTACGACAAGGATGGAGTATTGAAATATAGTAACATAAATTCATGTTTTCCATAATCTTTAAATCAATCAGTGTAAAATTAATAAACTAGTTTAGAACTGGTATTATTATCTATATCTGTAGATACAAATGATCAATGGTGAGTTTAGTAGTTTTGGAAGTGGTGGGATCCTTTAAGACTTAAATTATTTTGTTCATTAGTTATAGAGAATAAAATTCTGACTGGGGACAATATCATTAAAAGAGAGGTTGTTGGACAAAGTTATTAATGTTTGTGTGTCAAAAATGATCAAACTATTGGGCACTTGTTTGTCCCTTGTAGGTTTTCTCAAAATGTATGGAAGGAGGTCACAAAAAGCCTTCATTTTACATTCTATTGGAAAAATCTGTCTTTTGAATATTGTTTTTTATATGGATTATCAACGGTGGAAGACATAAAAAGATGCCCCTCTTTTTTATATAAGGAGTATGGAGGAACATGAATAGTATAATATTTGAGGATAAACAACTAAATAACAATTTGGTTCACTACAAGATTTGAACCCAAAATCCGACGAGAAAATCTGACGACATCCGACGAAAAAGGTTTGTGTCATCGGATTTCACCTTCAAAATACCAAAATTTGATGATTTTTTTTTAAAATTGAGCGAAGGGTCCATCAAATATTCGACGTCCCTTGAATATGTGATGAGGTCACTAGACTATTGAGCACTGTCGTTGGATATCCGACCTCATATTAAGCCCGTTGATGTTGGATATCTGACCATCTATTAAGGTTCCTGGGAGTTGGATATCTGACCTCATAATAGCCCTAGCATGTCGTATATTCGACATCTGCTCTCCAACAATAACTATGTTCAAGTCATTGGATATCTGATAGAAGGTTATATTTAAAACCTATAAATATAGGAACATTACGACATGTTTTCTATACAAGCAACAATTTGCGGAAGTTGTTTTATTCGGCGGACTGTTTTTCATTATTTCCATGGTTTTTTTTATTAAAGCGAGCGAAGTATGGAGCTTGATTTTCTAAGATCGATAATCTTCATTCAAGCACTTTACGAGAAAATGTCAACTAGCAATATTCTTGATCTAGACGAACAAAATCGACAATTGCTTGCTAAATTGTGGGAAGGAGTAGAAAGAATGGGTGATGGGAAATGCTATATTGTCCATGTAGTCAATGCAGTGGTTTTAAGAGGAGAAGAATTTTTTATCACAACAGCCAAAAAAACACTGTAGGGAACATGGACACACTAAGGGGTGACATGAATATCATCCATTTGTAAGTTTGTATTATATATGTTTTTATTTTGATTGCTTTTGTAAATGTATGTATTATTTTAATATTTCTTATGTTAACTTATATCTATTGATAGTGGTTTCAATAGATGGGGACTAACATGGACAATAAATATTATTTTAATATTTAATATTTTTTATAATAATTTTTTTCTTTTGTGCATGTTGAATCTAGGGTATAGTAGAATTACTAATTTATTTGTTCGTTAGTGAAACTAACCCAATCACCGGGGAAAACACTTAGCTCTCTAGATTTGTGACACTTTCCATCGTGATAATAGAAATAACGACTATATTGGCATGTTGTTTCTCTTCTATTTTCTCTATAGAAACCATAGCATCGTTTATCTTACCTTAGTGGATAGTATAGGAAATTTTTAGTTATATTTGAGTAGCTTTTCTCAATAATTGGGTCAATTATTATGTCTCTTGGATAGTTTGGATGCACCTATTTGACCAATAGTACAATTGGCCATTGTTCTTTTCATCCCAACAATACAAAATTTGTTACATTTTAAATGCATCACAAAAATGTTTACATTTTGCGTTTGAATTTCTTATATTAACTTTTATCTATTGATGGTTTCATGTAATTATAAAGGAAAGACATCGTACGGTATATTGTCCGGAGGAAGTGCTTCCAGAACAAGTACCGGAGGAACATAGATCTATGAATATTAATGGAGAACAAGTTAATAATCATATTGAAGAATATGATCATACTGATAACATAGTTGAAGATGATGTTACAAATACTTTGATCCATGATTCATTTAATGTTAGAATGGATGATGATGATGATCATGATGATCATGATCATGAACATGATGAACATTTTGATGATATTCATTATATACCTCTTCTTGAGAAGGCATACGAACCCCTTTATGAGTGCTCCAAGACAAATCTTCTCTCTGCTATGTTGTTGATAATGAACTTGAAGGTTATGAATGGTCTTTCAAACATATCAGTCACACGGATGTTAAGGTATGTAATATATTCCATCACATAATATATATGATCGTCTGATAATTTTATTTTTAATTCATAAGTCAAATTAATACAGATGAAATGTGTTTCATTAATATTATTTCTATATTATATTAACTAGATTTTTATTTTTATTTGTTATAGTATGATAGGTGAATATTTGTTACCACCGTCAAATATTTTACCTCGCACATATCAATATTTATCTGCCATCATGAAAGAAATTGGAATGCAGTATCAAGAAATTCATGCATGCTCCGATGACCATGTTCTATATTATAATCAGCATGAATTTGCAACAGAATGTACTGAATGTCATATCAGTAGATATCAAACAGATCAAGTAACAAAAAAGGTGCCTCACAAGGTTCTACGTTATATTCCCATCATTCCACGTTTGCAATGACTGTTTTGGTGCAAAAAAATAGAGCGGTTTATGGATTACCATGCACGGAACAGAAGTCAAGACGACATTATTCAGATTCCTACAGATGGATCTGCATTTAGAGATATGGAGGAAAAATGGCCTCACTTTAAAGAAGAACCTCGTAATCTTAGTATTTCTTTAGCAGTAGATGGTGTCAATCCATTTGCAGAGATGAGATCCATTTACTCGGTGTGGCCTATTTTTGTTATCAACAATAACATTCATCCATGGTTGACAATAAAGAGGGAGCACATAATGTTGTCGATGATTGTTCCAGGTATATTGTATCTACAGTTTTTTTTTTAATGTAATGGTATCTCATTTGTCGTATTTTGTCGCATAATGTCATATATATATTTAATGTTTTTCTATTGTCCCATATGGTATATATATATAAATGGTACATCTCATAATTTTATTTTTTATATGTTCAAATCAATCAGGTAAGTACCAAGTCAAAGACACGTCAAAGATACATAAATGTATATATCGAACCTCTTATTGACAAGCTACTAAAGTTATGGAATGGAATCACTATGTATGATGTATCTAGACCAATACGACAAAGGAAATTTCAATTCCATGCAATGCTTGTATGGACAATACATGATGCCCCAGGGTCAACGCATTTTTGCGGTATGTAATTATAAGTTCCACTTTATTTGCATTTAATTTTATGAACTAGTCAATATACTACGCACGCATGTTTTTCTAAATAATCCAATCATTTTGTATATAATTATAATTGACATAGAGATTCCATCTCTTTATCTAGGTCTTCAGACAAAGGGGAAATTTGCATGTCCAATTTGTGGTCCTAAGATCAAATCTCGTTGTTCAAAAAGCTTAGGAAAGGAGGTGTTTGATGAGTATAAGCACTTCCTCTCTAAGAATCACAGGTATCGAACTACCGAAAAACATATGTTCAATGGCAAGCAAGAGACTGCATCAAAACTGCAGAGAGAGACACCTCACCTATGGAAGTTGCAATATAATATAAATCCTCAAGGTATGTATGAATCATCGTATATGAAATGTTATATTGTAACTTTTTATTGTGTGTTGTTTACTATAATTGACATTGATTTATGTAATTTCTTTATAAACTACTATTTATGATTGCCGTTCATGTGATCATGAATGCATTAATGGGCTTCCACAAAGAATGAAAAGTTATCCTAGACAATTTAGTAGGTTTCCTTACTATGAGCACCTACAAATTTCTCATTTATTTGATACAATGCATATCGAAAAGAATGTGACTGAAACATTATGGTGAATATTGGATGGAAGGAGTGAGAAAGAAAAAATTGTCAAAATTTGCAAAGACATTCAAGATAGCAACCATGCAATGAAAGACATCATTCAATTTCATAGCAACAGAGAGCAAATTAATATAAACTCACCTCCATGGATGTTAATGGACCAGCAAAGTAATGCTATAAAATAAGTCATGTGAAAAATTAAATTTCCCACCGGATTTTGTGCGAGCATGAAGAATATCATAGCAAAGAAAGGTGATTTTGCGGGGGTGAAAACGCACAATTGGCATGTCTTCATGAAGGTAATTATTATGGTATGCATTTAAATTTTTTTTTTTTTCTATTCCAGTGAATATGGTTGGTATTTTTGTTTGTCTACTCTTTGTTCAAAAAATGAAACAATTTGTATATTGTTACAATATGTTCTACCTCTCTCTATCTTGGACAACTTCGACAACAATGTCAAGCAAATAATATATAGTCTCGGGAAATACATGAGGTAAGTGGTGACTTTTTACATGCGCATAGTGTTTGTTTAATTCAACATAGAACTTATATTTTATTTTTGTTCTCTAATTCATGTTATGTAATATAATGTTTTTTTCCTGTAATCTCTTGATTGGGTTGTCATGTCATTTGTAGATGGTTTTCATCTAAATATTTCCATAAAGAAGACATAAAGTATTGGAGGAGAGAAATTCCTCGTCTCATGTGTGAAATGCAGAAGCATCTACCTTCGACATTTTTCAATGCACAGGAACACTACCTCATACACCAAGTTGACGAGATTGAATTATGTGGACCTGCGCACTCAAGGTCCATGTGGATGGTTGAGAGGCACTTGAAATTTATGAAGGGTTTGGTCAGACAACGAGCATATGCTCAGGGTTCTATGATGGAGGGGTATATGGTACACCAAAACATGTTGTATATTAGTGAATATCTTCCTATGTTAGCGTCAAAGCTCAATTTATGTCGCATTTGTGATGCGGACTCCAATAAAGATTTCGAAGGGGAGTACTCGAAGGGGGAAGGTAGATTGAGGGAGGTGAAAGGTAATATAACACATTTGACTGTTGATTTTTATGTATATATATCATACATATTCTATTTTTATATTCAATATTTTGCATCAATTTAGAATGTAATATACTTTGTTAAGTGACTATACATTTGTATTGAATTTTATTTTTATTGTCATCAAGTAGTTGGTCGAGAGTGGGATGCAATTCATTTATACATTGCAAACAATCTTGACTAGATGAAGTGGATTGAACGATGTGAACAATCTGGTCATGGAATATCATGGGAAGGTGTTGCTTCATTGGTTAAAGCTGCACATCGCAATGGAGATACCAATCTAACACAAAGGGAAATCAATTTAGCTAGAGGTTTAAAAGATAAGTAGGTAAGCATATTAATCAACCACACTATTTATTTATTTTTAAAAAATATTGTCGTTGTACACACTGATTTTTTTCCTTGTATGGCATTATAAACATGCACTAGTTAATCATAAATATTGGATCATTATGTAATCTTTTATGTATGGCTTGTTGTAGGTAACACCATAAGGCTATGTGGTGCAATGGCTGTAGCTATCCCATCAAAAAGTTGGATGAAACAAAGAAAACATTGGATTGTGGGATACCTGCAGTCTTTGAGGTGACCAATGTTTCTTCTAGAAGTGATAGACATCCAAAACTCTCTAAAAATCAATACTATGGGTATCTAGAAGACATTCTTCAGTGTGACTTTAACTCCTTCAAGGTATTTATGTTCGTTGTCAAATGGTACAGGTGTCGATTGAATCAACGTGATCCCGATAAAACAATTATTGAACATGATAATGGATTTACCATGGAAAATACAAGGTTGTTTGAGCCAAGAACAGAACCCTATGTTCTTACAACTCAATGTGAACATGTATTTTACTCTAAGGTTCCAAGTAGAGTGGATTGGTCATTTGTTGTGAGACATGATCCAAGGGGAAGGCCGGTAAAGTATAACGTATATGAAGGTAATAAATACATTCTCGAAGAAGAAGACATCATTGAAGATGATCATGATCAACTTGAGTTAGATGATCATGTTCCAAAAGAAGATGTCTAAGAATTTCTTGAATCAGATGATATATCAGACAATGTCCATGAAGATGATATCGATGATGACATGATGATCCTAACTGACATCGACAACGATGATGATATGGCCAATCCTTACAATGTTGAATCTGGATCATTGGATGATACAAATGATGACTCGGATGGAGAATATGATGAAGTCCATTAAAGTATACGAGTTATGCAGTAATAATAAATTCACTGTTTCTTAGTGAGTTTCCATTTTCTTGTATGTTATGATTAGAAACATTGCTTGTTATAGATTATGACAAAAAACGCATTTAATTTTTTTGTACATAGATATTTTTGTTGGGTTATGGGGAATTGAGAATGATGTGAGGGGGGGAGGGGCCATAAGAGCTTCCACCTTCACGTGGTTGGCCCTGTTTAGTAGAGAATATTAAATTATTCTTGAAACAAAGAGGATCTTAGTAAGGAAATGCACAATTATCATGCTAACCCAAATGGCATGCTTGATCATGTACTGCACGGGTCCAACATTGGAATTGTTTAAATTTGTGCTGGCTTGGAATGAAATTTGGCATCGTTAGACTAGATGCACGCATTGATGGTGTGGGAGGGTTTCCAGACTCAAACATTACTGACACCAACCATTGGAGCATAAAAAACCATATCTATAGATAGGAAATCATATTAGAAAAAAATGGAAAAACAAGTTTAAAATCATTAAGAGATTGCAAAATCCTACATTTTGTGTGAGGGTTTCTAGGATCAAGCATCATCATCATCATCATCGTCGTCATATTCATCATCATATTCATCATAATATTCATCATCCTTATCCTCATCCTCATCATCATTATCATCATCATCATCATGCTCATCATCATCATGCTCATCATCATCATCACCATCATCATCATGGACATTGACATCGTCATCACCACCACCATAATAATCCTCCTCCTCTTCCTCCTCCTCCTCCTCATCATCATCTTCATCATGATCATGATCACCATGATCATCATCATCATGGGCGTTGTCATCGTCATCACCACCACCATAATCATCATCATCATCATCATCATCATCATCAGTATCATCATCATCATCATCATCATCACCTAGAAAGACCAACGACATTTGGCATCGGTGGTTTAGAGAGCCCGTCAGATTCTTTTGAAGTCATAAGTCTAATATCCGATGCCTCTTACGATCGGTGGTATGGAGAGGTCATTGGATTCATCATCATCACCATCATCATCATCATCATCGTCATCGTCATCATCATCATCATCATCACCATCATTGACGTTGTCGTTGTCACCACCACCACCATCATCAACATCATCATCATCATCATCATCATCATCATCATCATCATTGTAGGGACCCCACTTTTGTATACACTTACTTAAAAATTATTATAAACTTAAAACACAATATAACCATTATGATGCATAATCATTAATAAAACTTATAAAATTCAAGAACTAACAAAAACACAATACTATTACTGCAGGTCAAATCTGTGGTTGGAGGAGTAGTTGTCGTCATCAATATGATCCTGCTTGCCCTTGACGTCCGCTTCACTCGTTGTGTCCCTCCAACAGAAGCTCGCTTAACCCTAGGAGAAGAAACCGTTAGCTTCGCCACCCAACCATCAACTCATGCTTTCAGTCGCATGGCCACCCCCAAGCTTCGGGTCGTAGAACTCACACACAATAATCAAGAAAATTAGCTTGGGATTTCCCCCCCACCAAAATTTCCAGCCAAACACTCAATAGCAACAAGTCATAAACTAATCCAAGATTATGATAGCCATCCAGGATCTGGGTTCTTTACCCATTCCCAATGCCTTCCTTTTAAAGGAAAATTCCATGCGACACATGTCACTTCATGCATAAATATATATTTGATTAAATTTCTAATTTAATAATACTCATCCATCCATGTGTTAGTTTCTCTAGGAGATGCACCAACATCCCTAAGTTTGCTCATGTTTGTCCCCAAGATATTTCACTTAACTCCTAGATTTTTGGTGTAGGTGGAGTTTACTAGGTGTCCATGCCTAGTATTCCATTTTGCTCCTAAATAAATATTTTTAATATTGTTAAATACTCAAAAATATTCTTTCATGTGCAAATGCATAAATAACCATTTCTAATATTTTAAATGCCAAAATATTCTTTTATGTGCAAATGCATAAATAACAATTTCTAATGTTAAAAGTACTAAAAATGCATTTTCCTAAGTAAATGCTCTAGGTGCAATTTATATGTTTTTAGGCCATTAAGTTAACAGTCGTTTTTACTAGGATCCTGGTGCCACGCTGTTGGGCCTTCCTGTTCCTTAATTCATTTCCCCGACATGGCACCACTCTGTTGGGTCCAGTCATCAATCGTTTCCATTTCTCTGCAAGGTATCACATCGTCAGGTCCTTGCGTCCACTCTTTCCATTCTCGGCAGGGTATGTAGATGTATATGTAACTTCAGAATGTATTTCATATATGTATATTGTACTCCTATAGAGATGGTATTATTCCTCTATACGGAAGTGTTTGTATTCCTACATAGATGTTATTATTCCTCTATACGGAAGTGTTTGTATTCCTACATAGATGTTATTATTCCTCTATACGGAAGTGTCATCATTTATATTGTAAGTGTCATAACTTATACTTGATGGGTTATTAGACCACCTTGTTGGGGTCGGCCTTGTATAAGTCATGTGGGTCAAAGGGTTATTAGACCACCCTATTGGGGGTCGGCCATGTGGGTCAAAGGGTTATTAGACCACCCTATTGGATGTCGGCCCAGTCAGCATTATGTTATGTGGTTAAGTTAAGGCCGACCTAGTAAAGGTTATTAGGCAAGTCAAGTCAAGTATAAATAGAGTGCGGGAGGCACTCTATTTCATCATTCTATTCTGTCTCACACTCTCGGGAGAGTGGCGCACTTGTGGAGGAGGAGAAGCTGCTGCTGGGAGATGTCTATCTCTTATGCTTGGGTTGTATCATTGCTCTATCTATCTCTGAGGAAGTTATTGAGGTTTTTCACCTTTATGGTTTTCCCCAAGTAAACTCTGTGTCTCTTGTGTGCTTGCATTATTGTGTCCATGATTAATATGCTATAGATATGCTATACATGTTGTTGTCTCAGTTAAGATCTTAGATCAGATTGAAGTAAATTCTGAAAAAAATAACAGGGTACCGCATCGTCAGGCCCTTCTGCCGCCATCCTTTCATTTTGACTTGCGGGAACTTCATGTAGGGATTTCAGGATATGTTACCTTCTATCCTCCGTTTACACGCTATTAGGGACTAATGGTGCTGAGAAGTGAGTCCGTTCTCACTATGCGCCCCCCAACTCATACATTACCAGCTCCGTCATGGCCCACCTCGTACGCCCTCACAATTTCCTCTTGAGCAAGCGGATCAGTGCTTATCTTCTCATGCATGGTATTCCGTCGGAAGTCGACATCATTGTCGCTCTCCCCTTGTGTGATTTATCCATACTCTACTACCCTTCAATTCCCTTGTGTTCCCATTGGTGAACCATTTCACCTACCGCTACACACATTTCTCACAAACATATATCAGTAGTACTGTCCTCAATTATCATAATATGATTCATAAATATGCTATTTCGTTAAGCATTTATGGTTTACTCATAACATTAGTCATTCGTCTAATCAGAAATGCATCTCGTCAATACTTACTTTCTTTGTTTTAATCACATAATCAATCATACAGCTAGTCGTTAAGCATCATTCATATATACCATTTTCATAATCAAAGTTAATCGTTAAACAACATGTAATCATTCACTTACACCAACTATCCAGATACACATATAGCATTATTTTATTGATTCACAATTAGTCGTAGTCGTGAATATACTCAATATAACATCAAGGGGTCCTTTAATCAATGTGTCAATCAGCCGGGTCACTCAATAGGTTCCCTCAAGGTTTGCAGTAGTCTAGGGGCACTACATACACCCCTACTTATTTAGAACTTCGTCCCGAAGTTCAGAATAAATGTGGAAAGCTATGACGCATCTTAGTTGCGTCCTCCCAAGTCGCAGAGCTAGGAATGTAACTGTCCTACTGCACTTTAACTTGATCAATTGAGGATAATCATTATGAAATAACTAATCAATCAATTATACCACTCCACACATATAATTTAATTCCTTAATTCATTTATCAATTATTGTCGTCATTCCCATCTTCAGGTTTTCCTTAATCATTTAAGACATAACAAGGCTCAATATACCATTATATCGAAGTTGTTCAGTCGGGTCACTCGACTGGTGCCCTTAAGTTCCACAGTCATTCTAGGGGCATTACAATCATCATCATATTCATCATCATCATCATCACCATCTTCATCATCATCATCATCATCATCATCATCATCATCGTCGTCATCACCACCACCATAATCAACATCATCATCATCATCATCATCATCATCATCGCCATCTTCATCATCGTCGTCATCATCATCTTCTTCATCCTCATCAACATCTTCATTATCATCTAATAAATCATAATCTCTCTACAAAGTCTACAACCCTTATCAAATGTGTATCTCTAAGGGATATATTCGAAATATTCTCACCTAGTTTGGAAACTTATGTTATTCATATGATTTGTCTTTTCTCTCCTTCAATGGGTTGTCAGAAAAATATGAACATTTAATTTCCATTTTCATGGTCATCTTCATCAAAATCAAATAGGGTCATTTCATGTTTGTTGGCAAGTATGGTTTTCTCCCTTCTCTTTTCCCTTTGATTGGCTGTAATATTTCTCTTATTTATTATGAGTCACATTTTGGTATGTTGAGTTTTACATCATTTTTATTTTGAGCATGGGTCTCTTCAAGTCATGCAAAGTTTAAATTGCTTCATTGTTTCCCTTTGTAAATAATATTCCAAACTTGCGATGTTGTAATCTATGACTAGTCCAATTGTCCACCTTTAGGTTACTAATATTGCCTTTCCATGAGTGTACCATGTAAATCCACTATTTAAACATTGTAAACCCAAATATAGAATTAATTGTAGATAATTAGAATATATTATCGTGGTCTCGTTGTGATACATTTGATACAAGGTCTCTCTAAATTCCTTTTCCAATACAACTATAATGGCCTATTTATACAATTTTAGAAAGTGTTGCTAATCATTTTGGAAAGTGTCAAATCCCCTGCATTGTTCACTAATTCAAGACTGAGATGTTGTTAACCATTATTTAAGGTTTATTTCATCTCATTATTACAAATATTAACAAAAAAATGGCCTCTAGCATCTCTTAACCAACTTCAATTTGAAGTTATATCTTAGTATCGACGCTTGGTCAATGTACTCGAAACGTCCAACACACATCAATACTATAGGTTTAATGTCAAAGAGTTAGCAATTAGGGGTTTTAAGGGTTAATTTTTGGAGTTATATTCACTACAAGAGTGGAATAATATGTCATATAGGTGTTACGTAGTATGATTTATATGTTATAAAAATCAATGGTGATAAGGGTTTTGGGGATAGAGGTTATACTAGATAAATGTGAAACATTAAGCATGATTATAGTGGTAAAATATTATAAGGTATTAGGTTAATGATGATCACATAAACTTTATAGAGGTTATAACATTATGTGTTGAGGGTTTTATAGAGAGAAGGTGTTAGTCGAGGTTATAATGATTAAGATTGATAGGGTTGATAAGATTTAATTGTTAAAAGGGATATGTTCTATAATTATAAGGCTATATAAGAGTGTTAATTGTTTAGTGTTTAGAAGTTAGGGGTCAAGGATTAGTTTTGAGGGTTAAAATTAAAAAAAAAAAAGCTCAACCAATAAAAACTAAAAACAAATTGTAAACCCATACCCATTATGCTGAGAACCCCTACCCATTTCCATTGCCACAAACAAACGGTTTCGGTCATCGCCATTGTGGAGGATAATTGTTTACAGTGTTTCCATGTTGTTGTGAACCATGACCTATTTCCCTATCCGAATAGTATTGCAGTCATTGCCATTGTGGAGGATAAATTTTTACAGTGCTTCCAACTTGATGTGAGCCAGGGCCTGTTTCCTCTGTCCAAACAATGTTGCGATCATTGCCATCGTGGAGGATAATTGTTTACAGTGTTTCCATTGTGGTGAGAACACAACCTCATTGCCCCTTCTAGAATAGTGTTGAAAGTTGTTTCAATTGTGGAGTAGATCCTTGACCCAATTTGTCCCTGCTGCATTGTTGGAGAGGCCCAAAAGCATCCTCGAGAACATGGTGATTTTTCAATGTTACTATCTTTAGTTTTCATATGATGGGTAAAAATAATTATCCAAAACGATTCATTTTCAGTATATTTTGGGTATAATTCCTCAACAAATTTTAGGGAATAATTCCTTGTCAAATTTTGGGGTATAATTTCTCCAAATGATTCTATGTCTTAGTACACTCCGAGAATTCAAGGTTTTAGGGCATTCGCAGTTTACTCTTGTTGGTAGGGAATTCTACAATGAAGGGTTAAGGGTTCTTGTAATTGATGCACACGAACTGAATCTATTTGATTTGAGTTTATGGTTCGGCATAAAGGAATTTGTTCCAAGTGATATGAGACTCGCTCTTGCTATCACGATTTAACTCTGTGTACCCATGCACGCCATTCGAGGAGTTTTTCCAGTGGTCTTGATTTTCAGCTTGGCAATGGTGACCCACACCAATCGTCACCGTTTCCATGCTGAAACTCAAGACCACTGGAAACACTCCTCGGATCAAGTCACACTGTAATTAGTACTAGAAAATGACATGGGAAGTCTATGGGATAAACCCTAACCCCTAATTCATAGTATGGCAAGCGCTTAACTAATGAACAAGGGTGAATGCAACTATAGGAAAGAGGGTATTGATCTGCAAAGGCCCTTATATTTTCGACTTACACCAAGAAATTTTCCTACTAGGCAGTAGGGGACCCATGTCCCAATTATGGTTCTTAAACAAAGGCATATTATCCTCACTCATGGAAGAATCCCAATATGGATTTCCCATAGCTTCTATAAAAGACTGTGCATCTCAAACATTGGCCACGTAACTATGGAGGGCCATCAAGCGATCTGTAGCAATGAGTTCTTAAGAATCACTTTGAAATTGTGAATTCTTCTTTTGCATATTTTTTGGATCTCTAACTAGATCACTTGTAGCATGGAGACTTTGTGCCTAAAGTGATCCAGCTATCGAATCTGCAACAACCTTTTCTTCAATGTCAATAACTTCTTCATTGTTGTTGTTCTTATTTCCCTAATTTGCAACAAGTTCATGCACTTTTTTTGTCCTTAGGGAACCCATAATAGGTTTATCTCTCGCATGGGTGAGATTGGTAAAAAAATCATCCAATGAAGGATTCTTCCAATAATCTCTGAATGTGGATTTTGTTACATCGAAGATAGAAACAAAAATTGAGTCAAGACCTAGTTTGGATACAGTAGAGAGAATAGATTCCTCTTCCTTCTTGTATAAACCACATAACTTGAGCTATAGTAGAAGTGATTTGAATTTGGTGAATAAATTTTGGATTGTGTCAAATATTCTTGGGCTTAAACTTACGAGATCATTCTACAATTTATTTAGTTTAAAATAAAAATATTTGTTTGAATGAAAGGGTTTTATTTATTAGTTTACCTTAAGTCTCTTGGACTTCCAACTTCCCAACACTTGCACTATCTTTTACTCTCCACAATTTGACAAGTTTTTTCTTTGTCCTCAGGTTGCATTTTCATCCTTATTGTGAGAGTAATATTCAAATAAAATATTTTAAAATTACAAATTTCTCCCAATAAAGGTGAAGTTTATCAATGACAATATTGACTCTTTGTGCACATATGTTGAGCATATGACTTGGCACTTGAACAATAACTTGTCTTTGATCTCTTGCATATCCTAGTTATTGTCTATATGGTGGGCACTTTTGAAATGCTTTGCCTCAATGATTGTAGAGAATTGCATTAAATTACTAAGTTAATATTGGTTCTTTGGGAAAATAGATGTGATTGGTGAAGAAATAATCACATCATTCTTCCAAGCCAATAAATTCTAGACTATTGAAGGTGTCTTCGAATTTGATCATGGTGGTGTTGCAAGTTTCATAGCTAAGGTTCGTAAGCAACTTTCAAGCATGAAGGAAACACAAATGGCATAGTTTTTGTGGTATTGTTCTGAATTGTTTTTCTATTTTAAAAGAGGCACAAATGGCATAGTTCAGTTTCTAGGAGACATGAAAAATAGAATGACTGATAATAATGGTAATTGTGGAACCCAAGCCTCTAAAGGTAGTTGCAAGTGATGAAACTTGTAATGCCAAAGGAATCTTTGTGCGAATAAAATTTTGGATTTGATTATGATTAGGTGGATAAGCAAGATGGATTTCAAGATGTTCAGAAGACCAATGCTGAAGGAAACTACTCTTTGATCAAAGATGATGTAAAATTTACGAAAAAACAAGAATATCACACAAAGGACCCTGTTGTGATTCCAAAAAATTTAGAAGCATCAGTGGGACTGGGAATGTAGACAATCAAACTTTGAGCTTAGTTGATAGTAGTATGTCTGCAATAAAATTTATAGGAACTAGGAATGACAAAATTGGATACTAAGAAAGAAATAACAACAATAAATCATTATCATTTGTATGGTTGTAGGAGGGAAGTTTCAATTCCCAAAGGCAAGAGCTTAAGGGCATTGATGTCAAGGTACTCAATGCAAGCTAAAGGGGAAATGATTAGTATTGCCCATGATGTAAAAGTAAAGGATGTATCAACTTCAACTTAGGTTTCCTTCAAAAGTCCACATCAGTTTCGTGTTGTCACAAAATTTGCACACAGTGAACACTTTGAGATTCTTGAAGATGGCAAATGCCTTCCTAAACCACAATTTTAGGCTATTGCTAAGAAATTGGTGTTGGCACGTCATTATCTCTATTATCATAAGGTTATCAATCATGATATGAAACCTTAAAATATTGTTATGGGCACTAGAAATGTTGCTTATCTTTATGACTTTAGATATGTGAGAGCTATGTCTTGCAATAAAATGGTGCTCCATTCAGTCAAAGGAAATCCCTTTATATGACTCTTGAACTTGATCTTTTAAATTTATGGGAAATTTCTTAATAGAAATTTCAGCTTTATTTGCAAAAAATCCATGAGGTTCAATCTAGATCAATAAGCATAATTTCTTGAAGTTGCATTATTCCAAACATGATTAACTAGTAGCATAGACGCACTCATTCATTTTCATGAGCTAGTGGTCTATTTTTGGTACCTCCCTAACCATTTTAAGCTGTTGAGAGTCTTATGGGAGTGGAAAGCATATTTTTGCAAAGATTTATCATCATGTAGAGGAGGATAAAAGGGACAAAGATGAACATTTGAAGGTGTTGAAAAATTGCAACTAGAAGACTTTGATCTTCTTGGAGCTCATAGGGTCATGGTTTCTGGAGAATAAGGTGCCATACTGGAGGATTCACCATTCTTGTAGAACATGTTCCTCTCTGTTCTTGTGTCTTCTTTGTGTCTTCTTTTCTTTGTGTTTAATTTTTCAACCTTTGGGTGGATTCTCTTGTATTTATAGTCATAAAAAAACAAGTTGTGGTATAGCTTCCCGTATTGTGGTTATTATTTTTGTATTAAGCTCATGAACATTTATATGCAGTTTATTGTTTCTAGTGTCACTGTTTTTTTGTGATGAATGATTGAAGAATGTTATAAGTGTGCTTAAAGAATTATGAACATGGATATATACAATTCCTTATTATTATTATCACTTTGTTTTATGTGATGAATTCATTTGCATGACTTGAGTATATCTGAAGCTCTCCTTGAGGTCCCATGAATGAACTTGAACACTTGTTGCATTCTCCAATTGAACATTTCCATCTTAACCCTTTCATTCTGCAATTTAGAGAGAGAACACTTGCTGCATTTTTTTGTATATGCATGGGTGTATAAACATGCCTAAAAATTATGGCTTCCAAACTTCATCTTGCTAACAATAAAACATAGGACTGGATTGTCTGGAAATGAAGATTGAAGACATCTTTGGGAATTTGATCATGGATTGTTGTATATGATATCTTCCCAGATTTCCTTGCTTTTGCATGCCAATCATTGTCTAGACCATGAATCATTCAATGTAGATAGGAAACCCATTGAATCATCAATCCAGTAAATGAAAATTAAAGGTGACAAGAGGTCAATTTATTTGACAAACTAGTGATTTCCTTTTTCATTGTCTAATAATATGCAAAATTCCCATTGTAGTGATGTCACTAGGATGCCAATATATAAAGAAACCTCAACATTAATATTAAGATGTAGATTCTTCCTTTTCTTTTCAAATTGTCTATTAGATGGGATTATCCATACATGGGATATCTGAAGGATGAGAGGACCACAACCAAATACATTGAAAATAATAGGAGGACAAAACTCTGTCATTTCTAAATTCTAATCATGAACTTCTATCATGATGACACTTATTGACTCAACATGTAGACTAAAAAACTCAATTGATCACCTACATAGACTCTACACTGAATGCCTACAATTCTTGAGGTTTTCATCTTTTGGTGACTATGCACAATATCACAACGTCATGCTTATGCTTGCTAAGGTTTAAACATTGTCATGCATTTTACTCATTAGAAGGAGAAGAACGTTATTGTTGGATTCATTTAATTTGAAAGAGTAGTTATAGTTTGAAAGAACTCTCTCCTTACCTTAGCTAGCATTCATTAAAAGAAAAGGCTTATTTGATTCATATTCATTTGCATGGTTTGAGTCAGTAATCACACCATGAGTTGCACTTCCATCACCTGACTGAGTAATACAACCATTAAAATTTAACTTGCTAACTCAACACACTTTAACCTCGCTTGAAGATAAAAAGAATTTGGCAGTTAGGTAGGACACCAGGGATAGGCATCCAAATAATTCCCCCTTGTCATTTTCATCTGAGACATAGTTGTTGTCCTCTAGGGTACTAAAACCCTCTAGTATTTATTGACACGATCATCGACCAGTTTGTCGAGGGGCCTCCCATTTTTTTGGGGGTCAAGCCGCGAGGATTAATTCTGGATGGAATTTGTGGAATGTCGCACTCCAGTTGGCACCTAAGGCATATCGACCCATTGTATTCCTTGTACTCTACCGTATTGGTGATACAGGGATGATAAGACAAAAGTTCTGAAAACGTTCTCCGACGTGTCATGAACGAGGTATCCTAGTAACTTTTCTTCTAGGGATATTTTACCCAGGATCCCTTTCGGTAGAGGGATATCCTTCAAATTCGGTATATCACTTCGTATTGTTCGACTTGGATTTCATCACCTTGCGAAGGATACGATTTTCCGAGGTCTCCAGCTTCTAGTTAGGAAGTTTGCTTGCTATTTCACCTTTTTAGAGGGTCTCTTTATTTTTAGTGCTTTTTGTTGGCATTTTGGCCACTTTTGTTTCAGCTCACTTACTGTGACACCGGTCCTAGTATAGTTTTTTTAGCTTGTTTTTTTGGCCTGCAAGCCTTGTCTTTTCCTATCTCCCCTTCTGCACGCTTGGTTTCTTTAGGGTTTTTGAGTTCTTACACAGTCAGTTACCAATTATCTGATGATGTGTGATGTCCTCTTCTCCTAGGTCTTCAAGATGGTTGAGCTAGATGGTCTTCTCAAGGGGCTGGACACCCCTTGATGGAGCCACTGACGCTTGACCTTAGGATTAGTCTAGAGGACCACGCGATCACATCATCCATGTGGACTTTTCCATTCACTGTGATGATGGAATTTCAGGTTATATGGAACAATGATACATTTGAGAGAGAGATGATTGGTTGTACCCCACCTTGGTTGATTGTCTTATGGTCCTTTCATTTTGTTGATAATATTTTTGTGGTACCTTGCCTTTTACCTTTGGGTCTTTTACTCATCTTGGGTTATCTTTTGATTTGTACCACCTTTTATGTTTTTGGTCTTGTGGGTACTATGGTAGTTTGTCCACATTTGAGGTACACCCCCTTTGTCCAGATTTTTATGAGTCTTTATACCCACTTCGTACCACCCTCCAAATCTTACTTAGGAAGATTGCTTGCTATCATACCTTTTGGAGGTCCTATTTGAGTTACAAGAGGTAGTTACAAGGAGCTATTCCATATAAGAGGAAGTTACAAGGAGCTATTTCATATATTTGACGTTATTTGACCTTCCATCTCTTTGGCATGTCAAATAATAGGTAGTTACAAGGAGCTATTGCAATATATATTTGACCTTATTTGTACCTTCCCCACAATGGTTGATTTACTTTTGGTCCTTATACCCTGTTGTTTATTGGTCTTGTGGTACCTTGTCCTTTAATTTTGGTCCTTTCATTTTTTGTGGTACCTTTCCTCTTACCTTTTGGATCTTTTACTCATCTTGACTTATCTTTTGATTTGTAATGCCTTTTATGTCTTTGGTCTTGTGAGTATAACTATGGTAGTTTGTACACATTTGAGGTAGTACACCCCCTTAGTCCCAAGGGTTATGAGTCTTTATACCCACTCTTTTATTTTTGACGTGTACCTTACTGGTTGGTTTTTGTACCCTTTGGTTGGTCCTTGTACCTTACTAGAGGCCGTGAGTCTCTTTGGCCTCAGTCTACTGGATGTCAGCTCATCTTTATTGTGATTGTACTGAGCCTTTTGACTGTCATTGAATTTCTTTGATTGACCGTACCATAGCCCAGTCATCTCTCTCTCTGGTTTGTACTAATCCTATAATAGGGTCACTTGGTTCCTAGAGTTGACTGGCCTCTAAGAGGCACAGTCATTTCTGAAAGTAACTCTTATGAGTATATTACAGGAAACATCTACACCCATGTAATCAAATATGTGTTGGTAAGACTTAAGTAATCAAATTGTTAACAAGAGAATATTTGACATAGAAGTATGCTGTTAATTTGACTGAAGGCATTCCTGACTTTTTAACAAGAGAATATTTGACACAAAAGTATGTTGTTAATTTTTAACACGTGATCCTAAAAGCAAGCGAGCCTGGAACAAGTCAGCCTGGAGCAAGCGATCCTGGAGCAAGCGAGCATGGAAGGTCGAAGTGGAATCTAGTGGGCCCATAACCCACAAGTAAACATGGAAATCTCTCCTTAGACCAAAGGAAAAGATCAGATCTATACTATTAATGATAATATGAGTTGGTTAGATTATATGCAAGAGTGGAAACCTAGGTCGGAGTTGAGACATACTGAAGTATTAGATGCTAACTTATAGGGATCTGATGCTTTTATTAGACTAGTGCCAGAACTCAGAAGAATGCCTATGGGATCCAGTATTGTACCAAAGATGATTTACAACAACTCCCTGAGAAAAGCAGCTAATGCAAGAAATTGGTTAACACACCTATACCATGATCTTAACTTAATCACGACAGAGGTCTCTACACATCACCCTAGGCTACAACTAGACCATCAATACTATTGTATTAACCAGATATGTTCTTTGAAATCATGGCTGCATCAAGATGCTAGTCTATGGTTTCCAAGTGCTACCCACACTTATGAAAAATATAAAAAATTATGGTGGGATTTCTTGAGAAAAGAAAATATAGACAGAACATATTATACCATGATAAAGTTTAGACATCAAAGTACACTTATCCATGAGGATCCTCCATTCTACGACCCTGATTGGATGAGAGATTGGTGGCAGTCATTCGACATCAACCTGACAGCATTAGAACCAGATAATATTTATAATCTAAAACGGGACATTGGAGAATCTCTTGAACAAGTCAAAGATATTTTGCATACAAAGATTACTGAGGATCAAATCCTTGAGTACTACATTCAAAAGAAAGAACAATGGCTTGTCAAAACCCTCATAGAAGTCCACATGCATCAAAATAGACCCGTGGTCCTGAGGTTTGTTTATTCAAAGGCATGGGATACTGAATCCAATGTCTTTCAAGAATTATATGGTCCCCCATACTCCGATGAGTTGTAAATATCTCAAAATTATTTGGCTATGAGTGGGGCCTATCCATTCAGATTGTCATAATAAGATTCCATTCGGCTAAGAGAGTGGGCCTGTCCTCTCTAAGTTTTAGGTAGAGAACCATTTGAGGCCTTCGAGTTTTGTCTCGTTCTGTATTTTAGTCTCGATTTTGAATAAGATTATACAAGTTTCACAACATTATATAAAATATTGTTTTTGAAGATTTGTGAACACTTATTAACCACCTCAAAGACTTTAGTTTTGAAAGTCATAAAAACATTTAGAAGTTTTCCATAATGGTTATTTATTTTTATTTTATATTATTATTGCTAAACATAAATATCTTAATAAATGTGAGTGTAATTCAATTACCGAGGTGATGAACCCAAATTGATGGGATGAGAGAGACTTTAGGGCCATGACAACAAAGATAGTTAGATGGTGTGATATGGGACTCAAGACCCAAAGGAGCAATAAAAGACAACTCATAATTGCATGAATTTATACTCCTAAGAAAGATAAAGTGATCCTCTTCCTCATCACTTGAATGCCTACATTTTGAGAAAGGGAATGCGGTACAAGTCACCTTATAAAAGGCGCTAGACATCACCTTTTAAGAGGTTCTATGCCTTGCGGTCCTATCTAAACTTTTTTCCCATGGTGCAGGTAGAACCAAACAAGTATTTGTCAGATCTGTCTTCCTCGAGCGAGGGGAGTTTTTGAAGGCTAGAGGAAAGTGAGACATCCAGTAGGTCTACAAGAGTTTTATCAACTAGATGTCAAAAGACGAGAAGAAAATTCCATAAACGCATGGAAATTTTTTCGCACTCAAGGGGGGTCATGTTCCTATGATGATGATACAATAGGAGACGTCAAGCTGCCCTTGAGGTATAGACATTTAGTGAAATAATGGGTACCCAAGGATCTTCCTCAACCGAACACATATTTTTGTGTGGATGAGAGGATACATCGAATTGCACCATCATCATTACATGGTTTGGGGTTGTTGTGCATGGATGGAATAAAGGTTTGTTATGGCACATGTATATAATTGATCGAGTATGTTGGACCCTGTTACAACTAAAAAGATTGGATGCGCCTAGTCCAATATACACGAAGTATGCGTAGATATAGATTGTCAACAAACTATTTACAGTTGGAGACAAAGATCAAAATAAAGGAGCAACGTTGTACATTGATGGAAGGCCAAAGGCCACAGGGAATATTGCAGGGTTTATAAACATTACACAACCAGGGTCTACAATTAAGAAACCAAACTGCGAATTTGAGGGGCATGAAGGAAACTGTGTTTTTCTATGTGCCATTAAATCAATATCTGCAGGGGAAGAGTTGCTTATTAATTACAATTTGAATCGAGTAGATACAAACATGATTACTTTGGGAGTGGTACATATGACAATTTACTAGACCTTTTTGGTTACTATAATGTTATTTATTTTTGATGCAGAACATTGATTGGGAAAGCCACCCGAATGTTCATCAGATGACAATAGCCTCGGGGAAACAGGTAAACCTGATTGTAATTGTAATATTTTAATATGTCACAATGTTTTATCATTATATTAATGTTTCAATGAATATTTTGGTTTCGTTTAGGTATTTTTCTCTATGTTTTTTATGCAGGCCAGTTCTGTAAGGGTCACAGTAGATCATGCCATACCTGCCTCGACAAAAGAAGTATACATCTTTGTAACAGTAAAAATATAATATGAATAATAGTTTTTTTTAATTTGTTTTTTCACATGAATAGTTTTGGATTCGTTTAGGTGACTTTCACTATGTTTTTTATTTAGGGTTCTATAAGGGGTAGCTCCCAGATATTAGCAGATCGGGGCAAGTCACCTATGACCATTGATCCAATGAGTGGATCACGATTGTCGAGATTGCAAGTATAATTCATTGGAATTGTACCAATATAATACGTAGCATAATGTTTATTTTGTTATGTATTTTTTGTGTGTATACTGGTTTCGTTATGATAATGTTTTCTACTTCTTGTTTGCAGGGGCCCAATGATTGGGGCAATTCTACAGTTGTGGATCAGACGACACCATCGTCCAGGCATCAGGTAAACCTAGTTGTAATTTTAGGAATCTATCATGATAGATATGTTTTGTTAATATAATTTTAGGAATCTGTCATGATAAAACTTAGTAGTGTTTTATATATTTTTGTTGTAGCACAGTGAATCCCTGTATGAAACAACATCGCAAGAATATTCAATAGATCCTGAAGTGGATGAGATGCTTAAAGATATCGACATAATTGGTGAAACCACAAACCCGTTTAAGATTATAGACAAAATGTTGAATAAATATAGTGTGGAAATCGTTTCTCTGCCAATCAGGGTTCCATAGACAAGCTGGATTAGAGCAAGGATTGAATTGTTGGAACGGAGATCTGAAACCTTGTGAGTAAGTTGAGGAATCTTGAATCATAAAATAATTCATTTATAACTTTATAATTTTCTCTCTTATATGATAGTACTCAACGTATAAAATGTGGTTTGTATTTACAAAATTATCAGGGACCACACAATAGTGGTCAAGGCAGTATTGGCCCCAGCGAGGCTCATGGAGAGACATCGCATCATGAGCAAACGACTCCATGTGCATCAACTCCTTCGCCATTGTTGTTGACTAAACAGTCGACAACACGTTCTGAAACAACACAGACCCCAGCTGTGAGCGCACCGGCCACTAGTGACCGATGAACACCAGATTGTCCAAAAGAAGGGGTCAACACCGAGACTCTTAGTAATATTGATATCGGCCTAGCTTCATTTCCAGGATCTTCCCGTGTCACTAGCACGGGAACAACGGAGGCAACATTTTTGGTGGACAAATATCTCGTCCCAATAAATATCGAGAAGATCCTAGGTAGTTAATATATGTTGATCAAGTTAGTGTTTATAATTTCATTGTAACATACCGATAAAACATTTTTTTTCAAATAATTATGATCATGGCATGATCGTTTTGTAGGAAATGATGTTTTCTATAAACAAATGAATGACTTGTGCTTGGAGATCTTCAGGCCCACCATCCGAACAAGGTGGGATAGACAACCGAAATATTTAAAAAATGACCTCACTAATCTGTTGGTTGGCCTGTTCGGTGACAAGACCTTCAATCAAGCCTAGGTCCTAAAAAAGGCTGGACAACATATGAAGGTTGTTCGAGACCAATATAGGACCCACCTGGAAAAAAACCATAGGTATGAGCGCCCTCCAATGATTCCAGCAATGGAGTGGAAAGCTCTAGTGTAAGATGGAAAGGAGAGGGCTCAGAGAAAATAAGGAAATATACCACCAGGCACAGGGAGGTATGCAATACTTTCCGCAATGTAATTCTAAACCTTATTATTATTGATTTCTATATCAAATTTGGAACATCTAAGGTATTTCAACACTTGCATAGGCTGTCAGACACTTCAAAGCCCACATAGGAAAGACTGTAAAAAATAGGTCAGCACAAGCTTGGGCTTGGTGGTTATTCGAATTTGGCAGCACAAATTGTAAGTTTCAAAAAACCAATAATGCATACAATAATAAATTGCAAATTATTTTTCATTTTATTGCACCACAAAATGTTAATTAATGATGTTATGAAAATATGTAGGCCGACCAATTCAATGAAGTGGCCACTAAGGAAGACATGAAGCTTGGTTTCTAGCACAACTTTGGAGCTGTTGTTGAACGCCGAAAAAGCTTATCTGGGAAAACACAGTCTTCTGGTACCAATCCATTCGGTGCATAGGTATATAAAATCTATGTAGTTTAATGAAGATTTATTGCTTTTCCAATCTATTCGTTATAAACACTTGACATAAAATATTGACTCTGTTTTGAGCAGGAAAAAAATGATCCCCTTAATGTTAAGGAGGGACAACAACAAATAGAATATCATACTTCAAATCCTAGTAATGAATTTATTCATATGCTACAATTTTATGTATAGCATTGCAAATGGTGAACATTAATGGTAGTTCACCATATTTCAACTGCAGATCATGTAGAGGGTGAAACTGTATAGGTTGAGCCTAGACAAGAACATGAACAACATGATGTGGCCACAACAGGTCAAAAAGCACCTTTGTAATGTTTTTTTTAAATGAAATACTTGTCATTACAATAGCAAAATATAACGATGTAACATTTTCATATTGTTGCAGCAAATCCGAACCCCTTTCCACAAAATCCACGTTTGGATCAACACTCTAGGATGAAGACACCACGACAAGCACCTGATGAAGAACCAAGAACTGGATGAGAAAGTCCAAATCAATATGGTCTCATTAGAGATTATGTAGTACTACAAAAGAGAAGAAAAAATAAAAAGAAGTGACTGGAAAAACGTCGTCTAATTATTTTTGATAATAATATATCGTCCATGATTTTTGGCCTAATGAATGAATGAATGGTTTAATGGTTTAATGGTTTAATGTTTCAGTGTAGTAAACTGTTACCTTTATTGAATGCCAGCTTTTATTGAATGAATGTGTCAACTAAATGAATGAATGGTTTATTGAATGTTATCTTTTATTGAATGAATGTGTTGACTGAATGAAACAATGGTGTAATGAATTTTATCCTTTATTAAATGAATGGTAGATGCAAGTTCATGATGAAATATGCATGAACTTTCATGTAATTTTTTTTTTCAAGTACAAGCATTAGGTATGGGGAATTGAGAGTGATGTGAGGGGGGTGAGGGGCCATAAGAGATTCCACCTTCACGTGGTTTGCCTTGTTCAATAGAGAATATTAAATTATTCTTGAAACAGAGGGGATCTCAATGAATGGCTACGATGCTGACTTTTTACAACCCACTTGCATGTCATCTAAATTTTGACAATTTCTTGGAGCTTGTTGTGATGTTTGGTTGCTCCTCATAACCAATTTCGAGTTTCCACAACTTCAAAGGATGAGTAAATGATGCACTGGAATCAATATCCTTAACCTGCTCTTTAATTTCCTTGGAATCTCCGTGAGATTATTTGAATGAGATATGTCTCAAATCCTCTAGATTATTTGCATCCTCTCCATTATGTCCAATCGTCATGCAATAGAGAATATATCTCATCACTTTTTCTTGGGAGAATAATGTGGAGAGTGAAGATTAAAGAGGATGAGAGGTTGTTTGTATCCCTAACCCAAGTATAAGAAATTGTATAGAGAGTTGTAAGAAAACTGAAGGTCAACGCCGTCAACAAGGTGGACATAAGTCCATGGAGCAGATCAAGGGAAACTCCTATTTAACAGTTGTTGTTTATCTTCCAAGTGAATATTTCCTTAGTGTATATGTATTAGGGATTGGTAAACAAACATTAATTATAATGGGGGTTCATTGGAACTCCATAACAGTTGTTGGAGAAAATAGATGTTGGATAGTTCATGAAGGTTGTGTTTGCACATATAGGTTACCATTCAAATTGACATTGTTATAGAGATTGAGTGAGATGCAAGCAATGGAGAATCGTTTCCAGATGTCGACAACTAGTCTTAATTAGGCTGTATTGGCCTACATTGAAGGAACTTCATCAAAATTTGAAGTGTTTTTCCCATCTTTTTCCTTTTTAACACTAATGTATAATATATTAAATCAAGTTGATGAATTCCAAGTAATGAAAATACATAGGATTTTTTCAGTTGTATTACAGTGCTTATTGCTTTGGTCTATCTTTTTGTTAACTATGTTTTAAATTTTGTGTCAAGGAATAATACTCGAATGGTGAGAGGAAAAAGTCATGATATCTTGATCATCTACTAACTCTCCTATATATATATATATATATATATATATATATATATATATATATATATAATATTTTAATCTTTACATATTTAGATTAGTGTTCACTTATGTTTCACTTAACTAGATTTAAAATTGGTTTCACTTTCATTGTTATGACTGGATGTGCACTTTATATAATCTTTACTTATTTAGATTTAGATTTAGTATGTGGAACTTGTTGCATCAATTATCATGCCTCCAATATAGAGACTACTTTGTGTAAACCTTTTTTTCTTCAATTAGCCAAAAAAATGGTTTTACTGGTTACAAATACATTAATTTTCGCAAAATAGAGTTCGTCCTTGACATCTATAAACAGCCTCATCAATTCCTCACAGTCTACATATTTCTTCTCAATGAGAAGGTCTGCTAACTTGTGAAGAATATCAATGTGTCATGTGATTATTGTCTTATCCCTTTCATAGGCCTACTCACCAAAAATACAGCGTAAGAACTTAGCTTCTATTATGTTGATTTTGTTTTCTTTTACAATTCTTTAACTTTCTGAAATCCGAAATATGACATAAACTTTAACTTAACCTGCTTTCTCTAATAAAGGATTTCCATGACCCCCCTCCGAGGGACAGTTGTCCAATAGCAAGTATTTCAACCATATGCCTGGAAACACGAGAAACTTGTTGGAAGTCTTTTGAAGGGCTCGAAGAACAAATTCCCTTCCAATAAAAATTAAGACCCACCCTCCAAATTTGATAAGAACATAATAGTGTATTTAAAAAAAAAAATTACCATACGGTCATCGCATATCTGAGTTCCACGCCTAATATATCCAATGTTCTTGCCATACCACCGATGGCTAAGAACGTCAGATATCATCCATTTTCACATGGAGCGGTCGTCGGATATCTGACTTGCACGCCTAAGATATCCGACGTTCTTTCCATACCACCAACGGCTAAGAACATCGGATATCAACCATTTTCACATGGAGCAATCATCGGATATCTAACTTCCACGCCTAAGATATCTGACATTCTTTCCATACCACCAACGGCTAAGAGTTCTTTACTTATTTAGATTTAGGTTTAGTACGTGGAACTTGTTGCATCAGTTATCATGCCTCCAATATAGAGACTACTTTGTGTAAACCTTTTTTTCTTCAATTAGTCGAAAAAATGGTTTTACTGGTTACAAATACATTGATTTTCACAAAATAGAGTTCGTCCTTGACATCTATAAACAGCCTCATCAATTCCTCTCAGTCTAAAGATTTCTTCTCAATGAGAAGGTCTGCTAACTTGTAAAGAATATGAATGTGTCGTGTGATTATTGTCGTATCCCTTTCATAGGCCTGCTCACCAAAAATCAAGTGTAAGAACTTAGCTTCTATTGTGTTGATTTTGTTTTCTTTTACAATGCTTTCAATTTTTGAAATCCGAAATCTGACATAAACTTTAACTTAAAACCTGCTTTCCCTAATAAAGGATTTCCATGACCCCCCTCCGAGGGATAGTTGTCCAATAGCAAGTCTTTCAACCATATGCATGGCAACACGAGAAACTTGTTGGAAGTATTTTGAAGGGCTCCAAGAACAAATTCCCTTCCAATAAAAATTAAGACCGACCCTCCAAATTGATAAGAACATAATAGTGTTATTTTTAAAAAAAATTACCATATGGTCGTTGGATATTCAAGTTCCACGCCTAATATATCTGACATTCTTGCCATACCACCAATGGCTAAGAACGTCAGAGATCATCCATTTTCACATGGAGTGGTCATCAGATATCCGACTTGCACGCCTAAGATATCCGACGTTCTTGCCATACCACCGATGGCTAAGAACGTCGGATATTAGCTTTTCACATGGAGCGGTCGTTGGATTTCTGACTTCCACGCCTAAGATATCCGACATTATTTCCATACCACCGATGGCTAAGAACATTGGATATGAGCCATTTTTACATGGAGCGGTCGTCGTATATTTCACTTCCACGCCTAAGATATTTGACGTTCTTGCCATACCACCGACGGTTAAGAACATTGGATATCAACCATTTTCACATGTAACGGTCACCAGATATTCGACTTCATATTAAGTGCTAGTCGTCGAATATCCGACTTCATATTAAGTGCAAGTCGTCGGATATCCGACTGGATATTGTTGTCGGATATCCGACTGTTCGTCCTACCGTCGGATCTCAGCCGAATTTGGACCGACATTAAAAAAATATGAAGGTTGTTGGATGGTCGACAACAAGATGTAGAAAATATGACATTTTGGCCGTCAGATTTTGGGTCCAAAAAACCTAGTGGTTGTATGTAAAATTCTAGGTGCATATAGTGAATTCTAGAAATTTCGTATGGATAGTCAAATCAAGCACTTTTCCTTTCCAGTATTAAATGATCATGTTCCTATTGGTTTGTTTGATGTAGCTGAACAAAATGGTGAATGTGGAGCAGACATGTATATTAAATTATCTAGTTCTCAAAAATATCTTATATTGATGGCATGTGGAGAAGGTGATAATAACAGGTATGAATTATTAGCCCTTTGGGGTCTAATATATGTTTCCTTCAACAATAACATTCATTCTTTACATGTAGTTGGCGATTCCATAGTATAGTGGGTTGGGCTTCAGGAAACTATAACCTTGAAGTAAGTTTATTGTAACACTCGAAATAAAGAATTGAAGAGTAAGAAGCTTTGTTCATTCAACTTTCCTTCAATCATATCTATAGGCTGTATAATTATGTAGTAGACAATATTTCTAAAAAGGATTTGGGAGTGATGGAGGGAATGATATATTTTGATTATTTTGAAGAGCATAAGAATTTTTATAGTGATAGTTTACAGTACTTTTAGTTCCTTGTGATAGCTGCAATTTTTGCAAATGGATCTTGGTGGATAGTTGGTATAGAACTTCTTTAGATTTTTATAAATATGTAACCTTTTGGGAGTAGTTCACATGTAGGTTCTGATCATTTTGTTAGTTGGTTTGTATTTGGGTGATCGAGTATTCCTATATGCCATTTGACAGTTCTAGTTTTGATTGTACAAGATGTAATTGGGGTGTTGGTGTCCCAATTTAAATTTTTGATAACTTTTATATCTATTGGAATTATATCTGTTGTGAACAGTTATCTGATATTGATCATGTAACTTCGATTCATACTATGAATAACAAGTTATTCTTTTTTTTTCTATGGAAAAAATAATCCAATTTAATACTAATACTCCTAGTAGTAATAGCATACATACACAGTGTATGTATGTCTAGTTAGCATATACATATAATGTGCCTGTAGTAATGATAAACAAGCACTTCCTCTAATCCACTATTCCTATTGTTCTCAATAAAGCACACACAAAGTAATTCAATAATAAAAAATCAACAATTTCAGAAACTAGTTCATATTAATATGTTGCAAACTACATGGTAACCGAGTTTATCACACATGAGTAAATTATGGGTTTTAACAAACACATGTATTGAAACTATTATAGCTAACTTTTCAACATCTTTAACTGAGCCTTCTTCATCTTTCTAATTCACAACTATTTTCCACATCCTATCCTTTCTCTATTGGAATATCTAGGAGTATCAACTATATTGACCTAACCCTAGATAGAACACGTAAGTGAAAGTGTCAACTACATTAACCAAGCTTCCCCAACAGGAAACTACTAGTCGACATCACACTTCTTGGGGAGCATGGCTAAACATGGCCCTCCCATGACTCCAGGTCTTAGAGGATAAATAGTGGGTAATACCTCCACCCATCCTGATAGAACTAGGGTCAACACCCTACATTGGCATACTACACCGCTATTGTTGTTCTTAGGGATTTATCATTCAATCACCAATTTGGGAAACTGTGCTCACTGAAACCATGCACTTGACCACACATCTTAGTAATGAAGCCAATAATAATTCTAAATACAATGCTTCACAAGAATACCATTCCTCTTTCGAGGTCCACGTCATTGATGTCACTTCAGTGGCTTATTTATGTGGCTATCACTTAGCCCATTAACATGTAGGTTAGTTTACCAAACACACGAGATCATGCATATCCGTATAATCATTTATATTTACAAACTATGTTACTAACCGACGAACAATAAAAATAAGCTTAACATTTAATTTAAACTGATATCCATTTACCAAACATTTCATTTGAATTGTCATGTTAGAAGTAAATCAATTTACAACCTAAACATAACTTCTGTAATACAAGTAGGTCCATATGTCTATGTAATATCACTCCAAATAGAGTTCCATGTATAATAAACAAAATGCCAAATAAGTCATAATGTAGTTTATAAAATCTGCTGAAACCTTTATAAAATCAGCTGAAACTTTCACCAATAATTTGGGAGGTATTTTTTTTTAAATTTTGTTAACCTTATAATTTCGCGGAATAAGTCAAACAAGTTAAAAACCCTTACCGATCATTTCTATGGCAGAACGATCCGTCCTTGCGATAGCAATGAGACTGTAACCGGGGTTCACATTAAAAACTCATCGTGTAATTCTACCCCTTGCAGACCATCTACATAACATTAAACCGGGACATCGGATAATTCCACCCTGGCTGGCAGACCTTCTTCATAGTACTCCAGAATTACTAAATTAGTTTGTGCTACAACAATTCCAATTTACCAAGAATGGAATCTCCTTTATTAAATAATACTGTTAACAAAGTATAAAGTTCAAAAAAGCTCTCCGGCTATCCCACTTCCCAGAAATTTCTAGACCCATATTACAAAAATGATCAATTATAAATAATTACCCATATTACAAAAGTTATTAATTATAAATAACCCCCCTAATAAGGAGTCATAATTTCTTCTCATCTCATGGAATTAGAAAGACATAAAAGGAGAAACAGAACGTGAACACGAAACCCTCATAGGGAAAAAAAAAAACAACGAAATTAAAAGAGCCGATGATTGAATTTTTGGAAGAGGTGAAAGTAAAAAATGGGAACAATGTTTAGGAAGATAGATATTAATTTTATTAAAATTAGTTTTTATAATAAATATAGAATATTTAAGTGTTTAAATAAAATGTAATATTTATATTAATAAATGTTAGAAGGCTTTATTCTCTTTATTTTTTATAGTTAATGCATGGATAACTCATATCTCATATATGGATAATAAATAGTAATAGACAACCCATTTAATTAGAAAAGGTAATAATAATCTATGATTACAATTAAACATGAAAAACAAATAACAATTCATAACACTTAACTTGCGATTTATCGATATTCACCACTCACAAATTAAGTAACTATACTAATAACTACACATAAAAAATAAATAACAAATTTAATTTATCCATCACAATTAACGTATAACTTATTAATAAAAACAAATTATATTATAACAAATTTAACGTTTTAAAGCTCTTAATTATTTCTTACCTATCACAATAAGAAAATAAACACTTTTCCCAAATTGAACTATTTTTCTATGATCATGACGTATGTGATGATATGTGTCTCTCTATAAAAGCTGAAACTAAATGATAACAAATTTAACGTTTTAAAGCTCTTAATTATTTCTTACCTATCACAATAAGAAAATAAACACTTTCCCCAATTTGAACTATTTTTCTATGATCATGACGTATGTGATGATATGTGTCTCTCTATAAAAGCTGAAACTAAATGATAACAAATTTAACGTTTTAAAGCTCTTAAATATTTCTTACCTATCACAATAAGAAAATAAACACTTTTCCCAATTTGAACTATTTTTCCATGATCATGACGTATGTGGTGATATGTGTCTCTCTATAAAAGCTGAAACTAAATGTTTTATAGATTATAAATAATAATAAAAACCAATTTGAACTATTTTTCTATGATCATGACGTATGTGATGATATGTGTCTCTCTATAAAAGCTGAAACTAAATGTTTTATAGATTATAAATAATAATAATAAAAAAGTTTAAACTAGTCGTATATGATCATGACGCATGCCGTAAAAGCTGAAACTAGATGTTAATGACGCATGCCATGACCTCTCCTTACGAAGAAGTGAAACTAATAAAAAGAAAAGTTGCAATCATTCTTAATTTTATTATAAATATAATTGTATTAATAGTAAAATTAAAGAAATTATTATTTTTACCAAATCCAAAACACTTCAGAAACATATTCTATGAATATACTTTCTGAACATATTATATGAATTGTATCGATGAGACAAACACATAGATTCGAAGTATATTCTTTGAACTTTAGATGTTAGGATAAAACACTTTTACAATTAAGATATTTTAAATTGAAATTGCTCAATAATTTTTTATTAAACATACAAATATTTTACAAATCGTATTCATAAAATCTAAAATTATTTTGAAAATATATTTTCTAAGTTTATCCATAATCAAATTAGGGATAAAACAAGAATTACATAATGTGGATTAATTTTAAAAATAAAATTGCTTTATAATTATCTAATTAATAGATACGATATTATAATATGAAAAACAACAATATATATTATAGATTAGGATCTTTGTGCATCTTAAGCAAGGTTGTTTCCTATCACCAAATATTTTAGTTCTGTAAGCACATTGAAGTTGTGAGCTAGGGTTTCGTCTACTAGTAATTAGGGTTTTCGCTTGACCATGGGTGGTTTGGAGCCTTCCCCTCACCTGGACCCTAGGCCAGAGGAGGGTTGTCGTCTTCTTGAGGATGGTTTCCGAAGGATTGTTGCAGCTGATCCTACTTCTAGTAAAGTTGCTCTTGCTTCCGACTCCGAGTTTGTGAAATGAACAGTAGTTCCTAAAGTTAAGTTGTCATCTACAACCTCTAAATACAAGGCCATTGTTCCGAGTGAAAAAGGATTAGTCAGAAACTTCACTGGGTTGTGTCCATCTCTATGTGCCATTGAAACTTTGCTCAATAAAAACTAGCGGCTGCTTATACAGGGAGAATTCCAACAAATTATTTTTGGTAAAGGCCTTTTTGCGTTTCTTTTCGAAATGGAGGACTGAGATCTAATTTTCAGGAATGGGCCTTATTTCATGGGTCCAAGAGGCATGTACCTCAACAAATGGGACCTCTTATTTGAACCAGAGAAATATATTCCTTCTGTTGTCCCTATATGGTTTAAACTCCCTCACCTTCCTCTGCACTACTGGAACAACGAAGATCTCAGAGCCATCGGGAATTAATTACGGAAATACATAGACAAGTCAGAGCCTAAACCCCCAATGTTTTCTTGCGCTAGAATTTGCATAGAGGTGGACTTGGAGAAAGGTCTTCCTGATGAAATAAATCTATCAATGGATGGCTAGAATCACCTGCAGATCGTAGATTATGAACAAATTCCCTTCAAATGCAAGGTATGCCATGAGTATGGGTGCATTGCTTGTCTATGCCCAAAAAGAAGCAGAAAGACACAGCAAAAGCAACAAGAGAAGAGTGGAGCGAAGTTACAAGGAAGAGAGTAAATAAGGCCCCTTCCAACACTCAATAGTCCCCCACGAAGAAGAAGGTGCCTTTGAAAATTTTCCAAGTTCTCTCCAAGGAAAAGGAACGGGAAGAGAAGAAAGAACCATGAGAAAACATTGAGGAAGGAACTAGAGCCCCAGAAGGCATTGTAGTATTGATTGAAATGGGACAAGAAGAAAACTATGTTCAAAATCTATCCATGCAAGCTTACAGGAAGCTAAGAGCAAAGTTATCACTCAACTCAAGGGGATTATTTACGCATTCTAGGTCAAAATCTCATCGAGAGGAAACTTCGGAATGAAAGGAAGAAGAAAGAGAACCGCACACAAAGAAAGGAAGAAATCCTAATAAAACCTTAAAAGAGACTTGGAAGCAGCCCAAGTAAAGGCGTCGGGTAAGCAAACCAACTTGGATCAGCATCATGGATAATTTTAGGGGCTATATATAGCCCATGGGCTATATTAAGGGGGTTACAAAAGTTTAGTGTGTTATTTTCTTATATGGAAATGGTTTTTTCAACTAAAATATATTCGCCGAATGTTTATTAGAAAAAAAATAAATCCAAAATGAATAACCTCCCATCTATTAATGGGGAAAATGAAAAAAACTATTTTCTCCCTCGAAAAATCTCCCTCCAATCTCTCTTTCGCCCCTAATTTCTAGAGAAATTCTAGTGAAATCATTCCTTTGCCCCCAATTTTCAGTATGGAGGCTCCCAAGGGTTATTCCTCTCTCCATTTTCTGCGTAATTCAAGCATATGGTTGCATTTGCTTATATTTATAGTCAATTTCATGTGATGCCTTCTTTGAAACCTCAATTTCCAATATTGGATGGAAAATCAAGGGCTATTTTGTTCTATATAAAGGCTACAGTGATTCACGGTTCACTCACATTGGATTGTGCTTGCAAGGTGAAGTTTTTGGTTGATGCGATTCCACTTTTCATTCTTAGTTTTCTCAACATTTTAATCTTCACATAACACCTCCATTGCCGAAAGAACAGTTATTAAAGGGGGCATGTCGCACATGCAATTTATCAGAAAATATAAACTCGCATCACGCTTTTTATCCAATAATTAACGCAGTATGATTTTTATGCTTTTTATCCATAGTTACAATATTTATTGTAAATTTACCTTTTATCATGCTTTTTATCATGGATTCCTTTCAGTCCTGTTGAATTCTAGGGCACTCTTGATTCTTAGGGCTCATTCAGTCTTATTAGGGTTTTATTCTATCTTAGGTGTATTCATTCCATGAAAGTGTTATAGAGCTCAAAAGATATGATTTATTTTATGCATTTTCATGTTTAAACTATCAACTGACATTTACATAATGAAAAGAGTCTCCTGGAATTGCAAAGTGTTGGGTGGTAAACAAAAAATAGAAGCAGTTAAGAGAATTAGGAAAATGGATTCTACCACAATCGTCTTGATCCAAGAGACAAAAATGTAGAAAGAAGACAATATAAGGGAAATGAGCTGGATTTGGACCAATGGCGAAGGCTAGGCTGTTAGTGCTATATGAGCCTCAAGTTGTATATTAACCTGGTTGGACAAAAAGTTGTATAAGTTACAATCCAGTAGTGAGAGTTAGAACTGGATCCTAGTAGAGCTAGAAGATTTAGAAAGCAAGGAAATTCTTTGGTTGGTTAATCTATATGGGCCCTCTCATTCAGGGCACAAGGAAGTATTTTGGAACTCTTTGGACCGCTTGAGAGAATGCAGAGGTCATAACCACTTTATTATCATCAGGGACTTCAATGTTAATATTTGAGCCAAAGAGAGAAGAGGCGAGACCAAGGTAAGAGATCCTTTTGGTGAGCACCTGGAGGAAATCATTGCTTATAGGAATCTGATAGATATCAAGCAAAACAAAGGGAGATACAGTTGAAACAACAAGTGATCGGGCCCATGACACATTGTTGCAAGACTGGATCGCTTTCTGGTAAGTAGATCCTTTCTCAATAAGCCCTCTCTTCCAGACTAAAAAATTTTGACCTCTGTGGTGTTAGATAATAAACCCATAGCTCCCTTTTTCACTTTTATTGGTAATATCGACCCATTGCCCATCCGATTCAATCCAGTATGGATGAAATCAGAAAGACCAATGAAGGTCATTAAATAAGATTGGAATTGTTATGTTGTGGGTTCCCCGAGTTTCATATGGGAATCTAAGTTAAGGAACGCCAAGATGGCTCTAAAAAAGTGGGTTTCCTCAAATTACAAAGACCCCAAGGCTGAGAAAAAAAATATTCAAGTGGAATTGGAGCAGTTAAAAGATCAAATGGAAACTCTCTCAATGACGAAGGAAGTCCTTCTCAAGAAGAAATAGATGGACAGGAAAATACAATGTAACGTCCCCATCTTAACCCTATTGCATTAAAAATGTAAAGGATGTAATATTGTTATAAAATCATGGTGAGGAGCTCAAGTCCAAGGCCCTACCATCGATTTATTAATGCATATGATTTGCGTGCTAGCCAGGCACAATGAAAATTTGAATATCATGTAAATATGCATTTTTAATAAAATACCCACAACTAGCTATGCAATGCAACAAGAGATGGGGGCATGATTTTACAAGGAATTGGAAGGGAAAACATTCAAACCCTTGAGCCAATCAATTCAAGCCAAGTGTCAATGAGAGAACCCATCAACCCTCAACTACCCATGTTGACTTTTGTACGCAATCATTCATTTCTCCCAAGAGTTGGATGAGGTAGTTAATGCTTTGGGGAATGGGAGGTATGGCTATCCAAATTCAGGTATGGTCAAGCCACCCTTCATGGAAAATCGTGTTTGGCTTCCTTGCCAAGAAAAGAGCCATGAATTGCTCCCTAAGCCATTATCCATCAACCAATTGTGCCTCTATCACGTTTTTGGAGCTACCTAGGTGTTTTCCAGCCACGTTTTTATGGTTTTTCTTTGTTTTCTAGCTGGGAGGAGGGCGTTTTTGTGTTGCAGAGATGCTGGAAGAAGAGGGAGCTCGTTTTGGGGTTTCAATGAGGCCGTTTTGGCCATTTGAAACCTTCATAACCTATAGGAGAAATCGGGTTTGATCCCTGGGGATGAATTTCCCTTACCACAGTTCGTTTTGGGTGAGCCACGATTTGGGGAAAACCCATGGAGCCTGTTTGTAAAATACCTTGGTTGTAAATGTGTATCCATGCCCAGTTTATGAGTTTGTTGTGAGTAATAGAATGTTGGGGTTGAGATGGGTATCCATTACTTTGGCTTGAGCTTGAGTGCAAGTATCCAGAGATGAAGAGGGTTCAAATTTAGCCTGATAAACCCAATTGTGGACTGGCTTGGCTTAGATGAAATGATTATTTGGCTGTGTATGAGCTTGGATGTCCCCTTTCCCTTGTAGAAATCATGCCCAGCTCAAGGGTGGTCTCTGAGTGTTGAAAGAATACAGGCTGGGCAGAGACCTACGGTTGGTTGGAACGTTGTAGCGACATATCTAGTTGCTTAGGGCAATTGCACAATGAAGATAAGCCTTTTTCTGTCCATGTATTCACTTCTGCAATGTTTAAATTGATGACTGTTTTTTATATGTTGTATGCATATGTTATGTGTGTGGATGAGGTTTATTTCCACTATGCATAATTGTTGAATTGCATCTGCACATATTGGTTTTAATTCGTATGAATCTAATAAATCGGGCTGAGTTTTATGAAAAACCCTAGAGATTGGCATCATTTTTCCTTCCTTGCATTGGGACCACGGGAGGGTACGTTACATACAAGACTTAGCAAGGAAGGAAGAAGAAGAGTCACATCTCAAATTGAGAAGCCTTAAGTTAAAGGGAGGAGATAAAAACACCAAAATTTTCCATAATCAATGAAAATATAGACAACGTAAGAACACTATAGGGGATTTTACTAAAGAAAGTGGGGAAAATATCACAAATCAACATGAAATAAAGAAGGAAATCAAATCTTTCTTTGAGAATCTGTATAGAGAATAGGAAGAGGTGATGCCCAGTGATATGGAGCAAATGTGTGAGGACACTCGAGCTATAATTTCGGAAGATGATAACTCTATTTTATGCCTCCCCATCACGGAATAAGAAGTCCACAAGGTGGTGTGGTCTTTACACCTGGACAAAGGTCCAGGTCCGGATGGATTCTCCGTCTCTTTTTACAGAAGATGTTGGAGTATCATCAAGAATGACTTGATAAGAATGTTAAACTAGACTAGGAATAGAGATAGTATTGGAGGAGCTACCAAATCCTCCTTTATTACTCCGGTCCATAAAGAAAGGAATCCCTCTTCTATCAATCGATATAGACCTATTTCTATATGCAATTCGTCATATAAAATCCTTACAAACATCATGTCCAATAGAATCAAAAGAGTTATGTCCAATATAATCTTAGAAAATCAGGGGGGATTTATATTTGCACGATAGCTTTATGACAACATCCTACTAGTTCAGGAAGCAAAAAGAAGAAGGAAGTTGTAATGGCCATCAAACTAGATTTGGCAAATGCTTTCGATAGTGTACGTCATGAATTCATTTTCCTGGTGCTCAACAAGTTTGGATTCTCTTCCACCTTCATATGGTGGGTTAAGTCTTGAATTAGTAAGCCATGGATAGCTCCTTTAGTGAATGGCTGGCCAACTGAATTCTTCAACATCTCCTGTGGGCTTTGCCAAGGGTTCCCCTTCTCCCCTTTTATTTAAATTTTAGTTGCTGATACCCTAAGCAAAAGGCTAAACATGATTTTGTTGGAAGGAAGCATCCCTGGAGTTCTAATAGCTAGTGGGGTGCATCCAGTGAATCATGCGTAGTTTGTGGACGACACTATTTTATTGGGGAGTGTGTCGATACAAATTGCCAGAATATTTAAGAGCACTCTAGACTTATTCCTGAAGGCTTCAGGTGGGCTTGCAAACTCAAATAAGAGTTGTCTTTACGGTTGGAATTGTATCCCTGAGATATTAAATGATATCTCTCATGTATTTGGTTTCAAAGATAATATGGAATGCACATCCTTTAAATACCTAGGGGTACCCATCTCCTTAAAAAGGGTAAACTCCGCTGTATGCCAACCAATGGTGCAAAAAATTAAAGACAAGATGTTATCATGGGGAATGAGGTAGTTGAATCTTGATGGTAAAGTAACCCTTATTAAATAAGTTCTTTCATCATACCCTCTTTACACTAGCACCTTTTTAATGGATCCTTCAAGAATTATGAACAACATCAGTGTAGAGATTAGAAAATTCCTTTGGCAAGGAGGGAAAACTTCTAATAAAAAGTTCCACTTAGTAAAATGGAATACAATTAAGGAACCAAAGGGGAAAGGAGGATTTGGAATGAGAGAGCCAAGACATATGAACATTGCAATGGGAGCAAAATTCTATGGAGGTTGATTTTTGGAAAAAAAGAATGGTGGAAAGAGGTCATGAATAAGGAAAAAATATATCAGGAAACCTCATTTGAGATGTCTGGATCAATCTATGAAAGGAACGAGGTCCCCTATATGGGATATCTACAAAGCCTCAGCAGGTCTTATCAAGGATTCTCTCCATTGGATACCGGGAAATGGAAAAAAAATCAAAGTTAGGACATATAGTATCTTGGAACACCCCCCCTGGGAGTAACTACATCATATGTAGGTATTTGCACCTAGCTGCAAGAGAATGGTTTTAACAACCTTTACGATATTTCTTAATGGGCGTCCAATGGAGCCTGGAAATTTTGGAAGACCTTATCTTCCCCGAATCATCTTCAACAAGAACTCTCCTCACTCCTCCTCTTTCTGTATGGGAAATACCCCTTGCATATCAGAGAACCATATCGTAGAGGATTGGGAGCTCGTGGGTCTTATTCGGTTAAGGAATGCTACATGAATCTCATGGATTATACTCGACAACCTCCATGAGATAAAAAGTGGAACAAGGTATGAAACTCTAATTGTCTCTGAAAGATCAATTTATTTACTTGGTTGCTAATGCATAACATACTCCTAACTGCTGAAAATATGAAAAAAGGAGCAATAATGGGTCCCTCTTGGTGCGTCCTTTGCAACTCTTATGAGGAAGACTCAAAGCATCTATTTTTGGAATGTGGATTCTACAAAAAAGTGTGGGAGTATGTGATAGGATATTTTTATATAAACACCTCCATGCCTAAGCAAGTCCAGGAGATAATTGGGAATTGGAAGAGAGCCTTCCCTGACACTTTCCTAAAGAAACCAATGCTTTTACGGGTTTGGAATGCTCTTCCAGGAATATTTGTTGGAAAATTTGGATAGCCAGGAATAAATTAATCTTCGAGGATAAAAAAGAAGATCATAGTAGGGAAGGATACTGGGCTGTCAATGTAATTGTTGAAAGTTTGGCTTCTCACAACATCTTTTTTTTTTTAAATGATCCCCTCATGTCAAGAGAGGTTATCTGGGAGAAATTATTTCTTCAGGTGAGATCACTTCAGTAAAAAATTAACACCAAAACAGTTACAACTTCAGATTGGTAAATCAAGAAAATTAAGTTTGACTTCAAATTATGGTGGGGTAATCAACATTGCTACTCTCTATTTTTTTTATGGAGCTTCAAAAGGGAACCCAAGGAGGCAAGTGCAGGAGGGATGATCTTTGATCTAGGAGGAAAAATCATTACCTCTTATGCTTGTGGTATAGGACGCAAGACTAATAATGAAGCGGAATGGCTAGCTCTTCTTCTTGGACTCGAAATAATCTCAAATATGGATATCCCAGGGTTGATAGTTTTTGGAAACTCAAAGCAGGTTATACAAAAAATGAGGCAAGGATATGAATTTGGTTCTCATATATGTCGAAGAATATATGAGCATATCAAGAAAATTCCAAAGCCTCCCTCTCTCAATTATTACCATGTCTTGAGGGTTAATAATAGTGTTGTAAAGCCTCCCTCTCTCAATTATTACTATGTCTTGAGGGTTAATAATAGTGTTGTAGATAAGTTTTCTAACCAAGGTGTTAGAAATAATGTTGGAATGGTGGTGTTAGAAAACAACAACAAATTTTATAAATGTATTCCATATACCATCCATTTAAATACTCGATGGAACACATCGATATCATAATTTTGGTTAGGAGTTTGAGGGCACCTTAGTCTTCGAGTGGGATGCGTAGAGGTGTGCATGTGGGAGTCGGTTGTCCTGAAAGAACTGCCCTTGTAGGAGCCATAACTGCTGCATTCAGACATCCCTTCAATCATCTGGATCTCGCACAAGTCGCACTAACGCCAAGGCAAAGAGAACAACTAGAAGAATGAACATAATTGAGAAGAAGCAGATGTGTGAGCACATTGACGAGGTCACCGAGTTTTTTAAATACCTACAGTGGGACAATATTGAGGCATACGGCCGTCCTTTCCATTCTGTTGTTGCATCAACCCATTTTTCCCAGGTGCTCGATTTGCAGTCGTTCTCTCCAGCAGGAGATATGGAAGGCTGGACATCTATGTTCGCTTACTTCAAAGGAAACATGGAATATTTTAAAAAACATACTAGGAATGTTTATGAGACTATTTAAAAAACATACTAGGACTGTTGCGGTTTCTCAAGACACCAGGTACATCACGAACCAACTGAGCTGCTTCGATTCAAGGTTGGAAGACTTGGAAGGTAATATGCATGAGTTAATGGGAACGGTTGACATCAAAAAAAAGAAATTTTAAAAATGGCAAATATGACTCAGTCTAGCCACTGCCACGAAAATCTTGGTGAACAAGACCGCCTTATCGAGGAATCCTCTGTTCAACAACCGTTTCAAGGCTTGTCAGGAAAGAATGAATAAGCAGTTTGCCTCACCTAGCTTTACTTTTGAATTTTTTTTTGTGTCTTTTTATGTAGTCAATATGTAAGGGTTTATCCCTCAAACTATATGGTTGAATCCAGAAGACCTGCTTGGAATTTTTGTAATATGTATGTAGCTCCTGCTTTAGTAGTTCCAATGCTGCCTTTTTTAGTTCTCAGACTAGTTTTTTATATGTACATGGATGAATTTTTGTAATATGTATGTAGCTTTTGCTTTATAGCTCCATTTAGTAGCTCCAATGCAGGCTTTTTTTTAGTTCTCCGACTAGTTTTTCATATGTACATGGATGGATGGCTTTGCACAATCTTTTTAATATAATTTATGCTTCTGTTAAAAAAAATAAAAATAGATTAGGATCTTTAAAAATAAAATTGCTTAGTAATTGTCTAGTAAATAACTAAGTATATGATCATGTAGGTTGTAATGTGAATGTGTCATAGCTATGATTTTTAATGTCTATACAACTGATACAAAACATAAACTCATGCTCAAATCTCTCATAAATTGGTAATTTATATCTTATTAGCTATAAAATATACTTTACACATACATATAAAAGAATAAAATATTTCAAGAAATGTTAAATATCTTTTTTCTTGTAAATAATAATATAAGGGTAAGAGGTTTGAGGGTTGCCCTACATATTAATGGAAATATGGCATCCTCATATTCATAAGGACAATCAGACATAAAACAATTACGTTGAAGCTCTTTCTTTGTAGTCATGGTGCTAGAGGATTCACTAAGACATGAAACATCTAGGTTGAAGCTCTTTCTTTCTAGTCATGGTGCTAGAGGATTCACTAATGATTATTCATCATATGGTAGCCAAATCCTTTCCTCAAGAACCTAAACTTATAAGGTTTATTTCATGAGTTCAAAGTCATTTGGATAGTTTTGAATCAATAGAGTTGGTCCATATCCTCAAAGAACAAAACTCTCCAATAGATGGAATGGAAAATAAAGGATGTAGCACTTTTTATGGTCTAGTTTTGGAAAAAAGAGTGTTGCTGGTTCCAAGCCATGTACCTAAAGTTTCAAACACAAATAGCTTTCCAAAAATATATTTATCCATGTTGGAGTGCCCAAGAAAAATGGGCAATGATCACAAGGACAACACACAACATAAAATGAATAATCATTTATTCCTTTTTCTCATTCACATATGTACATATAAAAACATTGAGAATGACCCTTGGATTCACATCCAAGGGAATCTCTTGAATTTCCAATGGTTGTTCCTATTCACTGTGAATCTTGGTATTCATTTCACATCAATAGTAAATACAATAATATAATAATATTAACCATAAAGGGTTAATGTTTCGAACATTGCCCCCCTTAATTTGAATGGGTGTATATGATTCCAAAAAATCTATTTGAAAAAAAAATGGAACTAGACAGCTGCCAAAGGTTGAACATCTCCAACTTTACAATTTGAATTTTCCAACGAATCTAGAAGAAGATGAAATATTCCAATAAGTTGTGAAAAAAAGGTGTTAGATCTAAAATGGGTGGTTTTGGGATGACCACAAACCAAATGGTAAGCATGAGATGATGTCTTCTACTAAATGGTGGTTCAATTATGACCACAAAATTTGGAACTTGGTGACAACATTTGTTTTGGCTTAGTCATTCCCTTTGGAACTTGGTGCTAACTCTAGTTCTCGCTCAGCGGTTCCCTCTAGAACTTGGTTGGGCCCTTATATTGTTGAAGCTATCAATCCCAACGGCTCAGTCTGAATGAAGATGTTACAAGGTAGTGTTTTCAAAAAGCTTGTTAATGGCGCCCGACTTGAGCGCTACAAGACATGAGACAATAAAAAAAAACCAGTTGTAACCAACCTTGGAGAGATAAGAATTAAAAGCAATTCATCCAAAAGCAAGTTGTATCAGATGCATGATGACTAGAGACTGGACGAGCAATACTGGCGAAAATAAAGATCGAAGTGAAAAGAGACCGACGTATGACTGCAGACATGAGAGGCATCAACAGGATAAAAGTAACCGACTGGATGAACGTGCTTGTCGACATCCCCATACTAGTTCTGTCCAACATGGAAGCACAAAAGAAATACACCAACGCCCTTCCAACGTAGAAGTAGCAGGAAAAAGTAGTCGGGACGACCGTCCGGTAGGAAAACAAAGTTGGAATGCAACCATCGAGGCATCGAAAACCTGTCACTCCAATTTAATTTTCTCGTCAAATAAGTCTTTAATGCGACCATCCACCTATCGTTCCCCCATGCCAGCATCTTCCGCTATAAATCCGAAACTCGAGGACTCTTGGTTATTGTTTTTCTGAGAGCTTGATCACCAGAACTCAGAGCCACTAGAACTTGAGTTCGAACAAGAGAATCCTGAGTCGGCCATGGCACCCAAGAAGGCTCAGACGACAAATCGGTCTACCACATCTAAAGCATGTGATATTGAGAAGGAATAGTCCTCTATGGAAACTCGATTGCAATTGATCCAAAATGCTAAGGTTTCGGAGCCACATTGGAGAATAACTTGGGGTGATATTGTTAAATAGGGAAAATATTCAGACGGTCGATGGAGGGAGTTAGCCGATAAGCTACGAACTACCACAGTCCTCCCTTACATGCACGCATCGTTGATCGAGCATTTTGGCGGACTAAAGGATATCATAGCACAATTCATAGTCAGTAGGTACCACAGTGGGAAGTTCTATTTGGATTTTTGTAATATCCCTTTTTCAAATTTTATTAAAATGCCCAATTTTCCACTTTTTTTCCCAATTTCGACCTTTGACTAGTTTTACTATTTTGACCTCCAAATCAACCCAAATGCTCCCAAATCTTCTGTAGGAGTGTATGAATGGTATTTAGACTTGAATATAAGGTTCAGGGATGTTTTATGGCCCTCCAAATACTTCTGCAAACTTGATTTGTATTCTGATCAATATATGTAATTTTGACTAGTAATTTGTGCATCAAATCCCCCCCGGGTAACACTGCAAATGGCCTTCCAAATGCCTCCAAACTCCCACAAATTTATGAAAAGAGGTATATAATGTGTTAATTATGTGATTAAGGTATCATATGCACCATTACTTGATTTTTACTACTGTTCTAACTCTCTCACATTCAACAGCAAAAACCCCCAATTTGACCCTTGGGGAAATGGCACTATTTCACCTCCCAATACAACTAAACTGAGTAAAAATGATTCAAATGCTCAAGTACAGTACATGAAACTTGTAGAAGACATCCATGGCAGTATATTTATCACAAATATATCATAGAATCATCCATCCATTCGGAATAATCAACATTATAGTGTCATACATCAATGCATTGGGGAAATGGACATTGTTTGCTCATTAATCAATAGTTTTGCATACAACCAGTGGGTATTTCGACCTGATACTTTCTGAATATCAATAAAATAGGATATGAATCTATTAGAATCAGAAATATATAATGATAAGCTCTCTCAAGAAGCACAAGTGCTCACCAAAAACGCCCTCCCTCAAGGAGCACGAATATGCCTTCAAAACTGGAAACGGTGGAGAGAAAGTGCTGCACTAAACCAAACCATGAAACTTCCTGTAGCTGCTACCTGCAAATACAAACTCTATTAAAGCACCATGAAAGACCTGAGTGGCCTCTCCAAACACCAACTTGGATGGGAATCTTTCACCCTCGAAATTGGCTAAGGCAAGAAACTAGTCATCCACTAGCTCTCTCTTCACAAATGCAATTTTTCTCAAATCATCAAAATCCATTCTCATACTTGATTTCTACATTTTATAACCAACATTAGCCTTCAAGGGGTCGAAATCCTCTCAATAGATTCAATAATTTTCCATTTAGAAAATATTCCTCATTTGCCACTTGTCTCCTAGTTCCAACCTTCCATCTTCTCCCAAATTCGAATTTGAGTCTCTTTAGATTCTTCCAACTCCATGAGCGCCTTATTGAGCCTATTTTTGGGGCTGAAATGTCATAATGGTCAGGTGTAAGAAGTCAGGTCTGAATTTTGTCATAAATGTCATAGATGCTTCATTATTGTTGTCATAAAACTAGGGAATCTAGCCCAAGTGTCCACTAGTCTCCAATTTGACTCTTCCTCTCCCATGGAGGTTACTATTCCATCCCATTTCGACCTAAGATTCTCAATGCCATGTGTTATGACTTACAAACTCACCCAAGAGTGTTCACCTTCCCATGAATTCGAATTGGCAAGAGAGAGCTGCCATGTGTCATTGAGAAATCAAGCTAGTGTGGGTCCCACCACCTCCATATGTCTCCAAAACCACTTGCCACCTAGAATTTCTCTTGAATTTATTTATTCATCATATTTATTAAATGCTTGAACCCTTCTAATGTCTAAATATCATTTATTAGTTTCCTTATTACCATCCCACATGTGCCCATCCAACCTAGGAAACTAGTAGGATTGATGGGATTGTCTTACTATGCACTTATTTGAATGGGGACATTACAATGTTCCTGTCGAAATAAATGGCGAACGAAATCACATGATTACAGGCTTGTCAAACAAAGGTGAAGATGTGCCAACACGACTAAGACTAGAATTGATTAAAGAATTCACAGATCACCCTTCAAGTAGAAATTCCATAAATCTGGTAGTAAGTCACATCAAGTATGAAAATTACAAGATAGATGCTAGAATTGTTTCTTTCAAGTTCTGGTCGAGGGTCAAATCTCAAACTCAACATGTTGGAAGTGCTTTTAAGCATGGTAGCGTGAGCTAAAATGTACAAATGGGCTAATTATTTGGCCAACATAATCAAGAACAATTGTTTCAAGTTCCAAGAAGAGGGTGTGAGTATTTTTTACCCATCCTTAATTATTTGGATTGCCATGCATCACATCCGACCGGCTGGAAATAAGGATCTTGCAGTTGAAAGGAACATCTTGATGAAAACTTCATATGTTTTACGTTTGGAGGTAGTCGGTTGGGACCTTCGACAGTTAAAATATGGCTAGATGTCTGGTTTCAAAACCTCAAGACTAAGTCGACAAGATGGAGGGTACACCAGGTTGTCAGAAGAAGTCTGCCCCCGTCAGCGGATATCCAACTGGCACTCGATTGCACATCAATATGGCATTTGCAGGGCACAACTGGTGTGACAGAAGCTCTGGACTATTACCCATCTGTCGATGAAATTTTTACAGAATTGAGCAGGCAGTCGAACACAAAACTACCAATTCCGGCTAAGGCGCGAAAGGTCGACGTTCCCATTGTCGAACCCTTAACAAATGCAGAAAAGGAGGAAGAATATGAAAGCCGACTATAAATGATAAATTTCACATATCAAGCTAATCTGGTCGGCAACACAAATCGACTTGAAATTACCCTTGTACCACATCAAGATGCCCCCGACATAGCAGAGCAGTATGATGAAGATACTCAGTCTGAAAATCCTAAGTATTCTCCAACTGAAGACAATATCCGATATATATCAAATGAGTTATCTAAAGCATGACAAAGCAAGAATATTAAAACACAAGGAAAAGAAAAAAGAAAGATGATCATTAGAGAACTGACCAAGGAGGAGGAAGATGAATTGTATGCCTGCGCAACACAAATATTGGAGGATGCAAAAAAGAACAAAGTGTCTGTTGAGGACAAATTTAAAAGATTCATGGAAGAAGAACAATCTAGTAGCCATAAACCATCTCAAAAAAAATTCAAGATAACGGCCGAACACCATGTCGACCTTATCGCAAGTCCCCCTCCGCCTTCCCCAACCATTGTGATGGAGGAAATAGATCTCCCCACACCCCTCACATCCCTTCCAACTCCACATCCAACATCAACTCCAATGTCAAATATTGTGCAGACCCTTCCACTTCCCCTCAAACAAAAGATCCAAGAGGACATGACCTTAATCAGTTCATTTCCAACCTTCCCTCCATATTTCCCATGTGGTGAGAGTTAGTCACCAAGAAGCCTGTCCTCACCGACACCAGTATCCCAACTAAGTCTACCCCTCCCGAAATTGTCGCGCCACAAGTAGTTGGCATGCATATTTCTCACCTCCATAGAAACACCGACCCGAATAGTTCGGTTATTGTTGAACAAAATTCATCATTTATTCCCTTACCAATTAACCCGTCGGTGGAAAAACCCCTACCTCTTCAACAACCTGTCGATCCACCAAAGAGTCGGTTAGCCCTTGAAAACCTAGAAGAAATTGAAAATTTGATTCCTGAATTCGTGTCACCTTTAGTCAGTCCGCGTCCATCTAGCAGCCCCATTTCTTCCCCTCCTACTCCAGTCGATGAAAATCCCCCAACATCACCCACTGTGGAAGTTGTCAGTCCCCCTGCTGATGGAACTATTACCAATTTAGTAGTATCACAAGTTCTAGAACAAATAGTACTAGTCGAAGACGTCGCAAAAACAGAAACTGAGTCACTTATATTAGAACAAGTCCCTACAACAACAGTTGAGGAAGTACATACAACAAGCACAGAAGCCAACCTAGTTAGCCAATCACAGGCAAAAAAATCAGCCGCAATAGTACACAAAGATGTATAACATCAACCAGAAGCAGTTATGCCACAAAAAGAGATAGTTCAGCAGACTAAGGCTATAAACAAATCACAAATTTAGCATAAAAAGCAACGCAAATAAAAACGCCGACAGGAAAAAGAGAAGCAACAACAGCAACAACAGCAACATCTTGACTACATTCACCAAGAAAGTTTCCTATCTATACATATTGATCAGTTCGGACCTATTTTGACATATAATCCATAGGAGGCCACACAAGTAGAGCTCGACCTACTTGCTGATGCAATCAATAGAGAACAAAGGAATAGATGACTAGAAGCAGAGGAATGCATCCAAAAATTACAGGAGGATCAAGCAGAACTTTTGGCTAAGTGTCAATACTTAGCACAACAAGTCGTCTCGATCCTAGAGAGTTCTGACACGACCAGTACCCTTGACAATTTTTTTCAATTATTTCAAGATGTTGAGTCGATGTTACTGGATGAACTCAAGAAGGACCGACAAGAATAGGCTACAGAAACATCTTCCCTGTTATCAGCATAGTATGAAGCATTCACCTCAGCTTACAATCAGTTAATGAAATTTAATGATCAAGCATTCCTAGCCACCAACGTCCTTTGCAATTGGTATACTCACTATGGCAATGTATTCAGGGAAATGTAGAAGACTCGTGAGCTACTAAGTGATCTCCATCAACAAATATTGACAATCGACAACAAACTGATTCAAAAGATTGAAGATTAAATTATTATGGAAAAAAAAATGTGAGAAGCTAGAAAAGAGGGAAGATTAGTGGATAAGTCAGGCCCGACCTAGCCTCCTTAAAGTAGAACAAATTCTACCACATCTTCGAAGATTGCTTGCAGCTACTACTGAAAAGATTAATATCTTTGGTCTGGACTTAATGGATTTACAAAATAAGTCGACACATGAGAAAATAGTGAACATGTCATGCCTCACCACACTCACTATTGATATTCAAAATATGCTACTTGCATGGGAGAAATTCTAGCATCAGTTGTCCATCTCAGTCGAAGCCATCGTTGAGGTTTGCGCCCAGCAACAAATCGTCGCCAGTTCGAGCTATACATCTTAGTACCAGGTACACATAAATTTTTGTACAAATAATTTTGCATCTCCTCATTTCTTCGGGATGAAGAAATATTTTGAGGTGGGGGAGATGTTGGAGAAGCCTAAGTCGGCCTGTCGACTAGGCTCCTTGCCTGACCTATTGCAATGTATGTCGATAGTTGCATTGACTAGTTGAGCTATGTCAGTCGGTTTAACCGACAAGGAAGTTACATAACTGAATGTAAAGGTTTATATATAGGATGTTGAGCCAATGTACTGGGTTACATTAGATCTTTCCTGTGTATGGTATACATTGCTAAGTAATACAGAGTCTTGTACTTATCTCCATCTCTTGTCTATTGTCTCTAGATCACTATGCATGCTTGTTTATAATATATAATGTATCTCTAGTAATTATGTGACCCGCGGGACTACAACAGGCCCCCTCTAGAAAATGGTGGTTTTAGGAATACCAAAAACCAAATCATGCTCAGGTGAAACATGGCTCTAACTCTTGATAGGTGGCTCTAGCTTGAGGCCTGGAAACTAGCACATGGTTCTGGCTATGCCTTTAGCATTGGTTCAATCTCAATTGTTCCTACTCACTTATTCTTGCTTGCTTTTTTCTAAGCATCGGGCATTCCCCTTATTAAGAACAATGTGAGGATAATAAAATCTCTCAACTACAAGATGTTTCATTACTCAAGAAATAACTCTTCATGAAATTAATATCTTCTTGGTTGTTGACAACCATTGCCAAGAAGAAATCCACCAATAGTGAATCTTCTCTCTTGTAGGATTCTTCACAATCATGCATATGTCTGAAGCGTGGGTATGGTTTCCACAATACTTACAATGGTGAAGATCAAAAGATTGATCTTTCATATGGCCAACTCAATCAAAATGTTGGAATTTCAAACTCTGAACTGGCGTAGATGAAGATGAACTTTCTTTTAAGGACCTAGCACTCTAAAATTGGATTGGCTTGATGTAATCAAGAATGTGAAATGCCATTTGCTTATCATATCCAAGAGCATTTATGTGCTTGTTGTGTGCAATTTATTCCCAAGGTATCATGATGGGATTGGAAAGAACAAGTTGAACATGTGTATGGAAAACAACATCTTCATTTTCCTTTGCTTCTAAAGTCGAACCACTAATTTGATTATGTGCTTTTGAAGTGGCATGATTTTGTGTAGGCTAATGAAAGAAATCACAAAGAAGATTGTTCTAAACAAGAACATGTTGAAAATGCATTTCTTCATATTGGAGCTGCAACTCAAGATTTAGAAACTCAAGTGTGTCTTGTGAATTCTTGGCACATGGGAAAACCCAACATTCAACATAAATGACACTAAGAAAACCCCAGACACTATCCCTTGTTGGAATAATAAACCCATATCTAGACCTTAGATACCTTAGTATAATACTTTTGGTTGATTATTAAGTGTTTAGACCATGGTTAGTAGGCACCCTAATGCATAACTTGACCACCTAATGACAATTTTCCACCATAGTGCCCTCATTTTCATTGCTTTAATCTTTTTCAGTACTTTTATGAGCTAAGGCACCCTTCTTTCTTTATTCCTACTTTATCCAGCTTTTGTGAGTCAAATTCAGCTTTGTTCTCCTTTTCAGCGGGATTAGAATTAAGCAAGTGTGATAAGATGCTTTTGGAAATTCTACATACATTTTCCTCAACTCCTTCCTACTTCTTCTCATGAAAATCCTCCAGCATGTTTCCTTTTGGTCTCTCATGGACTACCAAAGCTTAGTTAGCTAATTTCTGACCTGTTGCTATCATTTGGAGTGTGACATTTCCTAGATGGGGAGATTTTTGCTATTCTAAGACTTCTACATGTGAGCATTTCGAATTTCCTCCAAGGAATTCAAATTTCCTTCATTGGATGTATTATATATTGTACACTTATTACCAATTAATAAGATGATGAGAATTTATCAAATTGAGTTCTTTCTTTTATGTGTTTTTGCTCATTCTTCTTCACAATTTTATGCAAATATTTGTTGTAATTCTTACTAAAGATTACATTGTTCTTAGATCCTTATCTTGTGAAATTATTGCTTGGAATCAAGGCCATAGAATTATTCCATGGTATCAGAGCTTCGAGAGTCTAGGAAGTATAACTTCTTTTTGTAGTGCACCAGAAGTAGTGGAGTTACGACAAAAATTATGGGGCAATTGCCTTGAGTCCATTGGCTAGACATTGGGGTCTACCTAGGTGTGAAGCACTCTCGAAAGTGCCTACTATCCATACAAAGGCTTATTAGAATCAATGAATATTCCATATAGATCTTCAGATTGTTGTTTTGCAGGTACAACGACTTCATGGATTCGAAAGTTGTTCCTCCTCTTACTCCATTAAATTATGTTGATTGGAATCCAAAGATGGTTGCATCTATCAAGATACAATGTCTCTATGATGTGTCTATTGGTGTTGTGACTGATACTGAGTCCTTTGAAGAGAATAAAGAATGGATTAATGACTGTGACAGTGTTGGAATATTTTTTATTCCTTGGAAGGTAATAATATCTTTGTATTATGTTGGAAGATATCCATCATCTCATGTAAAAGAGTAATACATTATATCTCATATTCATTATGGTAAAATATACTCTTGATATTCATTATTATATAAAGAGATGTTATTATGGAGAATTATATTATCCCACATGTAATATGTAAGAGTAATTCCTCCTCATCTCTTGGTATATAATAGAGTCAAGGGAGTCTCTCACATTCATCCCTGTGTGGATCATATTATTCATCTGTGAATCATCCATTCATTTGTGTATCATCCATTTGTGGATCACTCATCGTGATCTTTCTATATTGTATTGGGTGAACCACATATATTTGGTTTACTCTCTTCTCTTGTTCTCTTTCTGTTCTTATTTATTGTGATATGTCATTGTTGCATAGATAGGTAAGCTAGTTTAGTTAGATCCATATCTCTGACATGATATCATATATTGTTGCTATGATATAGCACCTTCTATTTCTTTCAAACAATATTTTATCATTTGGGCATTGATTATTTCTTGTATATTTTCTTTATATCTGGTAGCCATTAGAATTCTCTTCAGATCTAGTCATACTACTGCAGTTTTTTATTTCTAACCCTAACCTTGTGTAGATTTTTGTAGAAATTTTTCAAGGGTTTCTTGATGTTGTTTTTGTAGATATATATGATTTTTTGATTCTCCTCAAGGAGATCTATCTTCCGGTTGTCAAAATGACATTTTTCATCCAGGTTTGGTAGACTTTGTGTAGGTTTCCGTCTTCGGAAGATTATTTGCTATAGTTGCTTCTACTCATGTTTATTAAGACATTATTTCTTGTTCTTGATATATATTTGTCTAACATTTCTATATGGAAACATTGGCATCTTTTAAGGGCATAGATCTCTAGTATTTTGTCATGGTGATAGCTATAAACCATCTAATGCTTAATATGTTAACAAGATACTTAATAACTAATTTGTTCTTTTTTGTTTAACCGTGTTGATTTCTAATCATGTCATGTTTATAAAAGCATTTTTATAAGAACAATCTCATATGTGTTATCTTTTGATCATTATTTGCTTTATTTATATGTTATTGCTGACCTTTGTGTAAAAGAAATTTCATTGTTTTATAAGTAATATCTTTATGATCATTCTATGCTCTTGTTAATTAATTTCTTGAGTAAAATAATTTTTTTCAATCTATGTGATATCATATTTTTTGACTTGTCATAAGTTATTTAATTGGGATATAGTTTATTTCTCATGTATTGCAGAGATTGTATCTAGCTCATGTGTTATTTGTCTCTAACATTCCTATATGGAAGCATTGGCATTTCCAGGGATCTCATCTCTTACATGTTTTTTTAAATGTATAAACAACCTACTCCCATATTTTTTCCATACTAGATTTGTTCATTACGTCTTTTTTCCGCATCGAATAGTATTCGTATCCGAATTCATACTCGAATTATGCTACTATGGTTGTGACTTCAGAAGGAAAATAAATGGTCTAGAACAACGAGCCAAAAGAACCTAGTTCCCGGTCGAAAGAAGATGAATACTAGATTAAAGGGTGAGGCTTCAACTGACTGTTACAAGATTGAAGACGGATCCTGAAGAATCACAAGTCACTAATGTTTTCTGCATATTATTCTCTTCAGGATGAAGAAGAGTTTTGGGGTGGGGGAGATGTTGGAGGGACCCTTCAGGCCCTCTTTTATGTCATTATATTCTAATAAAATGTATTAGTGTAATCATAAATGAGATTAGTTGGAGCAGGTGTAACCACTCCAACCTCTCCAATTGATGTATAAATACACCTTCCAAGAATGAATGAAATGGTTGAATGTTTAGCCCATATCTCTATTTTGGTGATTCTATGTATGCTTACTACTTTGCTTGAATGCTATGAGATTCCATTGAATTCAAAAACAAGTCATATGCTATATACCCTTCACCAAATATCCCTTGAGTTTTTCCCTTTATTGAATGAGCCCCTTCAACATTTTCATTTACCTATCTAAAAAGAACAACAAGTGACATGATATCACCCCAACTACTTCAATATCATCAGGTGAATTAGAATATGCACTTGCAAATCCATGGAAATCAATGGCATTTTCCTCTCAAACATATAAACAATCTGTCCTATCTCTCAATGCCCTCATGGAATGCTAACCATGTGAATCTCCATTTATGCAGTCCAATACATAAATGCAAATAATTTAGATATGGTTCATTTTATTTCCAAGGGTAAGTCATGGTTCACATAACCATGCAAAAGCAAAGGATAGTGGCACTAAAAAACAAACAGAGCAAAATAATTACTAAAAAATAGTGAGTGAATAGCATATTATAACCTACACTATAGAAAGGGAAGCATGTAATTGATAGGCATAAACTTAGAAAGTTTATATGGTCATATGCTTTTGACCCCAACAAATTTTATTCTATAGTGAATCATTGACGTAGAGTCAACCATATAAAGAAAGTTCCTTCACACCTAATATAACACTCTTCCCCATAGAAATACCATCTTTCATCAAAATCCATGGGTCCTCATCACCTCCTTTAAAAGAACAAGAACGACTAGCGTCTCCTCTAAAAAAATTTCTTGGTCAATGTTTATTTTTAGTATTTGAAAAATAAATCTATATGAATGAAATACTGACAACTTTATTTCAATTGTACATGCCTACATAAACTTAAGATGAAATATTGTTTAATATATGAATGGGATTTAGTAATATGTATTCTTAAGATGCATCCAATATGAAATATCGTAAAATATAGATTTCCTTTTCATCTTAATGGGAATTTTCTTAACATAGTTGTCCAAAAATTTAGAATAATCAACATAGATTCCCCATTTGAATAAGAAAATATTGCAATTCCCTTCTTATCCTTTATGTGATATGCCCTAATTGATTCTATCGGTGACAATATATTAGGTGTGTTGGTTCTCCTTGGTTTACCATTGAAAGGATATGATTCTCTTCTATAATGGTTTCATGAAGGACAAATACACTTAAATTATCGTATACTAGATTTTATAGGTGTTTGGAGCACCTAACCTTTATAGAGGGTCCACAAAATTTACTTTCATGATGCCATTTTCTTGCAAGACCCACGATGCTATGTATACAAAACATGTTATTGTCAAAGGAGATACTTGAACCAAATTATGTTTTCCAAAGCAAGTTATAGATATAAACAAAGCAATCAAAATTGTTACTAGAACAAACTCCTTCTCTTGAATATTCATGTATGGTCTATGAACATGTGCCAAATAGAATAACTGGTGTGCTAGAGGGATTATGATTTAAATTACTCCATGGTTATGCTCAATTGAAGGATTCATATTTCATCCTTGAATTTATTAGGCCATGTTTCCTCTTTATGCTTCATGGCTATTGATTCCACTAGGATATGCATAACTTCTAGATCACTTTTATGCAAGGTATTCCACCCATGCAACATGAATAATTATTTGTAATAAAAGATGCTTGGAATCCTTGGGATTATAGGCATGTTCCTCAATATATTATGACAAGGACCATGTGCCTTGTCCATGTTTTTTTTATTTTTGGTACCATCATGTTCACATTCTGAACATGTGATCTATTTCCAGTCATATTTTCCTCTACATAGAATTCAATCACACAAACAAGTGTGATTGGTCACTCTAAGATGAAAAAATAGTCGGGGATAGATTAGTCACTTTATGATGAAATATGGTTGATTTGGCTTCCAAATTTTCGAAAGAAAATCACATGGGTGTGTTCCTACATGTATAGTGAATCATTCATATAATGTGATAGTGTGATATGAAAATGGTTCACCTTTAACTCTTCACATTTTAAGCATATATACCACTACATTGTTATTAAAGATATATGATGATGGTGAAGTACCATTGGCCTAGGATGGTTGCTAGAAAATTGCATGTCATAACTGGTGGGATAAAGTGCTCTATATTTCCATATGATATTTAATTTGTCTATGATATATTTCTCCTAATAAGAGATTGCGATGATTTTGGACTAGTGCAATATCGTTCCCATATGAACACAAACTCAAATTAGGCCCCTCAAAAATTCAATGCGTAATTATTTAAATGCGCATGAAAATCCATCATAAATTCAATCAGATAATACAAATATAAATAAAATATGGGCTTAGTGCAAATGGAAAGTGAGAACTCGATGAATTTGGAGCGATATAGAATGATCTAGAATCCAAATACTTGACCATTCAATAATGTCATTTTTTTCCATTTCATAAACAACCATGAATACTATGTCTCTAGATTTTTACAAGAAATTTTGGGAATAATGTAACATTATAACTTCAAACAGGGATTTCAAGGTTTGAAAAAATGCATGCTAACATGAAAAGAAGATTCATTTAATTGATTTATAATAAAGGTGTTGTAATATATATAGTTTAATTGGTTTACAACTATTCATGAATGTTCTCTAATAGGTGTTGATATAGAAAGAAGAGTCATTTGAACATTTGATTGGCATCCGATTACATATGGGTTGTGAATATGTGATGTAATATGAATGATTAATTCAAAAAATTGTAATATCTATGTTGTTTTACATCCTTTAATCATATTTATGCTTTGTCATAGCATATAAAACCTGCATAAAACAAAGTATGGAGTGGAAGCAACCAAAAATGTCTTGAATAATAACACGAACCATAGTTTCAAAATCAAATGTATTTTGATGAAGGAATCATTCTATGATACACTTTTTTGTTTATGCAATAATGTATATTATATTAAATTTTTTTATGGAACATGGAAAGGTACAATACCAAACTCATTAGACTTTATTTGTATGTCTATAGATGGAACACAAAGACAATCAATGTCAAACTTAAGCAAATAAATAAAGTATTACAAATAACCCAAGTATAATATACCATACAAGTGGTGATGATATAATGGATGCAAGAAATCCAAGCAATGCTAATATTTCCAATGATGAATTATTATCAATGAAATTGAGTGTCACGAGTTGTATATTTTGAAATGTTTGTGGGTGAAAATTAGACATTATATTTTAATGCACACATAGTATCCCAATTGGATGAATTTCTTATTCTATTCTATTATCTAGTGTCACAATACGTTAGGTTGTTTATTAAATATGATGCTGATTTACATTGTTACAATGAAAAAGACTAATTCGTATATTTGTTTATACAACATAAATGTACTAATTAAAATATAAAAATCATTTATGTTATAAATCATATTTGATTTTGTATTAATTAATTCACATTTTGTTAAAAAGAAGAAGTTACATTTTCTTACCTCCAACATGGAAAAGATTAGCATTGCAACGTATAGTTTTGTTGCATTCATTTAAATTGAACAATGTTCTCTATACATATTTACGAACCAATGCATTGTATACATAGTTGCACACAAATGCAAGTAAAATAAAATAAAAGCACCCATGTGTAGCATGTTATAAAGTACTAGAGTGCATATCATAAATGGTGCATCCTAGTATGTATTTTAGATAGCACTTTTCTTACGATTTTAATATCTAAAATACACACAAGGACATATAAATATGTCATAACTTAACAAGTTCTTACTCATGGTATTTTGATTCTCTAGTAGGGTGTATGAGTTTGATTTGTAAACTTTCATGAATATTCCACTTAAAAAATTCATGACATAAATCCTACAAATTTATGTAAACTCTTAGTTATGCACTGTTTACTCAAGATTTAATATCCATTGTGTTAGCTTAATTCCACATAATGCTAAAATAAATTGATACCCAAAGGAAAATAGCCAAAGAAATACAACACATTTACACAAGTAACATAAGATATACCCTAGGAAAACCCACTATGGGGAAACAATCTAGAAAGAAGTGAGGACTATGCCTTTCTCTCTTTTTTTCCAATATGAAACACAAATACAAAAAAAAATGATACTCTCTATGGATTTATCTATACCGATGTGGTATTTATGGCTCCTACAAGATCTCCTACTTCCTCTATTATGCTCTAATATCAACTCCCTTTCACTTTCTCATCTGTGAAACAATACAATAACAACATAGGAATGGAACCCCTTACTCTCCTACACACCCAATATTTAGCGATGTCTCCATAGCCATCTAGATTTAGTTTTAGGGAATTTGCATACCTCAACTCCTAATTAGGGTTAAGATTTTGGACTCTATAGTTTGTTCTTAAAATTACACACAAGAATAGATCCATATGTGTTGGTAATGAGAGCTCATGTTGTGGAATCCACTCAGTACCTTGTTGGTGTACATGATAGGACAACTTGTTAGAGGAATAATATCCTCATATGAACTCTAATTGAGGTTATCTTTGTGCCATTGGATAAATCTTAGAGTGTATGACAAAGTTGAGAAGATACAAACTTCGTTAGAAAAATTTTGGCCTAAAAAAACATCGTTTAAGCAATCAATCGAGACTCAAAAAGGTTCTAGACACAAAATTTACAAAATAAGACTTACCCCTAAAATGAGCCCTGCAAACCAATTCATCCAATGTGACCACCCAAAGAACCAACAAATTGATAACAAATCTTATATTGAACTATTTCTAATTAAATTTGATAGTACACAATGCTTTATTGATATAAGTAGTGTACAAGCACAATTTCTCAATTCAAGCTCACCACTAGAACCTAAGCTAAAATCGTTGGCCATCACCAAAAACCTTGAAAAAATACATTCCCTAGAAAATGTTTTGGCTAAGAGAAATAAGTTGAAGAAACAAAAACACTTACTCCTTTTATAGAAAAAATACAATAGCGATGAAACCATTTCCAATAAAACTTATGTCATCTTCTCACAACCACAGACCATTCTTCCATGGTTACAATGACCATAAAACACTTCTTAATCCTTAAAAAAAATAACACGAGTATTAATGGGGATATGTATAAGATATGAAATAAAATCACAACAATAGAAATCAATTTTGCATCAGTTTCTATGATCCATGCTTTACTACAACGAAGAGAATGCCTTTGCAAACACACGAGTAGCTTCTTCATTTAGACTCGGTGTCTTTCTAGAATCCACCTGTTTCTTTCTCGAGCTCCTCGCACTACTACATAATGGCTAGTTTTGAAATGTATGTTTGAGACAATAATCACATAATGTCTCTAACCTACCTACTTTAACTTTTTTTCTACTTTAAACTAAACCCCTTTCGTTTCAAGGGTGACATGTCACGGGAAAGAAACAATTTGAAGGAAATTGTGGGGATTTCATTCATTCTTCTATTATTGAGTGTTCCAACATGCAAGTGACTCTATTGATCCATATACCTAGGATGTAGTAGCTCAATCAGACCCTACTAAGCCAGATCCTTAGGATGCAGGTTGCGCCACCAACAAAAAGACATGCATGCTGCCAATTAACATCATTAATTATATGGATATGTGCAGGGGTCCCATTACATTTCCAACAATGGTTATGATAAATGTAGAGTCCGAAAATGCGGTGATGTATAAGGACCTAGATGCAAAATAATAATCTAGTGCACGACTTGCATCAGATGTAGGATCAATGACTGCATGAAGCAACAAACCCTGATAATGCTTGAGATGGACTAACCCTAATCTAGTTGAGATCCAATTGAGAAGGAAAGGAAGATTTGGGTTTCAAGGGATGATTGGATCAATGACTATGCCATCATTTGGAAGAATGGTAGGTTATCTGTATGTATAATTTTGTACCTAGCAAAGCAGTGCACTAAAACTACTTGCTTGCAAGGTCAACATGCAGGGGTTTTTGCACCTACGTATTGTTCAAGAGGCTAGAACCAAGAGTAGAGGAACCACTAAAAGAAATAAAGGAATATCGAGATGGGAACCCAACAACGTAAATAGAGGCAAAGAAAAAGGTAAAGGCTGGTGAAGAGGTAGGAAAGGAAGCAAGCATAGTAAGAGCAGTAATAGATTGAGATGTAGATTCACCGGCACTAGGGTCTATTATTGTAGCACCTATCTAACACACAGATCCATAATGGAGGTTAAAACGGTGGAAAAAGGGTGGACATGGAACAAAAGGGTGGACATGGGATCACTTTTAATTTAGCAGCAGCTAAGGATGTGCCTAGGGCATGACCTAGGAATTCATGAAAGTGTGGAATGAACCCCATCAAAATACTACAAGGAACTTGTGGTTGTAGTGATAACTTTTCCATAGAAGGGAAGAGCATGGAAGAGCCCTACAATTTGGATCTCCAAGCCTACATATCCTGCTTTTATGTTTTATGAATCACATGGGTTTCTATCAAAATGGTTGTGAAATTCCCCCATTTTGCAAACCATGTTGTCTTCATTTTTTCAATCACTTGAGTCTCTATTAGAACTTTTTTGAAAGTCATGTAGTTTAAAAACCCTACAAACCCTACTTTATTCATTTTTTATGTCACTTGAGTATCTATTAGAACCATTTTGAAAGCCTTATAGTTTAGAAACCCTAGATACCCTTCTATATTATAACATATTATTTTATTTGTAAATATCCCATTTGAATAAAATTCCATAATACCTAATATAAAAATCCCACAATGGAGTGGATACTCTTCACAAGTCTTCTTCTTTCATTGTTTCTTCATAAAACCACATGCCACTATTATTTTCTAGGCTCTTACAAATGTTTGTGTTGATAGGGTTGGTCTGTTATGTTGATGTTTAAGAGATATTTGTGGGGATATTACAAACTCAATCATGGAAGATGAAAAGAACATCCTCAAGGACGTTGAAAAACCTACCCTTTCTAGGATGCTTGGTGAAACCCAACAGAGCTGGTTGTTGGGGTCTAAAGAGTAGCCAAATAAGCAGTATGTTAAACTTGTATACATTATGTTAGATATGGGATGCTATTACAACAGTTTTAATTTCAAGGTCAATAGAATGGATTTTAGTGTTTATTGTGAAACTGGTTCCCATACATCATCATTCTCCTCTACCTTCTGATAATATGAAGTATTTCATGAGGCTCTCTTCTTCCTTATTGCAAAACAAGGTATGCTCAAATGCCATTTTTTACATCATGTTTCCTACTAGTTAGTTTTCTTAAATGAAGCAACATGAAAATGTAAATGTCATTTTTCATTCATTTGCTAACTTTTGTTGCAATGGAATTCAATAGATGTGTTAGAAATGGTCTTCAAATTATAAAGTTTTGTTCATCTCAACTTTTTTGAACTCTAGTGGGGACACCCTAGCTCTGATGAAAAATTGTTTCCTAGTTCCTCCAAGAGCTTCATAGGCCTTAACTCAAGGACATTTTCGTTGCTACTTTTTCTGAATGGTATTATTTGCATAAATTGTTCTTGTAACAAGTTTCCATGTCAAAAAATAATATTTGTTAGCATTCTAACATTCTTATCCAAGGTCCTTTATATGCAACAGTCCCATTAACAATTCTATATTATAACACTACATTTGTTTGTTAGTACATCAATCATTTCATTTCGATTGACAACCTTTCAATAGTACAAGAGCATTTGGGTTTGCACATTTGGACTTGGATCCACATAGCATTGCAACATGACTCTCTATAGGGGTATCCTTTTCTGTAATACTAGTTATCAATTACTTTTTGAATTGGAATTTTTGTTATTCATAATTATCCATCATTGATCTGGAAAAGTGAGCCTCTTCAAGTTGTAATGCCTCTGTCTCATAGGTCATTGATCTCATGGATGTTTTGTTAAAAATATATTCTATTCTTTCTCTTTAGGGTCAGTCATAACTAAAGGCCAAAATTCTACAACATTATATCATACTATGATAGTGTGTACCACTAGTTTCCATTCTGTCAGTATAGTATTCGAACATGCACTAATAAGAATCCATATAGGGAATTTTAGTGATAGTTGGATACCAAGGAGTGGTATCCTTGGTGAGATATCATCAGGATAAATTTAGGCTAACTTAAATAGTTGGTTTGGTCACAATTCTAAAAAATGATGTTTCATTTTGCATAATGTCTTGTCATAATCCTATTATGTTGGGGTGATGTAATTAGCCTCTACCATTAATGTATAAAGTTATGGTGTTGGGCATAGACATGTCATGAATACAATCATCTTAATTAACCATTTGATCTGGACGACTCATTTTCTCAATTATAGACTACTTGGTGTGTGTTATGAAGGGTGAGTAGGTATAGCTATCCACACAATCTATAGCTCTTTAGAAACTGGCTTCTAGTATATGAAATGCTACAATTCTTTCTGAAGTACTCCTTAGAAATATGAAATGCAAGTGCATCATGAAGTGGGTCACTTTAGAGCATCAATGGTTTTATGCTGATTGAATTTTAAAACTTGGTAGGATAACATTAAAGCTCTTTTTCTTTCATCAAATGTCGTGTTTGACCTTTGAGTGCTAGTTTCATGATATGGAAAGGCATTCTGGTATCCTTTTAGTTTTTCATTATTAGATATTTGGTTGCTGTTTATTCTTTAGAATTATTTTATCTTTAGGACTTCCATTTATATTATAATCTATGACTTAAATCCTTGTGATGTTCAATTTCCCTTTAATAACAACCATCTACAAGAATACTTAAGAGCATAGAGGGAAGATATTCTGCAACTGATTAAAAATGGCATGGGATTATGGAAATGTTTTGATTTTATCTTGTGCATAAATGATTTCATATTGTTTCATATGAGATTTGTTATGTGGTAAAAGAAGTGGGTGTTGCATCTAGAGTGGGCATTTTTTCTTAGGCTGAGAGAAAATTGAAGTGTAAGTTTGGTAGTCAACAAGGAAATTTTTGTATAAAAGTGGCTTTGACAAATATTGAAATATGATATCATAAAGGCCTAGGACTAAAACATTATAACAAAATAATAATATTACATACAAAATAGCTCATATACATAGAGTCTAATGCCTAGTAAATAATTTTTTTGTTAGAAGTAGTGATGAGATTTAATATATGGAAATAAGGCTTGTAGGAAATAAAATGAGGAATCAACCATTTATTTAATGTCTACCAAGGGAAAGGAAATAAGTGAGAAAGCTTGACGCGCCTACTCATTAAATCCAGTCATTGAAAGGTAAAAGAAAACTTTCTCAATTCTTTGCGTTGAGATAGTTCAAGGGTGTTTCCTCCTATTAACCAATACATCAAGCCCTCAAGAGATGTGGAGATGTGAAAAATAAATGTAGTTCTCTAGTTAATAATTTCCCTTGGATAAAGTGTTCCATGTTCAAGCCAATGACCCATGCAATGTTCCCTTTATGACTGTCACATAACCTAATTTCATGCTTCTCTGAAATTCCTAGAACAACAAACCTACTAGTTTGATTTCCCTAAAAGGTTGTTGTCAAATGATCTCAAAATTGTAATAAATCCAATCTGGTGGTCCTCCTCTATTCCTTTATGACTCTAGATGCACGATAAGTTTTTATGGAGTTTCTACTACAAGATACTTGTTTCCCAACAAAATTCTCTTGTATGTTAGAATCACAATGATAATGAACCCTAAGGTATGTTGGGAATTAAATTCTTTTAGATATGCCTCAGAAATGCCTATTGTTGATCAAATATTGCTACTGCAAACACATCATGGAGACTCTAGAAGTTGGAAATAATGCAAATGACAAGAGATGGAAATAACTATCAGCTACATGTGGTCAACCCGCCTCAGCTGTACCTCTATTCTCCATATAGGAATATCATTAATGATATTTTTCACCATTTTGATTGTTAATTTATATGCATTTACCAAGATTAGGCTAGTCCCGACATTTACCAAAGTCATGATTATTATAATTTAAGAAAGGCTGAATTTCCTTAATTGAAACATTCCTTTGATTGTGGCCAATCTAAATGCCTCAAATGCTTCTCCAACAAAACCTTATCACCATTCATACAAAGAATTCTCACAAGAAATATTTCCATGCCATATCATCATTGAAATAGCCAAATATTTGTAGCACTTGGGAATCATCTTCCATCATGGATACTCATGAAAAATATTGGTTATCAAAAGTACAACATCCAAACTAAACTTGTGTTTAACTGTTGCACACAACTCCTCAGAAATATGCAACTATATTATTGGTTTTATATAAGAAACTATGTCCAAGTTTGGAAAATCCAACCCATAAATGCATATTGTGATTGTTGATATATGGGCCAATTTAGGTCTTCCATGAATTCTCAAATCAATAGTCATTGTTGCTTACACATTGTTGTTTTAGGTGATAATAAGAATGTTACAGGCCCAACTTTGCATATGTGTTCTGTCAATAAGCTTTGGTACATTTTTATCTCTACTCTTGTGGATTCCTTGATTGAACTTGGGTTGGCTAAAATAGACCTTAAAAGGGTAGAATGATGCACACAAAATTTGTGTAATATGGTTTTGGATGATAGAGTGCTTCCTCCAAAATTAAAACCCTTGTTATGGAAGACACCCTTCAATCCACATGTATTTGGAAACATGTTGCACAATTTTTATCTCCTGAAACGTATAGCCTGTTCATTTGTCCTCAAACCATTAGACATTCCAACCTTTAAAATGTGCATATTTTCCATGAGAATGCTGCTACAAAACCCTTTTCCAGAGCTAACCCTTCATACAAATTCAAAAATCACCACCACCAACACATTTAACTAGGCTACCATCCTCATTGAAATTGTGCCAAAAATTACCCTTGGACACCCTCGCAAAATTGGGGGAAAAACATAGTAGAGGATTAAGTTGGTGTCCTCTAAGGCTAGGGAGTAAAGGGTATCTCCATTTTTTCATAATGGACCATAGAGCATATCAAAATATTTAAAAACAAACATAGAAATCATACTCAAGTAAACAAAGTAAAATTTACACCCTAACCAAATTTCATTAGAGCCATGAACATTATATTTATAAAATATGGAAAAAGATGCATCCAAAATACAATCAAAATGATAAAATAATGATATTAATTAAGAATTATAAATACAATTATAATAATTCCCTTAGCATTTGATAAACTGTGAACACCAATAAACCTCCCCAAAAAAACCATGAACATGAAGGAAAATAGTAATTATGCTACACACCTCATAACCCTAACTAGGTTTGCAGGCTTCATGATGTGTTTAGAATCAACAAACTGATACTCCATCCTACTATTACTTGGTTGGGGTGTGGGTCTAGGGCCTTTCAGCAAAACAACTGAACTCATTAAGCTAAGAACATTATGACCAAAAATTGTTTAATATTTATTTTCTTTTCAACTAATAAGAGGAGAGAATGATACTCCAAGAATTCTATTATAAAGAGAATAGGTTTGTTCTTACTACAATTATTCCCCTTTACTCAATATCCAAGCATATTGGGGTTTTTACAGGAAACTTATATAGGTCATTATAAAATAGTTGATACATCCATAGGTGGTACAAAAGCATAACCGCCTGCAACTACTACATCATGTGGAACAATAGGATAATAGTGTTAGTAGTGGGAGTAACTCTTAGTTGAAATGGATCCAACCAATCAGATGAAGAGTTTATTCAAACAAGTTGAGATACAAACTAATATCAATAAATACATGTTGCATATTTAAAAGTTGGACAAACATAACAACAGATATTCAAGATACTAATAAAATGTTTTACTTACAGTGTGAGTAGCAATGAGAGGGAAATCCACCCCTTTTTTATTTGTCCGCAGAAGAGGATTATTTGTTGGTGGTGTAGTTATAGCTCCATTTGCAGGCCCACATGTGTGATCAACATACATTGTTCTCATATCAAGATTAGGTTGAGGGTTTTTTAAAATGTGATGTTGCTAGTGAAGGATGAACAATAGTATAGTATAACACAAATAGGAATGTATGAAATTATTGTTACAATTTATAAGATATCCAAGGTAATATATTCCCACCAAATGGAAAGAAACAACTATAAAATCCAATAACAGGTTTGATTTCCATAATTGTTGGCAACATATCTAAACAATACCTGTTAACAATGCGTCCATCAAAAGTTGGGTAATGCATCAAGCAACTAGGGTTTTCTTGAAAATAATAACATTAGATATATAATCTACATAATTCATGAACCCAATAATAAACATGTCTTAATGATATGAGGACATAAGTAGAACCTTTCATTCATGAGTTTCCTCAACTTGGAAGCTAGAATGGCAGGAAAGGTTGGGTTGGATGGTAGGGTTATCTTCTATAAGTTTGTAAATTTCCATCCACTCAATGGTCCTTTGAGATATTGTAACCTCACTACATGTAACCAAATAATAGATTAGACCTTACACAAATCAGAGAAACTTCAAGCAGAAATACAAAATACATAGGAAAAAAATAATCGCTCGAGGTTATCAAATGTAAGCAGTTGTGTTACATATTCATAAGGTTTTTAATTGTAATATTAAAACTATTTGATATCACTAAGTATTTCCACGGCTTTGGATAAGTGTTTCCCGCAAAAGTGAATTTACCATTATCACTAATCCAAGTCCGTGTGCATATTGAAGAAGACCAGAAAAATAACAAATACCAAATTCAGTAATCAATTCTAACATCCTTAAATTTTCTTACTCGGTCATTCAAAAATCCATATGAAAAAAGTGACTACCTAGTTATTAAAGAATGTTAATGATTGGATATGACTTATTTCACCCGTAATTTGTTTTTGAAAATATTTTGCCTTAACCTTGGTTTTGCTTAAATATATACAAGTGTTGCATATAAATAAATAATTTGTTGTAGTTATCTTGCTGCATATGAACATGTTTCTAGAATTGGTAATGTTACTTTCCTATTTGCATAGGTGGTTTTCATGGAAAACCTGGGATGTCTCTTTGAGTTTTTTGAACAATTTCGAAGGACAATTATCAGTAGTAAGAGAGCTGATATGGGAAAACTTCTAAATAATTGAAGTAGTAAATCCCATCAATACTAAACTTGGGCGTGGAAAACACTGTTTTGGCCAGCCTTGGGCATCCCTATGCATGAAAGGAAACAGTATAGAACTGTTTGTGTCCTCCTAATGCATTATGAGCTAGTTCCAACACAATTTCCTCATCAAATAGTAGAAAATCCAAGTCTGATTGCATTCTAGTCATACAACATGATTGTTTCATATAACAAATGCCATAGAGGAGACCCTTTCTATGTGTTGATAGTTGCAAAAATATGTGTGAGTGATATGCTCTCCTATAGAAGACTAAAAAAAGGAAATTTTTAGTGTTGCTAATGGTCATTTGGCTATTGATGTGGATATGATATCAACATAACATGAAGACCAACATTAAATAAATATTTATGTACACATTCAGACCTCAGATCAGTAGAAATAAGTCTCATCTTTTTATTTGGGAAGTATTACCATGGAATCATTCACCTACTTCTATAAAAGGGCCATATCCAACCCTAACCAGCATGAAAATTTAAATTATAGGCACTAGGGATTCATGTATAACAACCTTACATTCATCAACAATAATAATATGAAGTTACTCGGTAGTAGGATTAGGGTGCACCATCAATAGATCTGCAGGTCCAAAAATGATTTGACAAGTACCCTCGTCATGTTACATCCCTGTTTGCTCACATTTTTGAGGTACTGGTTGAATAAATTAAACCAAAATGGATGCCCCCTTTCTTTAGCATCATGACTCAGCATTATTTTTTTCCCGCAGCTACAAATATGCCCTTCCTCAACACTTTTTCCTCAAGATTACATCGCACTTATCCTCTACTCTAGGCCAGCATAAAGTCCTTAGATCATAGTTGTCTTGTAGAATAATTAGTGGAGTTGAAGTAAGTAAAGCATCTCTCTCTCTCTCTCTCACTCTCTCACTCTCACTCTCTCTCTCTCTCTCTCTCTCTCTCTCTCTCTCTCTCTCTATATATATATATATATATATATATATATATATATATATATGTATGTATTAAGAATACTTGTCCTTTTATAGGCAAGGGTAAATAATATTTATATTGAATAAGCCATTGTTTATGATATCCTAGACTCCTAGTGTAATCACTATGGATGGATTATTCCATATACACATCACTCTAGACTCTAGTAGAAGGGTGATCTACAACCAGTTGTATGTTAGTATGTGTGGAAAATAAATACAATGGACAACACATCATTCTATCAAGACATCTCCGATATTTTGAGGACGTATATGTCACAAATGTATCCACAATATTTATCAAGACCAATGATCAATTATATGAAGCATTTTCCACATTATATCAATTTAATTTAAGTGTTGGTTTTAGACTTCAACAATGCAGAGAATTGGACACTTTTGTAAAATTTGTATGGTGTTTGAGTGTGGGTCTTACAAATTAATCTTAGCACAAGCAAGAACCAACAAGGCATTTTACAACAAAGAATGCAAGTTGAAAAATAATTGAATAAGTTTTGACAAATGAAAAAAACATTTATGTGCTTGTCTTTCAATTCCCATAACAAAATTTCACCATTATCTTCTATCACTGGTTGCTAAAAGGGATTTAATTCCTAATATCCATTGGATGGCCAACTATACTATATTTCCCCTAGTTTAAATTTTCTATCTTTCAACTCCATACTACAAATAGTTCCTTCACTCATTCTAGCAAAAACATAATCAATGCTTCTAAAAGAGAACCAAAAGTAAATAACACCTAAACAATCCTCCAAGTTCATGATTGAATTTAATACAATCTTTTTGTAATAGTTGGATTTTACAATACAATAATGTCCTTACAACTTGTGTATTCCTGCACACGAATTTGTCCCTTGGTAATGGTTCAATTGTAAGGTTTGTTACATTAACAACCTGAGTCTCTATTTATTTTCATGTTGAGACCACTAAAGGTAGCATAATGTCTCAATTCAACAATAGAACACAGAGGCAATGCACAAGCTTGCTTTTACATAGCCATTAGGCTAAATATTCTTAAATCGGAACACTATTGTTTGTACTGAAAGGTTCCTCAAGCATATTTTTAGATGTCATGACTTAATGTAAAATATCAAGGAACCCTTTGTGATTTAAAAAAAAATAGAGATGTGGCATAAGCCACAAAAATAAAAATATCTTTTGACATAATAGTGTTTTTCTATAAAATGTTTTGACAAGAATGTCCCATGGACCTTCATAACAGAATGCAACCAAATCAAATACCAATGGTAACTAATGCCATCAATAACCTAATAATTGTAAATATTTTGTTATTTTGGTAGCTAATTCGGTAATGCCAATAGATAAAAGGACACGTGTCTCCAATAGATAAAATTCCTATTACAAAAAAATGGAAATTTTATGATCCTTGTTGATGAGATTCAATTATGCTTCAATTTGCCTCCAATCTCAAACAATTTAAGAATTTAGTTGTAGGGAGCACAAAGATGAAAAAGGAATAAATTAAAGTGTACCTAGAAAAGTTAGAAGAAACATAACCACTCTTTTTTAAAATAATGTCAAAGGGTCTTCCAATGATGACGATTTGCTAAATTTAAAGACAGTAGAGGATACAAAAAGGAACTTTTAGATGAAAATGAGGTAGAGTGGAGGATCAAAAGTAGATCCATATGGTTGGAAGAGGGGCATATTAACACTAAGTGATTTCACAATTATGGAAATTTTAGGAAATGTGTAAATACAATTTGGCCAATTGGTCTTTCTGTTATGTCAAAGGAAAAATAATTTGAGGAAATTGTAAAAGTTAACAAGGTTCATTTTCAAGATATTTTCAAAGATCCAAAATATCCAAACATAGAATAATTATGAAGGTGATAAGGATTTTCCTTATAATTTTTTACCAAGGGGTGAATGAGAGCATAGAGGAAGAAGTTACCAAGGAGAAACCATCCACCCTTGGAAAGATAAGGTAATTTGTAATTTCACACAAGCTCTATTCTAAATTCAACCAAATATCCTAATCTCCAACATGAATTAGGGATGGTATGCATTCTTTAGTAAAGAATGATTTAATTTATAAGAAAAATATAGCATATTTTATCACCTTCTAAGGAAAACCTCTATGTTTAGTCTTCTTATCTCTTTTTCTAGCTTGAATCGTCCTATCTAGGGTTTTGTTGTGCAAGAGTGTTCCATAGGAAGGAATTTGATTGAGATAAAATATGAGCGCAAAGTAGAGCATGCAAGTCTTCAACAAAGGAATTTATGGGTGGTCCTCTAGTGCTTTAGGAGACAAGTAATGATTTACATGACAAGCCATTGGAGCTTGGCAGTATGTCATAGACTTTTTTGCATAGCAATGTGTTTGAAAACCATCAACCAGACATACACTTTCCGTAAATGTGTATCATATATATATCAATGGAAGATACCATTTTCTATAATCATTATATAGGATCCTTTTATACCATCTAACACCGTCGACATAATAAACACGATATCTAAAACTTTATGAACACTTTATTCTCAACGATTGGATGTTCTTGACAAAATCCATGTCATATTCTCTTCATGCAATTTGAAATGTTTGAATGACTTGATATTTTGACCGATGAATCTAAACAACTTGTATTTCTTCATTTCTAAAAAATATGTCATTTTAAGAACTTTCTTCATCAATCTCAGTAAAATGCCTTTACAAGGGCCCACTCATTCCATTCTTTCTACATCCAACCTATCAGAAAAAAAGGAAATATATTTTACGATTGTTCCTTTCTTTTATGTGTTGAACTAGCACATTTTCACAGATGGTAGTACTCCCCAATATCCACTTCACATGCCTTCTTAAAAAATTGCCCATTGCTAAATTGTATATGTCTAAATTTTGTGCATCTTGTAATTATTTCTAAAATATAAATTATTCTCTCAGCTTAACTTGTCAAGTCCTTTCAATCATGTGTATTTTTCTATTTTCCATTTTGTTGAGTTTTTTTTTCCTAGGGAAATTGATAACTGGGGCAGGGTTCGTACTTGTGTGACACATGGTTGATTCTCATCTGCTACCGCTATAACCCTCGGTGCACCCACATAGCCCAAAAGCATGGGGCACAAGCTAATCGAATTTTGAATCTGCGACATCGCAAGGAGTGCCTTAACAATTCACTCTATAACAAGTCGAGATCTACACCCCTATGAGCATTTTGCTATGTCTTTTCTAAATTAACCCTAGAGTATTTTCCGAATCATAAGTCAACTTTAACGCGTTCAAAGTTTAGATTAAATGCGATTATGTTTTCCGATTCATAAGTCAACTTTAACGCTTTAAACATTTAGATTAAATGCAATTAAATGTTGAATTATATTTGACAACTGTATTTAAAAATAGAATTTTAAAAAATAAATATTGATTATTATTATAATTATTTTTAATATATTTGACAACAATATTCTTCCCTATTCAAACTCCGAAAATATTGTCTTTCGAGTCATTCTTGGAGGAAGGGATCCTATCACAAAGGAAAACCATAATAAATTTAGCAAATCCATTCTTTTGAGATGTGATTGTATAACATTTGGAATGGGGGAATGAGAATTACCATGTGTGTTTCTATATGCAAGAATACATCTCTTGGGATTCATCTTCAAAGGTGCTCTAAGAAAGCACTCCTTCCCACCAAATTCATCCTTATATTTTACACGACATGGATGATTAGGCTTTAGAAACATTCTATACTCATCATATATTGTCTTTCCCAATTATCACGATCTTCTAAATGAGGTGCAAGGTCTGCATGTTGGGCATTCATAAGATCCCTTAGTATAAAGGTCTTTGATTTTTATATGCAAAATCACATAATAATTTTAGATCAAGTAATAATTTCAAATAAAAAAATATAAACTTGTGACATTCCTCCAAAATTCCCCACAAAAAAATACAATCCACAAAAAGGTGTTAACAAACTCACTCTCAACATTACAAAGAGGACATATGTTTGGACCCATCCACCCCCTCTTGCAAAGATTATCCCATGTCAAAATTTTATCTCCTATACTAAGCCATAGAAATCATTTAAGCTTTAAGGGAAGATTCCATTTCCAAATAGATTTTGACCACCATTTATAATAGGTAATGAATTTGAGTTCAAGATTGTATCATAGAATTATTAAATATGTAACTCAGGAATGCATTGAAAAATAATGAATAGTTGTGTGTTGTTCTAATCAACCAATTTATTTAATTTTATCTCTTTATAATATATGTCTATTTAATGTATTGAATTATTGATTTTTTTAATGATGGATTAAAACCAAATAAACTAGACAATGTTTTAATACACATCTTTTAGCCTTGTTGTAACATTCCCGCACTTTATAACACTACAGAGGAGGAACATTCAAGAACCATGGAAGGCTTCGGGATTAAGATGTATTTGGATTTGAGTAGGGAAGTTTTGAATTTGATGATGCATTCTTCTCCCCCTCGGTGTAGTGCTATGGATCTTGAAGAAGCTCAGGAGTTACAAGATAAGACCGGCCAGGGAACGCAATCAGTTGCTATCGTTTCTCAATAGGATGTTGGCAAACAATTTATTAGCTCCGCTGCAGGAGATATGGAAGGGTGGAAGGAAGTCCTTTCATATTCTAAAAATAGCGTCTAGAGGATTTTAAGAAAAAAATGAGGAATTTTTATGACTTGGTGCAAAGGGGAGTCCAAGAAACTGTTGCAATTTCAGGGGATACTTGGTGTATAGCCACTCAGATGGTGTGTTTTGACTCCAGTATTGAGGATTTAGAGGCGAATCTTAGGGAGCTAATGGGAACAGTAGACACAATCAAGTAGGAGGTTCTGAAAATGGCCAAAATTTCATAGTGCATCCATTGCTAGGAGTCACTGGAAGGGAGAATTCATCCCATGGAGGAGGCATTCGTTTAACAAGCAATCTATGGCTTTTTAGCCAGATATGAGTAGACTAGCGTTCCCTTTCTTCACATCTATATATGTTTTTTTGTAAATTTCGGTGTAGTTAGTTTATCAGGGTCTATCCCTGCAGTATTATGGATAGTGTTAGAAGACCGACTTGGAAAATATGTAGCCTCAATATAGCTCTTGTTTTAGTTTTTCCTATTAAGACCCTTTCAGTTTGTTCAGACTCTTTCAGTTTGCAAACTGGTTTCCTCTTTTTGTAATGGATAGTTATACACAATATTTTTATAATATAAATCCCTCTTCAGTTTCAATTAAAAATATATATAATTTTTTAGTATATATTAATTTTAAATTTTAATATATTGAATATGGTTTTAGATATAAAATAAATTAAAATTTATATTTTTAATTTATTATAATATATATTAATGTTAAAGTTTAATATATTGAATATGATATTAGATTTAAAATGAATGAAAGTTTCGATTTTTTATTATTTAAAAATTTATTTAAATATATAAACTTTGAATAAAATAAAATAAATTTAGAAATTTAAATAACTTAAACTCCCACGACTTAAAGTATTATTTTATTATTATTAAAGTCTTATCGGATTTATTATTATAAGAGTCTTGTGGAATATGTTGTTCCTTAACAAAAGTCATTAATATTACATACAAACTAACACTTTCATTGTTATTGATAATTGCGAGAGTAAATAAACAATGTAGAGTTTAAAAATAAGTGGCCCTATCACATTAGACCACAAAAAGAATTAAAATTTAGAATATTTGGTTTTAAAAAATTTGAAAAATAATTTTTTATTTAAAAAATTATTAAATATAATATATAATAAACATAAGAAAGCATAATAAAACTTTAAAATCAAATAAAAATTAATATAAAGTAAAAAAAAATTGACTTGGTATAATAACCTAATCATTAATCTAATGTTCTTGATGGAATTTGAATGGATTAATAATTTAATAATTTTTGAACTAATCTCTATTTCCATTGTAAAGGGATCATACATTATAAAATCATTGTAAAAACATTGTTTTTTTAAAATCAAGGGACTATTCCTATGGATGATATTAATCCATTGTAAATAATTAAATCATAGTTATGGATTCAAATCCAAATTAGGCATAGGTACCAATATTATAAATATTATATGTCGTTTGAATACTTTGGAAAGTGTGCAATTCAAGCATAGGTACCAATATTATAAATATTATATGTCGTTTGAATACTTTGGAAAGTGTGCAATTCAACACCTTTGAATTCGTGGCATATGCAATATATATTATATTGTATCATGATTTAATTATGTTTTAGATTTGATATCCAACTACTCCATTAATTCCATGGTTGGTGCATTAACCAAAATACTAGTGAATATCAAGCTTAGTACTGTGTTGTCAACCATATGATCTGCTTGGAATTCCCACCCCATGATCGACGGTGAGGATTGAAAACAACATAGCTCTAATAGAGCCTACAACTCTTAATTGAAGGTAGCTGGAAATTGCACGCCATTCCATATGTATTATTGTTAAAATCTCTATTCAAACACATATGCAGAGCCTTTCTTGTCTGGACAATGGAGAGTTCGGCCTTTCAATTAAACTTAGCAACATTTCCGTGTGTTCCAGATTATCTATGCTATTTATCATTTGGTAGCTATGGCGTTTTTCAAACTCAGGTTATCCCAATTCACTACAGGTAACATTTTATTTGGTTGTTTTACTTGTAATATTTATGAACAAAGGCACTTTCTCTTCATAGAATATGAATGCATTCAATAACTAAATCTTTGAGTTGTGTAATCTTTTTCTTTCCTAAAAATCATTATATACTCATGCAGCATGACTTGAATTGTCGTCAATCGATGGATTAGTGGCTCAGTAGTTGTTCTGGTCTTTGTATGGATCTCTGTTTAAACTAAGCCGTCCATGGTTTCATCGAATAGGATTATGGTAAGAGCACTCCTCAAGCGACTTACCAGATTAAATATAATTGCTTTACACAATGACTATATAATGTTTTCTCTTGATATTAATTTAAATCATTTTCTGAGTGTGTAAGCTAGCGAAATGTGATTCATTCCACCGTCGTCCATATGAATGGAAATTCCATATTAATTTAAATCATTTTCCAGGTGTGTAAGTTTGCCAATGGTGATTCATTCCACTATCATCCATATAAATGGGAATTCCATAGGTACATTAAACCCTTCAGGATTAATATTTTAGTTTAGATTTGCAATGGGTTGCGCCATTTTAAACCCTAGCCTGTAATTAATGTCTAGCTCTTAGATCATGGATTCGAACTAGTGACTAGTTATGTTGATCCTCTAGAATTGTAATATTTCACCAAAAGAACATTTTACTCAATTTATAATCCATCCTGAATTGTGTTATTTATTACATAAATCCTTTTATTTTCACCGGTAATGGTTTAATTCTGTATTTATGGGATATCTGTGTATGAGATTTTGCTGATAACATATTTCGAATCTCTTCCTACATTATTCATTTATGTTATACAAATGTGTGGATTCTCTGTGTAATCAACTTCCACAGGATTATTGCCCAATTTATCCCATTGAAGAGGGTTGATTTGCGGCGGATCTTCACGGAGATCGGCTAATATTTATCAATATCTCGTGTTGCTATTTTAATGGGAAAAGCTCAATATGGTTTTAATCCTTTTTCTTGTTCATTATCATAATCATATGAATAAAGGGCACGGGGGTTCACTCAGTGAACTTGTTACATAGCACGATCGTTCATATGATATTAGATAATATTCCTAATTTCACTAAATATTGGAAAATGCCTCCTAAAATTGTATTATTGAACCTCCCTCCCAATATACCTTTCCAATTAATAAAACCCCTAGTTCACCAGATATTGTAGGTATCCATTTTTATAAACCCATTTTTAATACCCCTGTTATATAAAAAATATATATAAACAATTATTAATAATTGTTTATATATATATTTTTATATAAATATATATAAAAAATTATTAATAACATATCTTAAATATTAATATTGATAATATTAATATTTAAGATATGATATTAATAATTGTTTATATATATATTTTTATATATCAACCCCCTTTATATCATATTATCAAGTTGTAATAAACAGGATCCCTAACACATCTTAGCATAAGAAAACATAATGCTAAATGAAATAATAACATAATGCTAATAATGATCCCATTAGGATTGTAGGTTCGATTTATCAATTTGTAGCGTTGGATAGTGGAATACCCAACAAAATATTAGTGGAGAAGGAAAAATATGTAAAAGGAAACCCAGTCAAGAGATCAATATAAAAAAGAATGTAAAAGAAAGATAGTCCAATACTTAGTGAAATGCTTAGAAAAGATGAGAATTGCAGATGCTTCACACCATAGCCTACCAATCTACCAATTTTAGATCATGTCAATATAAGTATAGCCATATATAACTCATGTTTTCTACAAGATTAATAAATTGGAGGTATGAATTGAGCCCATGATTTGGAGGTATGAATCCATCCCATAATTTGGAGTTTATTCCTTATCCCACCGAAATAAAATAACCCCCAATATTTATATTACTATGTCAAATTAAAAAACCCCCTTGACCCTTTACTACAAGACAATATATTTCTGATCATTTTAGGAGTATTGAAACCCCTAATATGAATGGACGTGACATGATATTACCTCACTAGTGAATCCCCGTAATAAAGGGTAACTAATGAATATAGGTAGTTAATAACATTATTGGTGTGTAATGAATTAAACTTTAATACGATCAACTATAAAGATTAAAATACAAAGTAGAGGGAGTAATAAGAAATATATGGAGAGACATATAAAGTGTTTCAATTTTATTGAGAATATAATTGGTTTAAATAAATAAAAAAATAAAGTAATACATATATGAAGATACATATAAAGTGTTCTATTTTATTTCACTCATGGATTTATTAGAATAAAATTGGTTCAAATAAATAAAAGCCATTCCCTTTCTGGATAACCCTAATTTATTATTATTCTCAATAAGTCTTTTATATTTCTCTCACCCAGCTCTATACACTTGTTAATAAGTGAATATTTAAACATTTATTATTATTCTTAGTAAGTCTTTTCTATTTCTCCCACCCAACTCTATACACTAGTTAATAAGCGAATATTTAAACATATTATTATTCGTAATTAAGTCTTTTCTATTTCTTCCATCCAACCTTATACACTTGTTAATAAGTGAATATTTAAACATATGGAGAAAAAAATATAAATCATATATATATATTATTTTATGGTGTTTTTCACCTTTTTTTATTTTATGGTGTTTTTCACTTTTTTTTATTTTATGGTGTTTTGTATCATATATATATTAAAAAAATAATAACAATTTTAGTGTTTTGTATTAAAATGTCTCAATCCATGTTGAATTGGTTTTGGTGTTTTGTACCATAAAATTTCAATCCACCTAGGATTGGTTTTGGTGGTTTGCACCATACATCATGGAATTCCACATGTTTATTTAACACCAATATCATTTTTTTTTACAAACACCACTTTTACACCATAAATCTTAGCATCACTTGCATATCCCCACATTATCACCATTTTTGCAACACTATTTGAAAATTGATGATTTCCCAAATCCTTTACAAACACCACTTTTACACCATAAATATTAGCATCACTTGCATATCCCCATATTATCACCGCTTTTGCAACACTATTTGAAAATTGAGGATTTCCCAAATCCTTTACAAATAGTGTTGTTAATGTGAGACTAAAATACTATTTTCCTTGTAGTGTTTTCCTCTTAAATAAACTATGACAATTGAAAAGAGGATGACTCTTATATGTAATATGAAAACTTTGCCCATTTGATATCATAATAAATAGTTATGTGGAAGGGGCCCACTCTAGTGGTATGTGTGATTGTGCATATTATAGTTCCATAGTTGTTTAATGCTTATATTTTATCTATCCCTTTAAATCAACGGTTAATGTGTTCATGATAAATAGCATATTACTGAGCTAAGTTTAAATCTCCTAAGAGCCACCATCTATTTTTGTAATTATTTAAGTTTGTTCTGATTGAAAGCATAGGTTTCATTTTCACTTTCTTTACTCATAAACTTCAAATATTTCATGTAGTATAGTTGGATTAAATTACTTATGAAAAACATAACTCTTGCTCTTATGCTAGAAGTTAGTTGAACCTATTTCTCTTAATCACCTCATGTGGTTGTGATCTTATCTTATGTTACCATATATATAGACATATATATATATACACTTGTAGAAAACAATCCATCTTTTGTTTTACTTCATCTATCAACATTATATATATATATATATAAAATTATCACCTAGTGTTTATATATACATAAATGTGTGTTCACGTAGAAGTCAATGCCATGCCTTTTTAATACTTCTATTCTAAATTTATTGTTTATTGTTTATAGCCTCAACTTGCAGTTTGTCTTTTATTTTTATACTTATTGGAAAATAAGTCTACAAAGTATACATCTACTTCATTAATTTATAATAGAAATAATGCTTTCGCCGTTTGAGATTTTAAAAACTTAACTTTATCATATAAAGTTTTATGTCTTTTAAGATTTTTAGTTAACATTAGATTTTACAAAAGAATAAAGATTTACTTTTTACTTTAAGAATGATATCAATTTAATTTAGTTCCATGAATTTCATATTTCTCAAAACTAAATATAAGTACTAAGAACTTTCATCACAAAAACATTTATATTTTATACAATGTTTATATTAAATTTGCACATCATTTTTCAAAGATTAGTTTTTAAATGTTAATCTTATAGTTTCTTAGTAAAAATATATTTATAATTTCTTTATATAATTTAGAATCAGCAATGATACTAGTTTAACTTACATTTTATATTTCCTATCTTTATGCGAGTTATTTAGAATTACTTGTTTAAGAATTACCTAGTATAAATATTGAACTCATATATATATACTTGGTATAAAGTACCTAAGCTAAAATATTCCTTAATAATTTAGTTTATCTTACACTAATCAAATTATTTTATATTTAATAGAATAAAGGATCAATTCTAATCTGACTTACTTTATTTTTTTGGTTACTTCTCACATTTAGGAAAGTTTATTTATAATTTAGTTTGATTCAAATGTATATTTTTATGTAAAATATAGTTTTAAATAGTAGGTATTTAATAAACTAGTTCTTACAGCAATTCAGTTAGTAATATAATTAATTTTAAGAAAATAAGTTAATAAAAATAAAAATAAAACATGAACTATATAATCTAATTATAGGAATTATAATTAGAGAAACTAAAATACTTTGCTCTGCACATATGATATCATATCAGCGTCTCATACGCTTAAAAGTACCTCGGGTTGACAATATTAAATGAACTAGTTCAACCTCAAAGCCTAGCCATTCTTTGAGACATATAAATTAGAGATCAAGATGCAAATATAAGGAACCAAAATGATGAAATCAATTGGGTGGGATGAGTGGGATGCAATGGACCAAAATCATCCCACCGAAAGGGAGTTTTAATGTGTTCAAGTGATAGAATACTGGGGAAGAATGAGTCTTGTAATTTTTGAGATACTTTAGTCCTGGTGTTGTAATGGTGAAACTGTAATTTCATATCCAATTCAACACCCATTTATAGCAACATAGTTAGATTGAAACCATGGGTTAAAATAGGATCATCTCCCCAGAGATTGTGCATGGTATCATAGTGCCTAAACCCATACAAGACAGGAAGAAAGACCCACTAATATCTACAATGTCACTTTATAATGAATTGGTAAATTCATTGGACCTTCTTACTTGCCCCATTAACTAAATAAGTAACTATGGGGAGATGAAGGGGACTAGGCTGGACATGAAAGAAAATGATGCATTATTTTCACTATCCTTAGGAATTGTTTCTCTTCCTTCCTCCAATGTTGATTCTTTCCTTAAATATCTATTAAAAAATGATCGGATCTTACAAAACGATATTGGATCTAATAAAGCCACTATCTGGAATGAAAGAAACAATTTTCAAAGACCAAAACATCCAATCTACAACAATTGTGTACAAGTTCGAGAAAATATCTGAACCAGACCAAAGAACCACAATGTAAAACTAATAATGCTTCAAGTTTCTTCTTGGCCTCTTAACTAATAACTTGTTGGCCATCCAAGACGTTCATAGGTTTTTCTCATTGATATAGAGATTGTCATAGATTTGATACAATTCTATGAGCTACGGTCATGTGATCATGTAGTTGTGGTCTAGAAAGTTTGAGCGCTCTAAGGCCACATGTAAGAGAAATTGCTCATTGTATGGATCACAAATATGAGTACAAAGGTGATGATCTACACCAAAAATAGAAAGCAACGGATCTGAAATTGTTGATGGTAAGTTGAATCTAATATGCCAACAACCTCAACACAAATTGCAACAAGATTATATCTAAGGTTATTAGTTGATTAATCATATATGTTGATGGTTGTATGAGTGGGGAAGGTAATCCCAAAGGAGAAGTTATGATTGGACAAATTGCATGTAGTACCCATGGTAACAAGGAATGACACATCACCAATTGGTAAAAAGGACACAATAATCGTTAGGATTAACTTTGAGCCTACAAAACCCCTTGAAGCAACTTGATCAATAAATCACCTTCACTAAAATAACTAGATGGGCTCATAGCCTTCTAATATGTAGGTCTAGCATAGAGAAATCCTCTAAACCCAAACAAATCCTATGTAGAAATCCAAAAAACGATCACATTGAATGGTCTTCCAATTTTTTGTGGTCAAAACAACCCGTAGGGATCGATAGATCTAAATGCAGGAAGCAATTAACAAATCTGAGCAATGCTAAATAACAAGCAATTTTGAAGATGTATTTCAATGGTATGGATTTGAGGACTAGAAACAATAAAAAAATTTAGCAATACGACCTCATAACAAAAAGTCATACTCAAGATCACCCAAAAATCCATTTGAGGAAGGAATTGCACAATTCTTTCCTCAAATGTTGATTTAGAAGTATTACCCAAACTCTTCTAACTTGTGATATATTAGCATTATACTATTATTTTATTTAGCATCCTGTTTGCTTATACGAAGATGCATCAGGGCTCATGTTTGTTACAACTTGATAATATGATATAAAGGGGGTATTAAAAATGGGTTGATAAAAATGAATACCTACAATATCTGGTGACACTAGGGGTTTTCTTAATTGGAAAGGTATATTGGGAGGGGGGTTCAACAATACAATTTTAGAAGGCATTTTCCAATATTTAGTGAAATTAGGGATATTCTTTAATATCCTGCGAACATTCGTTCTATGTAACATGTTCACTGAGTGAACCCCCCGTGGGATTTCCATCACCTCAAACTGATATTTATCTCAAATAAAATCCATATTTAAAAGAAAATTTAAAGACTGAATCATTAAATATATCTATTATGTTAGTCCTGTGGAAGGCATACAAACTATGCACTTGAAGCAATAAAAAAAAAATTGATTCAATGATAAGAAATGTGAATACTTAAGAGGTGCTTAAACAACTATACCCCATTCCCATTAATGATTAACTCAATCCCATTAATTATTTCAATTGTTGGGATTAGATCATCATTATTTGCATCCTCAATCTCCTTAAACATTGCAATTGTTGAGATCAAATCATTTATGTGTCCATCATAAGTCTATTTGAGGCACTCTACTTAATAACCATGAAACTATGTGACGAGAACCTCTAGATGATCCCTTACATCAATACATGTAAGTGAATGCTCATTTATCAATGTCCTACAATCCTCACTAATGGACTCATTCCTATGGGTTATAACTGCACCATAATTTCCATATAATTCATTCCTTACAACTCGGTTGTTTGTATTGGTAGATGCAATTGTAAGGGAAGATGGAAAAAATATTGTTGCATTTGAATTTCAATATGAGCATGGCTGCCACATATTTTTTCAACTCCATATTTTATCAAGGTGGATAACAATATCACATGGAACATGGAAATCCAACTTACTTGAAAAAATTTAAATGTATATGTACTCCAAGGTTCAAAATGAAGATTGTCCACACTTTCGAAGATGAGTAAATGAAAACAAAATAAAAACAATTGTCATTTTATATTGGAAAAGGTGGAAAGGTTTTAAAATATAAGGAAGTAGATATATAAATATATTCTCCAAATAAATATTTAAATATTAAATTTGTATATGTCCCTAATTCTTTGAGTTTGGTTTCGGATAAATGTAACGACTAACGATAATGGATGTAACTTGCAATGTTTAACCTAAACTATTATCACAGTGTTGCATCGCAAACATGTTCTAGTTACATTTCCTATATGCCTAATGTGCACTAGAAGGTTTTCATTTATATCAAACCATAATCATTTGAAGCTCATATGGTTGAAAAAACTATTGTGACAGAAAAAAGAATAATATCTAATGTCATTCATTCAGCAATAAGTGCCCCATCTTGCATAATACTTACAACACTATTAACTTGAAAATAAGGTAAGTTTCTTAATTTCTAACAAATGACAATGTTAGCCATTGGTTCCATATATTTATGTTATCCCTATTGAATCCCTTGGCTATGTAATAGCCCATTTTGACCCTTAGGATATATTTGCTTTTAATGTAAATATTATATACATGTGATGTATGTATTCATAGCGAGGAGCTCAAGGCCAAGGCCCCACTAGTGGATGCTCGAATTTTATTTAAACGACAAGTATTAGATATTATGTTACCCATGTGCTATTTAGCCATGGAACATTGTAAAAATGATGTAAATAAACATCATGCAATAAAATACCAAAACTGGCTATGGGAGCAACTAATGAGAAGGGGCCATGTGTATCCACTAGGGAGTGGTGAGGGGATTGTGGGATTGAACTGTATGCTGCCAAATATCATTGTGAGAACCCATTTGACTTTCATTGCTGACATTTAATTATGTTGTAAGGAAGTTGTTGAAGAATTCACTACATGGCTTCAATGGAGCATGGGCAACCCAAAAATTCATATGGCAGAGTATGGGCTCTGTTTTCTTGATCCACAAGTCACTGTACCTCATGGGAATGGGTTCTTCCTCATTCCCATTCCATTGTTGAAGATCTCATCATTAGTTGTCATCCATTACAAATGCCCAATAGTGAGAAAAACTAGAAATCGCAACTTTGCAAGAAACCACATTTGGAAGAGCCATAAACGCCCAGAATTGGTATTTGACAGTGAAATCCAATGGGGGATCCATAGATATGAACCTTGGGGCGAAATTGAGAGTATTAGATACCCCGAAATCCATTGGAAAAAACAATTTTTATAGCCTAGAAAACTAGTGACGGAATTGAGTTACTTAATGATAGAATTATGAGAAATCCAAGTGTGGATGTTTGAATAGAGGATTGGATTGCATGAATTTAGCTTGAGATGTCTGTAGCTCTAGGGTTGAGCTCACTGGCTTAGCATCCTTATCCTTTTCTTATTGCATGCTTGATAAACCCAACTGGGTGTTGGTTTAGCATGATTGTTTGAGTGAAACCATGGCTGTGAGTGAGCCCATCTAGTTCCTCCTTAGTGGATGCACAACCCAACTCGTGGGTGATCTCTCAACTAAAAGAATATAGGCTGCATAGAAATCTATGGTTGGGTGGAATGTTGCTCTCACATAGCTAGTTGTTGGGACATTTACATTTCAAGATAAGTATTCTTGTGGTTGAGTTATGTTAATTCTATGCTATGCAATGTTTTAATTAATGACTATTGTTTGTATGTTGAATGCATGATGATACTATGTGCATATATAGTGTTTAATTCTGCTGTGCTTGCTGAGTATGAATATGCATGTACACGTTTTATTTACCCATGCATTTCTTAGCATTTTGAATGGGGCTGAGATTGTCAATAAGCCCAGTATGTTGGTCATGTTCACTCCCTTGCAACAGATTGACGGGAGGGGACATGATAGAGTGGTATCAGATCCCATGTTGCAACAATGGCGATGCTTGGGCCAAAATCTGAGTTTGCAAGCGGATATCAGAGTGTTTTTAACACAGTATTGATGAAGTTTGGGCGGCATTTTGATTGGAGAAAATGGCAGAATCAGAGTTCTCAGGTGGGGTAGAGAATCACACCATTTCATAGATCTCTCCAAAAGCTTTCCAATGGTGCCAGACTTGCCTTATTTGGTTAAGGGACGAGGGAGATATGAGCCCCGCAAGTCCATAGGTTGCGCATGAGTTGCACAGGTTGTGTACAAGTTGCGCAGGAGTTGGACAGGTTGTGCACAGGTTGCGCATGAGTTGCATAAGTTGTGCACAGGTTGCACACAGGTTGCACAGGAGTTGCACAGGTTGTGCACAGGTTTCGCATGAGTTGCATAGGTTGTGCACGGGTTGCACAGGAGTTGCACAGATTGCGCACAAGTTGCACATGAGTTGCACAGGTTGCGCAGGAGTTGCACAGGTTGCGCACATGTTGCGCATGAGTTGCACAGGTTGCGTATGAGTTGCACAGGAGTTGCACATGTTGCGCAAGAGTTGCACAGGTTGCGCATGAGTTGCACAAGTTGTGCACAGATTGCGCACAGGTTGTGCATAGATTGCGCATGAGTTGCACAAGTGGTGCACAAGTTGTGCACAAGTTGCACAGGAGTTGCACAGGTTGTGCAGTTGGAATTACAGAGTTGCATAGGTTGCAGATGAGTTGCACAAGTTGTGCAGTTCGAATTGCGGAGTTACACAGGTTATGCAGTTCGAATTGCGGAGTTGCACAGGTTGTGCAGTTGGAATTGCAGAGTTGCAAAAAAAAAAGGGGGGGGGGTTAAAAAGGAAAAGTGGTCAAACCCAGAAATTTATAGAACATGAATGCTGCATCTGAATAGAGATCCGCGAGTTGCTGAGTGTTACTTGTTCTATGTACTAACTTCTCCCGGTAGAAAATTTTTCCTGATTCCTTCTAGATTTACTTCTACAGGTGGTTGAAGTTGGTCTTCCGTGATGTTTTGCAAACTATGTAAAATTGCAGAATTTTAGTGAAAATTGTCATGTTTGAAGTAATGTAACTTCCACACCCGAAGTCGGAATGGAGTTCGTGGATAGGCATTGGAAAGCTTATCCAGCAGGGAACAATGGTGCATAACCATAATTTGGAGGAGATTATCATACTTCATAGTTATGCAGGGAAGAAAAGTGCCGGTGGCTGTTTTGACAAAAAATTGTTGTTGTTGTCAATATGGACAATTCCTAGAATTGTGTGCCTAGAAGTAGCATGTAAGAATATCATGCATAAGTATATGTATTGAATTGTTGTTTGGTGAGAAAATCATAGCTATTGATTCCTTGTGCGCTTGCCAGAGACCATGAAATCGAACCAACTATGATGTGGAAGAGGAAGTTCATGTAAAGATGAGGGATTGGAGAGGGAGAATTCCTTAACTCCTATCTTGCTAATTGTATTTATATTTTATAAGATTTCTATACATAAAATTATGGCATGAGAATGTTAAAAATGCAAGAGATTAGATGGATGGCATGAATATGCACTAGTTGACATATTAATAAACATTGCACAGTGCAAGAGAAAATGTTTGTGCATACATATGATACTGCATATTGGTAAAATAGAGAGGTTTTACATATGCAATGAGCCACTTAAGATCCCTATGGTGGTTTCTAATATATAGTTGTGTTCACATTAGTTGTAGGATCAAAGAAAACCGAAGCATGTCTAAGTATGTGGATGATGTTGTTGCATATGACCAACCACCTTATGAGGAAAGGATGGTGCAACAAATTTGTGATCATGAGGTTGGAAAAGCGACTTTGTAGTCTTGAGGCCAATTGACTAGGTAACATCAAGCAATGTTAATGACAGCCATGTAGGCAATGGTTATTTGTGCTTAAATTGCATAAATGTTGAAAGAGGATTTGGTGAGATCCCTTCAACTATGTTTAAACTATGTTGATTTGGTTTGCATGTGGTATTGAGTGCCTGAATGTGAATGTCAACCTACCGAGTATGGTGAGGTGCGAGTAAGTAAAGGCAAGGAGCCTTGCGCCCTATAAGTTTCTTAGAAACCTCAATGCATTCATATGAAAAAAATTACATCATGCCATTTTTGTATATTGGTTGTGAGTTTAACAACCTAAGAAAGTAAAGACTTACAGTCATGTTTTGGTAGTACATGCCATATGAGAGCCATGGTTAGGCCATAATATGCTGGAATGCATAGTATTTATGGATTAATGCAAGGTAGTACTGAGGGGTTATGCATTAAGTGAATGCACATCAAAATATTATGTAAATGTTATAAATGTGCATGCATATGTGCGGGTGCAGATGTTGAGATGCATTGTGAGAATGCATGGTTGTGATATATATGTTTCAATGCAATTATATAATCGAAGAAATGGTGAACCATTGTTAATACTGAGACCATTTCATGAGCTGCTGTGAATGCAGGAAAATGATTGCATAAAGAAGGTAGACATGGTGATGGGATACCAGAGTGCTCTACTAGAAGGACAGAGTTACATAAAAAGAATATGGCTGTGAAGTAATGAGTATTTACAGTTTATTTAAATTGCATGGGCAGTGTACCCGTGTCTTGGAATTTTATTATGATAATGATGCATATATATATATATATATATATATATTTCATTGCATTTCAAATGTTAACAACTTAGGGTGTTTGAATTATTGAGTGTTATAATTTTGAGATTACTTCAGTGACTGTTGTAGCAATGAAAAGATTATATGCATAGATACTCATAACGAGTTTGGCTGATTGAAGTTCAGATTTCAGGTAGAAAAGTCTTGCGTATGGCAATGCAGGTAAGTCCATGATAAAGGCTGGAATCTACCATGTGAAATAGCCAAACCTCATGAGAAGAATCTCATGGTTGAGAACTCTAAGTTCTGTTAGAAAGAATAATTATAAATCTCAGATTTGTAGATCTCATATTTGGAATTTTGCTAATAAATTGCTAATGACTGTTTGGCTTATGTAAAATTGTGTCAGGAGGAGATGTTGTAGGTGGATGTCCATGTATGGTAGCAAACATAAATCCATAATGGACAGAATGGTGCCACTTACAAGAGCCAAACAATATGAGGATAGCCTCATGACTAAGCAAATCAATTTCTGTAGTAGACAAAGTTGCAAATTCATATTGAATTTAATTATTAGTGCTATTGATTGGTTATGGAACAATCGGATTTGAATTGTATTGTTAAATAATGTTGACTGTTTGGCTATTTGATAAGTGTGCCAGGAAGACACATTGCAGTAAGACCATGAGAGAGGGCCTGCAGAAGCCAAACTTCATGCGAAGGATCCCATATCTTGGAAATGGGTTTTGGGTGAAACGCTGTTGGATATTTTGATAATGTCCCATCTGCACTACATGATTGGTAAACAATATGAGTGATATGGTAAAGATTATGTCAGTAAGACATATGTGGGATATGGAATGTAAAAAGGAGTTGGGATGGCAAACCGAGGGACTATCAACTCAGAGAAGAGAGGCCCCATTCCTCATTAATGAAGAAGGACTACATCTGCAAATGGATAATTGTTCTGTAAACCCTAACTAATATATATATATATATATATATATATATATATGCAAGTCTAATTGTTAGAATTACTTTGCATGGCATGTTCTATTTATGTATATTATGACAGACTTCTTGAAGTATGATTAGGACCTTCATAGCTCACAATAGTGAGGAATGCACACCTTTCTGGTGCTGAGTTATGTTAGGGATACCAATATTGATTACGCCCTAAGGGAATGGATGCATTCCTGGTGTTTCAATACTTGATAGTGAATGTTATAAAATATGTTTACAATTTTAGAGCAATAACGCTGATGAGTTTGCTTATACTACTTGTGTTGTCAGTCTAAACAGATGCAATTGGTGTTGCATACTAAAGAAACAAAGTAAAAGGTTGTTGTGAGGGGATGTGGTGGAAGGGTTAATGTGTATGAAAGGATGTTGTGGAGGTTGTGCGGATTTTGATGAAGGGTTGTGAAGGTGTTGATGAAAGGGCTATTATATGCATATGGCTCCATAGTAGAGCCTTGACCTAGAAATGGTCGTTGTGAAGTTTCCTTCCAAGTCGACATGAAGGTGTATTGGTTGAACATTAATTATTTGATGTTTTGGAGCAGCCTGTGTGTTGGCTGTTTTCCACTGAGATGCACACCAGCAGAAGAAATATTTCGAAAGCAGTTCCCTCACCACAAGTGGGGAAAGTGTGGCCTTGGGAGCAAGCAATGAGCCAGGTATTGTCACATGAATCCCAGCTCCTCCGTGTAGGCTAACTCGTAACGAATCGAAGGGGGGTAGTCCCTACAAAGAGTTGTCTATGGCTCGATGTGTTTTAAATTTTTTTTTTTATGTTTGGTGATGCGGGTGAGTGTTGTTTAGGAGTTTTGAAGATGATGAGATCGTAGCTTATGATAAACACAAAATAAAGCGTAATCCACATTGCGAAACAATATATGAATTTAACAATATAAGTAAATACTTGTGAGAGATAAAGCATCCACTGATAAATCACTTAAACAAAGGACAAATGGCCCCAAATGATAATGAAAAGTATAAATAAATTAGTTCCTTATGGAGTCAAACAAGTGTGTAGTGCTGGGGGATGCTGAAGATACAAGTCTTAGTTACTGTTCGTGAGATCGTTTTGCAAATTATCTTGGTAAATTGAAAGTTTTAGTGGTCTTGATTATTAGGCTAAGAACAACAAGGTAAGCAATCGACCGGAAAGGTATACTTTCAGTGGCTTCCCCTCTGATGGTATGTCGGACCACCTAGATGTCAAGGAGTAGGTGTCTTAAGAATTAACCACTCCGATGTCTAAGACAGCGGTAACTTCTGGCCCCACCAGGTTTAGAAACTTTTCCCACTACCTGAGTTTGTCTCAAATAAGCAACGCCAGTTCGTTGGTTGTGGGGGTGAAAATTTTATGACGTTATCAAAAAATTATCAAATCCAACACCTTTCTGAGTACTAGCCCAACCTTTTCAGGTTGGCAGAGCAAACAGGTGTTGGATAGCAACCAAGCTAAATTATTAAAGGGGGAAGTGAGTTGGAATGTTTTAATATTTATTCGGAGCACACAATTCAACTCTCCGACAGAGAGTTCTCTTAACTTTGTCTTATGAGAAGGTTCAAGAGACTTAACTAGTCTATATACCTAATGCAAGGAAAATGCAATACTATTATGCTCTCCAATAGAGAGTGATCTTTACTTGGGTTATTGCAAGTTTGATAGGCTTTGTTCTTTATTAAAATAGAGGCAGTTTGTGAACAAGAACGCATGTGATAGCTCAATAAGATAAAAGATGAAGCAATGACAATGATATAGTAGATAAATGAAATACTTGCAAAAAGAAACTAGTGTTCTATCACAACAAGGACTAATCTAAAGGTGAATTCAAAGTCACTTCTGCACACCGCTCATGAAACTTCCAGTTTAGCCGGTCCTATGCAGTACACAGTGGAGAAAGAGAAGCAGCACACAATGTTAATGCGGTACTTGGGATAAAATCCCAAGAGGCTTCTCAGGTCAAGACTTGAAATAAATATTATTCTAAGTACAGAAAATGAAATTTAATCTAGAAAATTTAAACAAGTCTAACTAAAGCATGCACGAAACAGTCTTCCCCAAATCAGGAAGAAGAAAGCAAAGTGTGGGAGGCCTTATCCCACCTAGCCTTTTTTATTAATGAATTTACAAGTGCCTTGGGATTTTAACCCTTGTAAGGACTTTTAAGAGAAATGAAATTTGGAAAGACTTGATACAAGCTCTTAAGATCAAATTACAAAGGATAATAAATAATCAATGGCTTTTGTTTTGGATCGTCCTTATGGTTTATTCCCTTCTCATTGGTTTAGATCTTCTTGCCTCAAAACTTTTCAAGGTTCTCTTCTTTTTCAAATACCTACACAATGGCTCACTTCAAGGCACCCATTAGCGTTATTTCAAAAAATCGAAAGAAAATGGAACTACTTAGATCTAGAAACTATCAACAAAATAAAAACTAAATAGAGATACAAGCTTTTTATCTTTTTTGAATGAGATCTAAAAGACTAAATGCAAGTAAATAATAAACTAGATGCAAGAATTGATTAAGACTAAAAATGCAAAAGTAAACTAAGATTTAACTAACAAGAATAAAATATGATATCTAACCACTAACGTTTGCAAAAGATGAGATGAAATGCCTAAATGCTAAACCTTGATAAAGAAAAGGCACTAACTAGTACTAACACTTAACAATATTAACTTTTTTTTTGTCTTTTGTGTTATGTTTAGGGCTCTTTTGGAGATGGACAAGAAGGAGAAAAGGAGCAAACTAGAAGACAAAAAACGAAATGGATGAATGGGTGGAAAGAGGAGGGAGCCTAAGGTGGATGAAAGGGAGACTAGAGCAAAGGTGAAGGCAAAAAAAACAAGAGGAAAGAATGCCCTAAATGAGATGGACGAGAGGAGGTAAGGAGCAAATCAAAGGGAAAAACGAAAGGCTAAAGGAGGGAAAAAATCAAACTAGAAGAAGGCTAAGGGAGGAAAATGAATGGGTGAGGAGACAAAATAAAAAGATCAAGAAAAGAAGATGAAAGGCCAAAGCAAAGCAAGAGAACCAAGTGAACACAAGGTGGGATCAACCTCCGAACAAGGTGATCACTAGAACCACTAGTCCCGAAAACCTTCTAGCTAGCTAGATGTCCGCAAGGATGCTAATGGAGAAAGAGAAGCCACCACAAAACAATGTGGCCCTTGGGATGAAATCCCAAGGTTTCTATCTCAAGTCAAGACGTGGAAGTAGAATGCAGAAAGAATATTAAAAGTTTGAGTAACCAAGTTTGATAGAAAAATGTTGTTGATGGAGGAAGAAGCACGTCTGTTCTTTTTTCTTTATTCTCTTGAGATGAGATGAGCTTTGGAAACCTGCAAAAGAAATTGATTAGGTACTAAGAGCCACTGATGAGCAAATATTAGCTTGATCTCCAAGCCATTCTCCACCTTGAATGAATCCTACAAAACCCTCACAATCAAACAAGCAAAACCAAACAATATACTTCTAATATGTTAGAAGATAGATTGAATAATGTAATGCTTGAAAGAAAGGATGAGGTGAGAGAGATATCACCAAGACAATGTGAAAGACAACCCCAAATACTCTTGCATGGACCTCCAAAGGCACTTCTTTATTCAAAAATTCAAACAAATATTTTACTGAGAATTTGGCAGAGTGTTCATGCTCAAAATCTCCATGAGAAGAGAGGAAGAATACCTCTCTTTTTATAACAAAGTACAAGCATCAGGGTAACCTAAATCGAATTGGCATCTATGAAAGCCAATGGCACTAGTCATCAAATTGAATTTCAATCAAATCTCCATAAAAAATCCATGTCAATTAAGCTTGGAGTGGTAATCCTCCATGTAACTCGAGTTTGCATTAAGTGTAGGGTGGGGAGGTGGCCTCCACCTAGGCAAGGCGCCCCCCATCCCAACTTTGGAAGTATCACCATTGAATAGCTTAAAGCCATGTGTAATATTCGAGCTCCAATGTAGATGCATGTGATCCTTCAAGGTTTAATACATTGAGAAATTAGTGGGATATGGAATGAGTGTTAATAGGAGCCAAGCCATGAGGTGGCTAAGGCACCTACCATGGCATTCATTTCATTCCCAACCATCCATCCAATGTTTGTCACATAGCAAAGTCAAACTCCATACTTGGATATACGGGAGCCCCTCCTTAGTTAATGTATGAGCCAATAAAGGGATTTGATTTGATTTACAAAGGGAACCGAACTTTATGATTGCACACATTAAGGGAGGCGCCTACCATAGGCTTTAATGCCATCAACCAACCCATTCCATATGTGCCACATGCCTAATTCGCATATCCCTTCAATGTTGACGTGAATGCATGAAAGACATGATCCTTGAGTGGTTTTAAAGCTTGGAGTGGGAGGTGGCCTCCACCTAGGCAAGGCGCCCCCACTCCCATTAATGTAACTCAAACATTAACTCCTTTACCATCTAACACCTTTCCCATGTCACAAATTCAATTTTTCACATGAAGGAAGGTGAATTCTTTTGGAGTTAATCACTGGTGTTGACTGTATAGTTGACTGGATGATGACTGAGATGATTGGAATCTTCCTTAGTGCCTTGTGCCATGTCATTTAGCCACTGAAAATAATCCAATTTGGATTATTTTGGAGAGAATTGGACTTTTCTCCAATTATTAATTTTTTCAATTTAATTAATTAATAACCCTCTTTTATTGATTTTTGAGGAATTATTAATTAAAAGCCTAAATAACGATCCGAAACTTAGGATAAAGGCGTCCAGGGTCTAAGTATGAACTTTGGCCTAGGAATCAAGCCTCCATTCACTGAAAAACATCCCTGGACGACTGACATATTACAGATTGAATTTTTCCATTTAAAATATGGAAAAATTAATTATTAAACATAATTAAAAACCCAAATCCAACACGTCTGGTAAAAAAAATTTGGACAGTGTTTTTTTTGGACGGGGACCCTATAAAATGACCATCTAAGACATACATGGTGTCTAGTAGGCTTATACACATCAGTTGGGCTCTAATAACCCCCCATGGCTCGATTTTCAAAATCGGGGATTCCAACTTTGGAGGAAGCAGGAGAAAACCTCATAGATTATAGCTCAGCTATAGGCAAAGTATAATTGACAAGGGAAAAAAACTCCCTAGAATACCTTAGTTGCTTAACCAAGTCATGGGGGACCGAACCACTCAAAAATCCTACTAGCACACTTATTACAAACCCCATGGGGCCATGGTCATTTTGACTGAAAACAAAAAACTGACTAGCCAAAACTTGCTAGGCACAAAGGATGGATCATCTGATACACTAGAACACAAACATTCATCATGTTTGTTAAATGGAGGCTCATCAGGTAATCCAACTATGGTACAAATAAGTTGGTAACATCTGGCTCCAACTGCGGGATGGGTGCTCGTTTGATTTATGGATCAAAGAGAGTACTCGAGAATCCTAGAATATCAGTTTCCTGCATGGAAATAGAAGTGTCTTAGTCCACGCATACATGATAAAAATATGCCAAAATTGAAATACCAACATAACCTACTTTTTTTTTTCTTTTTCAATAATCAAAAGTACATGAAATAAAATCTTTTCTTTTCCAGCATATATATGAAAAATGATACAACAACTAACATAAAAAAGCTATGATATATCAATATGGTATAGAAGTAAAATACATAAAAATACAAAAAGGATGGGTTTAGAGAAGCCCTGAGATGACCCCTTGGTCATCTTGGATGTTGTTTCGATAGAAAGGCTTTAGATGCTACCCATTTTTGGGCAAGCTCAATTCTTCTCCTTCCATGGTATTTAGTAAGAAAGAATTTGTGCCAGCCATGGCATGGATGATAAATGGGCCTTTCCAAAGGCTGTTGAATTTCCCATGCTTGTCAGGCTTCTCCCTTCTTTTGTCCCATAGGAGAACGGGATATCCCACCTCGAAGGGTCTTGGATTGGATAATTTGTCAAAGGTACCCTTCATACTTTCTTGATGCCTTAGGGACTGATCAAGGGCAGCTCTTCTTGCTTCATCTAACTCTATGATCTGATTTATCCTCTGCTCCATTTTCAATTTTTCCATTCCATACTCACTTATTAATCTGAAAATTGGAATCTGCATGCTAACCGGAAGGGTGGATGTAAGACCATATACTAACTCAAAAGGGGACTTCCCTATAGAGTTCTTCTTGGTTATCCTATCATCCCACACAACATACTTAATTGTGCTGTCCCATGCTCTCTTATTATCACCCACGGTTTTCTTAAGAATACTCATTAGATTTTTATTTGTAGACTCAGCGAGTCCATTTCCCTGTGGGTAGTAATCCGAGGAGTGGGATAGGATAATGCCATATTTAAAACAAAAGTCATTGATTTCTCCTGAACTGAAGGCCTTGGCATTATCAGTTGTTATTTTTAAAGGGATTCTGAATCTGGTGATGATTCTTTCTTCAATAAAGTTTATAACAACTCTTTCATTAGCTTTTTTAGTAGGTATGGCCTCTACCCACTTAGTAAAGTAATCGGTTGCCGTAAGAATCTAGCAAAATCCATTGCTTGAGTTATCCTTGAACTTGCCGATAAAGTCAAGCCCCCATTGCTGAAAAGGGGCAAGCACCACAACTGGTGTAAGGGGAAGTGCAGCCAATTTCTGCTTCCCAGTAAAAAGTTGACACTCTTGGCAACACTTGACATGTTTGTGAACATCTGCGAAGATGGTGGGCCAATAGTATCCAGCTCTTAGGATCTTGTGGGCAGTTGTATTTGCTGCATTGGCCTCCACAAAATCCTGAGTGAAACTCAGTTAAGATTCTTTTGGAATCTCGTTCATTTACACACCTAAGTATGATGCCATCTGGGTTCCTCCAACCCAAACCTTCTTGGGTAAGGAAATACCTAGCAGTTTTGAGTCTTAAGGCCCTTCGCTTGTGACCTTTGAGGTGATCAAGGCAATTGAAGTGGAGAAGGAAGTAAATGATGTCGGAATACCAGATGTTGTCAAGTTCTTGGAGTGATGGAGTCATGGAAGGTCGAGGAACATTGTTTTCAGCAATCATTTCAATGGATTCTTCATTCTTTTGAGTGAGCATTTTAGAAAGACCTCGCCCTTTGATGAACTTGGTGGGTTTTATCTCAAGGTCATATTCTTGAATCTTGGATACCCATGTGCCTCTTATTCCTAAGCAATCCTATTGAGATATGATGTCTTTTATTGCAGCATGGGGAACATACCCTATAACTTTGGAGTAACCTATGTATGTTCTAAAGTGCTTCAAAGATTTGACCAAGGCATAGGCTTGTTTTTCCATGATTGTGTACTTTAGCTCGAAATTCTGTAAGGCTCTACTCATGAATGCGATTGGTTGCTCGAAACCTTCGGAGTTCTTCTGGAGCAACACACCAGCAATGGTGTCTTCTGAGGCAAAAGAAAAGATCATGAAATCTTTCGTGTAATATAGGTTGACTAAGACAGGTGACCTAGTGATGGAATCTTTTATGGTGTCAAAAGCATCTTTTCCTTCACTTGTCCATATGAACTTAGCATTCTTTTTTAGGAGAGATTGCATAGGTTTCATGAGTTCAGCAAGGTTAGGGATGAATCTCTTTATGAAATTTATATGACCATTGAATGATTGGAGACCTTTAACATTTCTTGGAAGGGAAATCTTTTGTATAGCCTCAATTATTTTGGGGTCAATCTTGACCCCGTCTTTGTTAATGATATGACCCAAAAGTTTCCCTTCTCCAATTCCTAAAACTGACTTTGCCGGATTCAAAGAAATCCCATATTCTCTACATCGTTGAAACACTTTCCTAAGATGGTCAACATGACTGGATCTTTCTTTGGAAAAAACAGTCAAATCATCCTGATATATCTCAATAATTTTTCCTATCAACTCATTGAAAGCATAATCCATGGCCCTTTGAAAAGTGGCCCTAGCATTTGTAAGACCAAAAGGCATTCTGAGATACTCAAAAGTTCCCCAAGGGGTGGTGAATGTTGTTTTGTGTCTATCCTCATCCTTAATAACAACCTGGTTGTATCCTGAAAATCCATCTAGCATGGACATCATTGTAGATCCAATGACCCGTTGGACGAGGGTCTGCATGTTGGGGAGTGGATAATTATCTTTCTAGCAGGCTATGTTAAGATTTCTAAAATCAATGCATATCCTGATACTCCCATTCTTATTCCTTACCACAACTAAGTTGGAGCACCATGATGTATGTTGGGTGGGTGCTATAATACCTGCTGCCAACATCTTCTCTAATTGTTGCTTGACAATAGGGGACAATTTAGGATTTATTTGCCTAAGTTTTTGGCGGAAAGGTTTCACATTTCGCATTTCTGGTTTTAGAGGGACAGTATGTTGGAAAACATCCTCCCTATAAGCTTTTAGCTCATCATATGTAAATGCAAATATGTCTCTATATTCTTTTACCAGACTTATTAAAGCATTCCTTTCCTTTTCAGAAGTTCCTTTTCCAATTTTTATGATTTTTGGATTTGTTTCCGATCCAATGTTTACTTCAATGTGATCACCAGGTTTCAACTGGTTGATGTTATTTCTCTTCCCATCCTGCCTGTCAAAAATGTTTTCTAGCTTAGTAGAGCCATGTGATACTGGGTTTATGGATTGGCTGTCTTCCCAATACTGCTTGCCTTCCTCTTGCCTATTTATCTTGAAATTTGAGAACTCATCCAAGTTATTAATAAATTTCAGAATCTGTTCATCATCTTTGTAAATTTGCCAATGATTCGTGTTGTTTGGGACTGACGGCCTATAATTAATCTCAAGGGTACAGTCTCCATTCAACATTTGTTTTGAAGGTTGGAGGGTTGATGCCGCAACTGCCACTACAACAAAATAGCCCTTTAGGGGCGGTTTTGGCTTGCGGGGGTCTTGGTAAAATGCTGCCTAAAAGTTTTTTCAGAGCTTTGGAGGCGGTCTTTTAAAACTGCCCCTAAAAGTCATGAAAATTGGACTTTTGGGGGCGGTTTCTTTAAAACCGCCCCTAAAAGTCCTGAAATTTGACTTTTGGGGGTGGTTTTGGGAAAACCCCCCCCTAAAAGCCCAATTCTCATAACTTTTGGGGGCGATTTATCAAAACCCCCCGCAAAAGTCATGAGAATTGAACTTTTGGAGGTGGTTTTTTTGGAACCCCCCCTAAAATCCCAATTCTCATAACTTTTGGGGGCGGTTTGTCAAAACCCCCCCTAAAAGTCATGAGAATTGAACTTTGGGAGGCGGTTTGTTTGGAACCCCCCTTAAAAGTCACGAGAATTGAACTTTTGGAGGCGGCTGTTTGAAAAGCCCCCCTAAAATCCCTATTGTCATAACTTATGGGGGCGGTTTGTCAAAACCCCCACTAAAAGTCATGAGAATTGAACTTTTGGAGGCGGTCTTTTTGGAAACCCCCCTTAAAAGTCATGAGAATTGAACTTTTGAAGGCAGTTTTTTGGCACTCCCCTTAAAACTCATGAGAATTGAGCTTTTGGAGGTGGTTTGTTGGAGCCCCCCCCTAAAATTCATGAGAATTAAACTTTTGGAGGCGGTTATTTGGAAGCCCCCCTTAAAAGTCATGAGAATTAAACTTTTGGAGGCGGGTTTTTGAAATCCCCCTTAAAAGTCATGAGAATTGAACTTTTGGAGGTAGTTTGTTGAACTCCCCCCTAAAAGTCATGCAAATTGAAAATTTGGAGGCAGTTGTTTAAAAACCCCCCTTAAAAGTCATGATAATTGAACGTTTGGAGGCGGTTTTCTAAACCCCCCTTAAAAGAAATGAGAATTGAACTTTTGTAGGCAATTTATTGAAACCCCCCCAAAAGTCATGCGAATTGAATTTTTCGAGGAAGTTTTTTGAAAACCCCCTAAAAGTCATTTATGTATGTGGGTTAGGTGTGTCACATGGGTTCAACAATGCATCTCATCAAAACATTGGAGCTAAGCGCACACAAGCTATTGTAGTGTTAGGAAGGGTGTGCATCATCATTCAACACCATATCCCATTAGAGCTCTACAATTGAGGCAGTCATGCTAGGTTTTTCACATCAAAGATGGTTCTCACACTCCAACTTTCCATGATCCATGGTCAAAATACAAACTCATGTGCCATAACATTATCCTTTATGGCTAATGGGCCATGTGTAGGGCCCTAATCACCACATGATTCCTACACAAGGAATATTTAGCTTGCAAGTGGGTATGGTGGCCATTTCAATATTTACAACATCATGGATGGTTCTTGAAGCCTAATCCATGGTGTCCATGGTGTTAGATCAAAATCTAGTTTATAATGACTGGTACTTAACTCAAGGTCTTGTGACCTATGGGCATTTCTTTGTACGACCACATAGGCCATACGTAAGGAATATTTAGCTTTTGAGTAACACATTGTCATTTTTTTTAGTATTTTTATGTTGTGGATGGTTCTAGGAGCCTATGTTATGGTCTAGGGCCAAAATGTAGGTTCTTGGGGAATAAAACTTTATTTTGAGACTCATGGGCCATGCATAGGGACTTGAGTCATCATACATACCCTAAATAGGGAATATTTTGTTTATAGTCTAAGTTCTTGTGTTTATTTTTGCACTAATTTTGGTTTGATAAAATCCCATACAGTGATCATTCAAACCTTGATGTCAAACTCTTTGATCTAAAACCTTGGTTATAAATAACCCAAGGTCAAAGTTTATTGTGTTAGTGTGTTGATTTGGTGCAGTAGGCATGTTAGTGATTGGGTTAGGGGGTAGTGGGTTAGGGTTAGAGGGAAACTGGCTTAAGGGGATATTTTCTACAATTTCATAATGTGGTAGGCTTTGCGGAGTTTTTGGATTAGCATCGAGGCACCTAAGGGATTAGTGGGTTAGTGGGAAAGGGGTTCTGGTTTTGTTGGTACTAGTGGTTAAGTGGTTTATAAGTTATCATGTTATTTGGTTTGGGGCTAGATGTTAAGGTTAGGTACGAGGTGAGGGGGTTAGAGGTTGAAGCTTCCTAGGTGCATGAATTCATTGCATGGATCAAGTGTGCCAAGTGCATGAGTCATTTACATGGGTTGGTTGTGTTAAGTCAGTGTCTAATTAGTGGCATTATTTATGGTGGCCATTTCAATATTTGTAACACAAAGGATGGTTCTCATGGCCTGGACTGTGGCATGTGAACTAAATTTAGGGTCTAATGCCATATTAATTTTCCATGGGGTTGATGGTCCATGCATGTTAACCTAGATTACCACATAAGAATCTCTAGCCTACATGTGAGATCGTCATGATCATCATTGTCACCATCGTCGATGTCATTGTTGTTGTTGGTTTGTCCATGGTTATGTAAACCAATAAACCAACCATGGTTGAATATTTATAGGTTATGTAAACCAATAGTGGTTCTCATAACCTAAATAATGGTCCGTGGTTAATAAATTTACTATATTATTCATGGTCCATGTGTAGGTCCCTACACATAATTACTTTACCTTACAAGTGAGATATTGTGGCCATTTCAATATTTGTAACATTGACAATGGTTCTCGTGGCCTATACCATAGCCTATAAACTAATTTTAGGGCCTAATACCATATTAATTTGCTACGGGGTTGATGGTCGACCATGCATGTTAACCTAGACTACTACATATGACCTACATATGGAATATCTAGCCTATATGTAACAATTCCCTCTATTGCTCTTGAGTGATGATTAAGGTCTTGCAACATCACATAATCTCTAAAGAGTGAATCTAAGTTCAACTACAAGTGCAATATGTTGGTAATTTTTAGATCTGTAACACCAAAGATGAAAATTTTCCTGCCAATTTCAACATGCTAGTAATTTTCATTCCATCACCCTTTCTTCTAATTGTTTTCCCCTTTTTGTGAAGGGTGACTCAATTGGATTCCAATGGACAACAATTGAAACAAGCACCCCTCTATCTATAATCCAGGTTTTTTCTGCAAATTTTTCCAAATCCTCCGCCAACAAGAAGTGGAAAATAATCCAATAGTTGGACAATAAACTTAACCACGACCATTAGCCCAAAACTTGTTTCCATTCAGTGGAAATCCAGTTTTTCAATCATAGCCTTTGTCATCCGGAAGTAAAAAAATTTACCCACCAACACCTTCATAGCAAGGCTCATCATTCTGTCCATCGCAATGTCTTTTCCGAGGATAAAAGAGGTTCGAGTCTGTCTTACCTTCATAAACTTATTCTTCCTCTTCTCTTGAGAAGCCAAGCTAGTAGGGTTCCTTGAGAATGCTTCCTGAGCTCTCTTTGTGAAAATCCTCACAACAAATCTAAGAGCCGATGTATACCTCACAAGAAAGATTAAGCAGGAAAATAGAAGAAGAGTGCAGAATGGAGCAGCAGAACATAGATGCAATAGCACTCAGATAGAAGCAGAATAACATCACACTAATTCAGTAATCATAATATGAACAATAAATAATACAATGGATGGGATTTGAATGTGAAGGTGGCAATTCGAATTAAAATGCATGAGGATGGCTTATCTGCACTAGGAGTTCTAATCATCAGATCAATAGTGTTGTCATCAAAGCACAAGTGGATGTCCATGTGTCAAACTGAGCTAACTGAATGTAACTAAGTCTAACTGAATGTAGTAGGTGTAACTAATGCATGGAGCACTAATGTAGGGTGCATGAGGAGCTAACTGTAGTTAGAATAGTCAACCAAGTGTCGCTGGGTGTCCAACTGAGTGTTTCAGTTAGCTAACTACTAGTCAATCAATCCTTAAATCAAGGAACGATCCACAAATCAAGCAACTAACTGAAGTGTCACTGGTGGTAGGTGAGAGAGGGTTCCTTTCACATGTGGTAGGTGAAAGGAGGGCACATGATGGACTAGGAGGGCTGGAACTGAGTGGAAACAGGCTCCTGGGGCTAGTAAACTAAGCACTAGGTGCTGGGAGACACCATACTGATGACTGGGATTGCATGCAAAACTGACATAATGCTGGTAGGACTAGGATGGAGTATAGGAATATCCTAACACTCTTAGCATCTGAAAAACTAGGACGAGGCTCCAACAGAGGCAAGTTTTTCAGAGTGCTCCCTCCAGTTTCCAAAACCTTCTCTACCACCTTCACGCCTAAACCCGTGCCTTCTGAAGGGATAATAAGGTTTTTTCCTATCTCTCAGATAGCTAACCCCTTGCCACTTGTATTTCCATCTAAAATCTGCGCTGACAAGTCATTTGGCTGATGTGGTGGTCCTACTTCAACAAATTTGTCTAGATTTGAAAGGATTGAGGGCACACACGTTTGGAGTGTTCTCTTCTTGTACTCCTCATCCGAAATGAAGATCCCTTCCTCTTCCCAAAGGGTGTCCTCCGCCTCCCATTCCACGTCTAACAAATACTCCATTCTTTCACATATACACAGCTAAATGGAGAAAGTCTTCATGCACTTCTAAAACACCAGAAAACACTAACCCCTGTGAGTAGGTCCCTCCTTGTGGAACCTCCTAGGATGATGGTGGAATGAACTTGCATGCATACACTAACAGCCTGTATAGCCTAGGTAAATTACGAGCCATTTCAATATGAGAGCCAATGAAAATAGATCTGGATTTCTTCTTCTTTTGTTCTCGTTAGACCGCCTCACCTCCAATACATGAGAGCTAGTGCATCTTCTCCAGCTCTTAGAAAAAGAGTTTTATCTCTATTTATTTCTTTTTCAGTGAATGCAGTAATAGCTCTAGGAATCATCCTATTTATTTATTAGAAAAAGATTTTTATCTCTATTTATTTCTTTTTGTAGTATCCTTCATCCATCACACTCTCTGTATGAGCACTTAGTATCCTTCATCCATCACGCTAGACACAACAAAATGCATCATTCAGATCTGGGATTGGCATTACCATAAACGCTAGCATTGGGGCCGACTCTCAAAGCAGGGGATCCATTCAATTGGCGTGGTATAATTGAAGAACCTTGAAAGGGCAAGGTACGTCCTCATATTTTCGCACATTCTTGTTTATTCTAATCTAGTTTTAAGGTACGTCCTCATATCCTCTCTATATAAATCTTGATTTATTCTATTGAAAGCATGGTTTATCTTAATTAATTTAATGGTAGAATGAGTACCTGTTTAAGCATGATTCATTTGTAAATTTTGAGTGCCCTAGTTAATGATTGTTCAATAGCCTGGCTGTAATGGACTAGATTGCACCAGCTTCAGATTCTTTATGGGCATACGCACTTGGATAGACATTATCAACTGAATCCACAATTAGCATACTCGTATCTTGTTGCTTACCAATGTCATCACCTCCAGAAGGAATCTCCATAGATGAGAAAGTCATGGCAGAAGATTCCAGCTTGTTTGATTGTTGCACCTCATGGTCAAATCATTTTATGTCTATAACATATCAAGAACGTTGGATTACATAAGTACAAATTCATATTAATGAATACTAAAGAGACACACTTTACCTAAAGACAAATTATTAGACCAAGTTGATCTTAATAACTAAATCCTAAGTTTTTAAATATCCTAACACTAGAAAATTCCTCTATTAGCTGCCTAGTCGACTTCCAACTAGTTGTCTTTCCTAGTCAAGTATTTATTGTGTCTCGACTATGTCTAAAAGATATAGAGGTGTGATGAGCCTATAGAGCCTATTGTTCCAACACTTGGAATCCATTGTTATTCACTTTGGAAATTATGTGTTATTCCAACACCTATAGGTTCAACATCTAATACTGAAGAAATCTCAAGGGAAATACAATTAGGTCATGAAAAATTAGCACAAGATTGAAAACATTCCAAGTACGAGACAAAGCTTAGTTACACCTTAAAAAATAAAGGTTATAGGAGCTAAAACATAAAATCAAGTCCCTAAGATAAGGACCTTTTAGGAATTGGACAAGGTAGGCAAATATAATGCTTATACAATCAATATTCCACCTTCTATGTGCTTTTACTGATTGCTAAATGTAAACTCTAGGACCCATCCATCCTTAATGAGGATGAAGAGGACCAAGTCTTACTTTTTTTAAGAATATTTGGCACCATATACGCATAAGCAAAATTGACATATGACATCATTTTGCAAAAGAATATAAGGATATAGTTAGGAGGGTTCAATAAGAAATTTGTAGAGGTCAACAACTAGCTGTTTGGAAGCTACCAAGGAAAGCCAAAGTGTATTCCAAAGAGAAAGTTAAGGAATTTACTTACATCTCCTTTGGATCTTAAGATTTTAGAGACCAAAATCATTCAAAAATGGGAGGGCTAACCCAAAATGGATCTACATAATTTCTTTATGACCTTATCGATGTTCTTAAATTGGGAATATACACCTTGGGACATAGAAGGATTGGTTGGACTAGATACCAAAAGCCAAACAAACCATAATTGAAAACCCTCTAATTTGAGGTAAAATAAGTGGTAATTTAGGGTCTTATACCTTCAAGAAATTCATTCCTGAGGTCCTTAGTGCATTATGTCACTAAATATATATTCAATGAGGTTCTTTTTTATTGAATAGATTCTGTATGTGAAATGTTTTCCATCAATGAAGAAACTATCCAATTATTCCTCATAAGTTCTGACAACCATAGTATTTCACCATAATTCACATATCTGTAACTAATAATGTAAAAGAATCCGCTAGAGACCTATAAAATCACCATGAAAAATCTAATAAGGTTCTAAAACCATAAAATAACATTAAGTATAGCTATAAAAACTAAAGAAGGAAGGAAACTACAAGTTCACATTCTTTAGCCATTATTATTGTTTCATAATATGAGTAGAAGTGTGAAGAAGATACTATCAAATTAGAGAAAGCGAGATAAACAATTTATAGAGGAATACACCACTCTAACCTATAGAGGATAACCACTATACCCACACACCCCATGGAAAACTATATTGTTAGATATATAATAAATTATAAACATGAATTAACTACAAATTTTTTTTTTTTGTAAAAATAACACAAGCCAAACCAAAAAAAATCATTGCAAGATTTCGTAGTCCACACTTTCCATCACTTGTAGCCATGAAAGCTTTTCCATTTTCCATTGTTTGGAGCAATGGGAATAGGTGGTTGTGTGCATCAAGGAGAAAATGGCTCTATGTCTTCGACCACAGTATTACCTCGATAATTTCTTGCTCTGCAAGGAGAGGGATCCAAATTCCATGGTGGCCCATTCAACTTGGGATGTTGGCGCCATAATTTTGGCTTTGGTAGGTCGAAGGGAGGTGTCTTAGGGCCTGAGAGGCCAATTCTTGTTACCCTAATTTATTTTTGTTGAAGTTTTTGGCCGACTTCCATACCTTGGTTGGTGCCAAATATTTCGATTTGTCTGGACGAGGTGTCTTGATGGTTTAGAGAGGTATTTAGCAAGGAATTGAACTGTTTCATCTCTATTCCAAGGGTTTCATGTATGTCCATAGTGTCGATCTGGTGAAATTAGGGGTCAAAATAGTATATATATACATCAATGCAGTGCCATGGATAGAGCTTCCATTGACAGAACATGGAGCTAGTTGTTGAAAAGGCATTTGAAAGTGAAGGAATTGGCTGAGAAGAATACCACTATAACGAATTTGCAGCCGAATTTGAACGTTGATAAGGAATTGGCCAAGCAGAAGACCTTTGCAGTGAATTTGGAGGTTAGTTATGTCTTTCTTTGTCTCTTGAAGGTCGTTGCAAATTTATATTTTGTTTGTGAAAAGATGCATAGACAATGCCATTAAGGAACACATGCATATGTTTATTGTTGGGTTTGGTTGTGAATGGATATACTTGCTTCAATGTATGCACCATGTTTGGAATTTTAATTGTGAGAGTAAAAATTGATGAGAAAATGGGAAAATAGAGGCACACACTTTTTTGTTTGGTAAAGGAAAAACAACCTTATAGATTTAATTGTTACGATTTTGACGCTTTTTTCTCACGCAACCTAGGGTGTTTAATTCTCTAAACCCATGGTTGAAAGTAATATCTTGAAATACTCCAAATGTTGACTCCACCTACTCTACTAGAGTGTGTCGAGAGATGTCTTGAATCTGGAACTGATCCTTCATTCAGATTATAGTCTTGAGGGAGTCTCAATATACCTGTATCTGAAATATGCCTATATCTATAGCAGTTTTGAGCAAAAGTAATAGTGTTGTTGATTCCCCCACATTGTTTGTTCCTCTCCCCATGTTTTCCTTTACCAGTAAGTAATGAGCAGTTGAAATGTGGAGGATTCACTCAACACTACATGCTTGGCTAGGACCTTGGCACATCCCATAAAAGAATCCCATGTAATGGATTTGGCAATGATCACCTCCTCCAAGCACCTAACAGGTTTTAGCTTTGGAACTTCTTTGTAGAACTTAAGTATTGAGTGTACCTGAATGATAATATGGAAGGATGGAGTAGCTTTTTCTTCAAAAAAGGTGCAGATTCCTAGCCAACCAAATGTCCAATACCACCAACAAAGGAACTGCCCTAATCTGCTTAAGGTCCCTTCTGATATACCATTCCTTTAGATGGCCTTCTATGGTAGGTTTGCTCCATAAATTTTGCAACCCCAAACACTCTACATCTTTCCAAAATTCACGTGAAAAGGTACCATTTAAGAAAAGGTGCTATGTGTTCTCCTCATTATTCATGCAAAGTATACAAATCCCAGGCATAGCCCTGTTTCTTTTTCGCACCAGTTCCCAACTTAGAACCTTATTATTTAAGTCTAACCACATGAACAGGGTCTAAGGAGGAACAAAAGGCTCTTTTATCCTAGTGCAAGGTTCCCCTCCACACTATTCTAAGATTTGGCACAAGTGTTCCATATTCAATTGTGTTTTGAGCTTGCATTGTAATTTTTAGTGACAAATTAACAAAAAATCAACTTTTTGCTAGCCCATGAAAATCTCTTATCCATTAGGGCTTGAGTACATATAGCATTCCTTTGTTTCTAGTTTAAAAATATAATTTCAATTTGAATAGGTTCACAAGTAACACAAAACTCAACAACCAAGTTAATTTGTTGCATAACAGAGCATCTTTCCATGCGAAGGGGGACAAGGAGAAGTTGAACCTATAAGTTTGAGCTCACTCCTAGTGAAAATTGCCAAAGGAATGAAGCCATAAAAAAATGTTAGAGGCTTGCAAGTCTCCCATAGAAAGGACATGAGGTATGGGAAACTCCAAGATGGATAAATATATGGCTTGTGGCAAGCCTTCCTAAGATAAAGGAACAAGCAAAGAAGGATTTTTAAGCTTCTCAAAGGGATTGACATAGTTGTAAGGTGAAAGAGCGAGGTGGAATGTTTTGACTTAAGCCTCTAGGTTTTATTGAGCTGGGTCGAGAACCATGGTGTTTCACTAGAGTCTTTACTTCGTTTAAGAGGATAGGTGATGACCATAGTGGATGTTCATTGAGAGAAAGGACAAATATAAATCCTAACTCTTTCCAATTCACTAAAGGCTTAATGACCTCCCAGAATTTCCAAAATTCCAAATGCTTTGGGAAACACAAGTTCCTTTGATTTAGCGAAGGTCGGGGTGAAGATTTAGGTTTCTAGATTTAAGCTTAACCATGATTTATTGCCATAAGGAGCTCTTGAACAGATACAATTCTTTAAGAGCACCTTCCCTGCCTTCATTCCTTCAAGGGTTCCAATGATCCACTTGGCTAATAGAGTTTGGGCTTGCATGTGTTTCTAGGAACCCCACCCCACCGTAGTCCATGGGAGGGATTCTCTAGTATTTTATAGGCATGGGCTGCATGAGTCCAATAGGAGGCATAGTAGATATGGATTGCAGTCAAATTTTTATGCATATTTGAAATTTATTAGCTGAGGTAAAGGGTTTAGGTAGCACCCTTGGCGATAGTGTCCAAAAGCGTAACCCTATTTTTTTTAGACAGTGTGCCTTAGCTGCATTGATAGAAATGACTAGAATAGGATTCAATCTCCTGAAAACAAAGGGCATGCTTGGATCAATCATTATTTATGATTCCTCTAGTTGTGAGAAAATATAGAATGTGAACCATTTTTTATTTTGACATTTTTGTCAGATTTGGAGAAAGGTGCCACATAATAGATTAAATTAGGTAGACTTCATGGGGACAAAGTGAACCTGCCACCATTAAATGTAGCCACTAATTATTGGAAAGGGATCTTCACTGGATTTTTGAAATTAGATGGTTTTATTATGGATACAGGATAATAGTCATTATTTCATTTTTGCTATTTCCATGGCCCTAGGACTTCATATTCCTTATTCTTGAATTAGTAAACATCTTCAGTGGGAAAAATGTAGCAAGAAATTTGAATTTGGAGATTTCCTCTCCAAAGGGCAGTAATTTTCCTTAAAATAGAATAAAACTCTTTCGTTGATTATGGTAGTTATAGAGCACTAAATGTGAAAGCATGTAGAAGATGAATTTGTGATTCTTGAATATTCAAATTACATATATATAGAGTTACACAATTGCACTTTTCAAAGCAACATGTTATTTTGAATGGGCCTGAGTTTAACCATGTGTTATTTGGAAGTATATTGTATAATGTTTTTTTTTTATTCTTTCATGCACTTAATTCTTAAGTCAATTCGTTAGTGTACATGTTTGTTAATGTGCATAGAAGAATTATAAACCAAACCTAATCCTTGTCGAACCCAAACCATGTGACTTAGCCACCTGGAACCTTTGACCAGGTTCTCCCAATCAATCTATTTACCATAGTCCCAACATATAACAAACCTAATCCTTGTCGAACCCAAACCATGTGACTTAGCCACCTGGAACCTTTGACCAGGTTCTCCCAACCAATCTCTTTACCACAATCCCAACATATAATGGTACAAGGTAGCTGCACTCTACTACCAAGTGGGAGTGCTACATGAGTACATTTCTAGGGAGTACTATGTTTTGAGACCATTTCTGGGTAGTACTCTGTTTTGATACACTTCACTGCTATAGAATCTCTATTCAAGAGGATGAGCCTTGTTATTACTCTTTGGTTTATGCTCCGTACCTTAATTCTGTCACCACTGTCGACATTTTTATCATTAGCATGATTCTTGTTACTAAATCTTCAACACTGTGCCTTGTCTCAGATTCGAGTCATAATTGCCAGTGCTTTGTTCAACAGGTTAGAGTTGTTACCTGGAATGGAATACATGACAGCTTTCCATAGAGTACTCAAGATTCTCGTGGAAAAGAGTCTCATTCTCATGAAATTGACAATCCAATTGCAGCAAAATATTACCCATATGACAAAGAAGACATGATTTGGACATATTCCACTAAATGTGGCTCAACAAAGAGGCCTTGAAAAAGTAGCATCCATTGGTGAAAAATCAAGTGGATCAAATAATGGATTTTGTTAAGATTAACTGGTGCTCTTGCTATTTCCTTGTCCAGATCTATAGACAGTGATAGGAATGATGAGAGACATAAATTACTGCCCCGAGAAATTGTTCAGCGAGGCTTGAAAGAATGAGGAGAAAATAAAGAAATAGTGTCCTTATTTTCACCTAATTACAGGCAGGTGGATTTACCAAAGGATCATATCAATAGGAATTGATTGGAAAACAAGATTACCTGTGCATATTTATTTTCCCCTGAAGAACCATACCTTAATTAGTCAACTTTATTTCATGCCAAGGCACATATGAATGATAGGCTACCCCTCTTAGTAAACTTTGTAGAAGAACATCCTATAGGAACAAGAGAATTAAATATGGGGATAAGTTGATACTCAGCTCAGTAAGGGTGTTATGCAGTTCATTATATAATATATGGAGTTAATTACTATTAGATTATTGACTACATTTCTAGTCATAACACCCAAAACAAAAAAATGTGGAGAACTTGCAAATGTTCAACCCTGCCAGCTTAAATGAAGGGTAGAAAAATGAATGCATACCATCTTCAAATTATCTTTGTAGAGCCCAATCATATGATGACATATTATTTGTTATTCAATGACTAAGCTGTAAGCTTATTATGCCCTAAACTCAACAAGGAAATTAACCAAATTAATCCCTGAATACCATGCACAATGAATGTTGGATGAAAGTTACTCGAACCCAAAGTGTTGAAGCAGAACTTGAGGCAAGGTAACCAACATGATATGGGTTAAATGAATATAAGCAATGCCTAAATTTAGACCATCGTGCCAACTATACTAAGAAAACCTTCCATTATCAAGCTTTCTTCAAAAGTTGCGATTTAATATAGAGGAAGGGTGCACAATGTTTAATGTGGAGATTCTAGCAGGCAACTTTTGACAGAATCTCCACATTACAATTGTGCACCCTTCCTCTATCTTAAATCACAGCTTTTGAAGAAAGCTTGAAAATGGAAGGTTTTCATTATTCAATAGTAAATTGAATCACCAAACCTTGAAATTGCAAGATTTTCAACAGTAAATTTGAATGATTTTTTCTTATGCATGCTGCTGAGGTGTGCCATTTTACTGGGATAAAGGTGTTCTCCATCTTTCCAATCCGGAATAAATGTCTTTCCTTTCCTGCTAGACATGCTTCTTCTCTACAATACTTGATCCTGAAGTAGCATTGTCTGTTGATTTGACAACAACTCTTCACCTCTAGGAAATAGCCTCGACAAACTGCTGAGCATTCATTCACTAGGGAACAAATGCCCATATATCGAGGTAGTTCCAAACACTGATTATTTTGTCTCATCTCCTCCAAAATCTTGAAAGGTCCATATTTGATGGGCCTTATTTTCCAATATGGCACTTTAAACCTACCCTTTTGTAGATGCAACCACACTTTACATGAGATTCTTACAAGCTCATTTGCACTTGTCTGATTTGTTGAAATCGCCCCAAAAATCTTACAACCAAAAGTTGCTGCTGTTTCTCATCCTTGTTTCCAGGGTTAAGGGAACACTACCATGCCACTTAATGAATTAATAAATAGAATCAAATCATTTCAATGTATCATGGCTCAAGAGCAAGCATTTGTAATCTTGAAGCAAAAGCATCTGCAATGCATTGGTTTGAAGTTTGGCAAACCCACAATTGTTGTTTGAGACTGAAGTTGAGGTCTGGCCAATTCATAATGCCCTTGGTCTTTTCTGGATCTGTATGAAATTTGCTGTGGGCATCAACAAAGCCTATTAACAACAAACTGTCTCTTGCAAACTAACATTTATTCGTGTTAGCTTCCAAACTGTGCTCTTGAAGAGTTTGAATTTCTATCTCCCAAATGTTGCACATACTCCTTCCAAGTTTTCCTAAAAATGATACATTCAAATAAACAATCACCAAAAGTTCGAGTAATGGTCTCCCAAGAGCCATTTCTTATTTATAAAGGCTCTCCAAGATGCACAACATTGAATGAATTACCTTTCATGTCAGAGGCGAGAATGTGCACCTCTTCAGGAAAAGAAAAGATTCTTCTGACATGAGCACATGTAAAACTCTATTTTAGAATCGGTTTATCTTTCAAAACAATGAAGAAAATCCATGATTGTAATTGCCGTAAAATATAGCATCACTTAAAATCTACTAAATTGGGATACAGATACATGCTATGATGAACAAGATAATACAATTATTTTACAGGATCTGAGAACTTTCATCCTCAAGCTTTGGAGGGAACATGAACTGCTTCCTATCGCCTACCTTTGACCAAGTGCTCCCAACCAATGTCATTACCACAGTCACTACATGTAATTCTACATGGGGGATTCACTCCACTTTTAAGCAGGCGACTTGCATGAGTCTTGTTGTTACATTTCTAAGTAGTGCTCTGTAGAGAGATGGTGTTACTACTGCTTGACCTCTATTCAATCGGAGGAACCCTGTTATTACATCTCTGGTTTATGCTTTGTGCTGCAACTCTGTCACCACTGTTGAAATTTTGATCATTAGCATGATTCTTGTTACTAAACTTTGGCACTGTGGCTTGTCCTATATTCAAGTCATAATTCCCAGTGTTCTGTTCAATAGGCTGAGTTGTTACCTGGACAAACTCAATGTGAGAGATTTCCATGGAATGCTTGAGATTTTTTTATTCCATGAACTTCTTAAAATTTTCCCATGCCATATCCTGCTCTTCTTTGGAAAGTCTTTCATCTTCATTCTCCTAGAGAAGGGTCTCATGTTCATGATAATTGGCAATCCAACTGCAACAAAATAATTCCCAGATCACAAACATAACTTGATTAGGACAAACTCCACTGTTAGGAAAAATAAATATTTCTGTATTGTTAAGAGTTTACCTCGAGTAATGATCTTTAAGTATTATTTTCATAAAAGCAGCATTTGTTGATGAAGAACCAAGCATATCAACTGATGGATTTTCATTAGAATTAACTAGAGATTCTGCAGTATTCTCTAGCTGGGTCAATCTTAGCTCTCTCATTCTGTCAGAATTATTGACAGTATTGTCATTATCTTCAAGATTGAATAGAAGTAAAACTTCCTCTTTAGTCATGGACCTGTGAACCTGTTGATTATCGACAACTCTTGCTGCGAGACCCTCCTTTGCTACCTGTTAAACTGATAATCCAGTCAGATAGGATATGTGTCATACCAAACTATAACAAATATAATTGTTGCAAGAAAATAGAGATTGTTACCTGCTGCTTATAGATTTTTTCCTCCATTGTTCCATGAGCAACCAAGCGATAGGTGTAAACATGCTTTGTCTATCCAAATCTGTAGATAGAGATGGGAATTTGAATATTTTATACATGCATTCTTTGGTAAGACTTACTTCAAATATTGACCAAAGAAATTGTTTAAGATTTGGAAGAATAATAAGGAAATATAATAAAACTAAGGAGATTATTATAGAATATTCATTTGCCCCTAGAGAAACACACTTGTAGTCAATTTAATTTCATCCTAGGGCACATGTGAATGACAAAGCCAGTCGTCTCAGTGAACCTTTCTAGGGAAACATCCTATAAGAACAAAGGCATTGAATTATCAACTTTTCCACTTTAACACTACCAGTTGGGTCACTATGTTAAAGTAATCTTCAGTAACATGTAATCAACTGGTTTAATTTGTAATAAAAGAGATAGGTGAAGATATACTTACCTGGGTGTGGAGCATTTCCTGTTATATACTCAGAAATGTTACTTTCAGAAAAGACTGTGCCTCTTAGAGGCTAATCAACACTAGGAACCAAGTGACCCTATTAAAGGGTTAGTACAAACCTGAGAGAGAGAGTTGACTGGACTGAGGTACAGTCAATCAGAAGTGGTCAAATACAGTAAAAAACACACTGGCAGTATCAGGACTCAAAACAAGAGGTCTGATGAAGAACTCAATACAAGATGTAATTAAACAAAGTCACAACACAAAAAAAAATTCTGATAAGTAATAATACAAAGGAACAGACCTCAACAAGATCTCAGTACAAAAAAACAAGTCAAAACAAGTCTCAGCAAACTGGATCAAGTTTAGGGTACTTCATTAAAAAAAACATAGAGAAGACCTCAATAGCTATGACCTTCAAAGAAGTACTCAGATCAGTTCTAGAACAAGCTGGTTGATCACTATAAATTTCTGATCATATCCCAAGGCTCACGCCCTCCACCAAATTTGACTTTCTGGCCTCACGGCCTATAAAAGAAATACAACCAGCAGGTTAAGGATAAACTCAAAGGCCTTATGGCTTCCACCAACATTTAGATCTAGAACATATAATTGAGACTTAAGGTTACGGGTTTAGACTTAAATCTGTATCTTAGCAGCGTCTCTCTTTTACTATTTCTCCTCCACCCAGCACCACTACAATCTCCTCAGAACATAGCCACAATATACAGTTAATGCATACTGAAATTTACATTAATCTACTATTGCAAGAATCTGCCTCTTTCACAAGTTTAAATAGACTTCATTGCAAGCCATAAGAATCTACAATCATCCATCTTACCAACAGAATATTAATTTGGCCATAAGGTTCATTTTTCCTTTCTGCCATATATCTACTGCAAGGGCAAGATATCGCACTACTTATGAGCAAGTCTCAAGCCCACGCAACAGATTCATGACCTCAAGGCTAGTACTCCCACCATGGTAGAGTACTTGCAACACCTTGGTCTTCTTCATTGGCAAAGTGATTGCAAGCGTCTTCTTGAAGATATCCTTCATCTATTCTGAAAAGTTGCTAATATGCCCTTGAAGGAACCTCCATGCCATAGAGCGCCTCAGCCAGATGCGTTAGACCTTGGACATTGATGCTATCCATAGCAGCTATATTATTAGTACCAAATGGGTATTTCATAGATGAAGAAGCCTATGCAATCTGACTAAGGATTTGATGTGGGGGGTTCTTGTCTTCATTCTGTATATTGGCACTACAATCACTGCCTAGGCTAAAAGATCCCTCTTTATCATTAAGTAACATTAACCTGAACAGCTTAAAATCCATCTTCTCCAAACCCATATCTTTCTCTTTGAAGAGCAGTGTAAAATCATTGAAAGGCTTAACGTCAATATCATTCTCCTCGCCCACAGCATCTGATTGCAAGCGTCTTCTTGAAGATATCCTTCATCTATTCTGAAAAGTTGTTGATATCCCTTTGAAGGAACCTCCATGCCACAGAGCGCCTCAGCCAGATGCATTAGACCTTGGTCATTGATGCTATCCATAGCAGCTATATTATTAGTACCAGATGTGTATTTCATAGATGAAGAAGCCTGTGCAATCTGACTAAGGATTTGACGTGGGGGGTTCCTGTCTTCATTCCGTATATTGACACTACAATCACTGCCTAGGCTAAAAGATCCCTCTTTCTCATTCAATAACATTAACCTGAATGGCTTAAAATCCATCTTCTCCGAACCCATATCTTTCTCTTTGAAGAGCAGTGTAAAATCACTAAAAGGCTTAATGTCAATATCATTCTCCTTGCCCAAAGAATTTGCTACAAGTTTCTTGCTATTTTCAATGGTGCTTGTTATCTTCATTGATGTACCAATGTCACTATCATTGTCCTCTTTGCAGCAATCAACTTCTTCCAGCTTTTCTTTCAGACCCTCCAGCTGCAACATGACAGCATCAGAAACTGCAAAAGAAATAATATATTTTGCTTCACATTTAGTTTTTTTTCTTGCAACTTTGAAAAGGAAAAGAAAAGTTCTCATTTCTGCAACTTTGCTGTAACTGAAACTATATTTTTCTTTCCTTTCTACTCACCCTCCAAATAAAATTCCAAAGCTTCTCTTCAAAACGTAGAGGAGACAGAAAAAGATCCAGGACAGGGGATTCTACCAGCAGCCATGGGTTTGGTCACTTGGCAATTTCCAGGATTAAATTTGATTTTGAATTGATGAAGCTTAGGAATTCAATCATAACTCTTTGCTTATTGACATCTAAAATCTCACAATGGTTTGAAAGGTCTACTTTAGACAGTTAGGAATTGTTTATCATGATAATTCAGCGATTTATGAGTTTGTACAACAGTATAGGGTAAGAATGGAACTCATGACTCATGGATGATTTGAACAGGTTACCTTAGACTCCATTGCGGTGTCCACTTTGCAGTTCTCAAAGAAACCCCTCATATAAAAGAAAAGAAAAATAAAAAACAAATCAAATTCTTAAGGTTCTTTCTATTTCTAAAACCCAAATGTAAACCTTACTTTTTAGCCAAATTTTTGTTTTTTGATTCTTGTCGTTCTAAAATTGATCAGTATGAAAGATGTATTCAGTGGGAAATAACATATAGAAAGACCCAATCTAAAAAATTCACTGGTTCATCCATTGGTTATACTTTCCAACCTCAGCATGGATATTTTCATTTTCCTGCTGCAGTCCCTCAAAATCAGACTTCAAAGTATCATAACTAGCTTTGAGAACGCTGTGATCTCTCTCAAGCTGCTTGGTCTTCCATCTTTCCCTTATGTTCTGGAACCAAATAGCTACCTGACAGGGTTGAAGGCCAAGCTCTTGATATCTCCAGTGTAGATGTTAGGAAAGATTATTTGGATAGCATTTGAGTGCCCCCCAGCTCTACCCAGCCTAGTCCACTCAGTCCCAAACATTCTGTAGATGACATTATTAGACTTTGCATTGGTACCTTCATCATTCATGGTGGTTGATGATGATTGAGACAACTCTTCATCCAATGCTATTCCTACTTCGAGTTTAGAGTAGTGGTTCTATTATTTTCTCCTCCTTTTACATATTGATGTATTTATCTTTAGTTCTCGTTAGAGTTTTTTTCTTTTTGTTTATCCCTAAGTTGCCATGGTAGGTGTATTGGTATGAAAATTTTGACATCAACCAATGATTAGATAAACAATAATTTGGGAACTTTTTCATTGATATAAATTTGAAAAACCAATAACAATAGTTATGATTTTTAACTTTTAAGTTACATGCATGCAAAAATTGCCTAATAGCATTTCAAAATTGAAAAAAAAAGTACAACATAGTGTTAGGGTTCAAGGCCCATGTCTTTAGCATTTATTTCATTTTCATTATCGATTAGGCTCAGGTCCTTTGTCAGTAGGATTTTTAGGCAAACATTGATCTCAAGCATTGAGTCATTTGTATCATCTAGAACTGTAGTTGGAAGCAGTTCAACATGGCCATTTGGATGCAGCACCTTGTCCACATGCATAACATAATTCGTGTATCTATCTTATTTCTTGCAACGACCCTCCTAGTGCATCGGAAACATTGGGTCTTTTGGAGCAATGAGACAAAGTGTTCTATGAATGTTGACTAATTTTTTTTCTTTCTCCGATCCCAACCGATTTTCATTCATTCAATGGATGAAAGAATAAGTGCTACAATTCTTCTCAGAAGAAAAGGAATTGTCTACCAGTGAAAGTAACTATGTGGCAAATGTCTATAGCCTCGAGCATGAGCACCATGAAGCCACTACCAATTGATTGGATCCTTGCTCTTATGCCTATATTTTATGGTATCATGTAATCCAAACACAATTAGCCCTTGAGAGAATTGGGCAAACTGATTATGGATGTCATATGCCTCCTTTGTAGATCCATAAATCTTCCTAACTGCAGTCATGAAACGTTGATCACCTCTCTATATTGGTAAGGGGGCCTCTTTTTTGTTCTCTTGGTGTCATACCATTTTTGGATGAAGGGTATACATTGCCATGTGAAGTGGTGTATTCAGTATATTCCACCGCCCATGTATGAATTTTTTGCAATTGTGGCCATACAACAGATGAACAACATAGAGTAATGAATATTTCTTGCAACTATTTGCAGCTGCACCTTCCAGCAGCTACAGTATAGGAATTTCTTCAGTTGTGTGCTATACTAACAAAGTTGCATTCCATGGCAATGCAGATTCTAGAGAGAGGTGGATTGTCTTCCCTTTTGAGTCTTCCTAGAAGTTGTTTTTTCCCAGGTTTCGATAGTGTGGCAGCAACTATTATACGCCATCTTCTCGAGGATCCTCAGACTCTTCAGATTGCCATGGAGGTAGAGATACAACAGACTCTAATGAACATTTTAAATCATCATGGTGGTCGTGTTTCTCCTTGAACATTTTTTTACGTCTATGGCTCCAGTCATTTCTCGAGATCCAACAATTTTTATGTAGGCTGCTGCGATGGTTTGTCAATTATAGATAGTGGGAGGAAGGCAAAATATCATTTTGTCAAAGGAGAAAGAGGATAAGGAGAAAGGTAAAGAGAAGGAGACATTGAAGGAGAAGGACAAAGAAAAATATAAAGGCAAAGGTTCTGGACAGACTGAAGCAGGAGTTCCATCTGTTGATTTTGGTCGGGTGCCACATGATGGGCTGGGAAAATCTGCCAAGGGTCATAAGAAAATTCCTCATAGCTTTACACAAGTTATAGATCAACTTTTAGAGGTTATATTGCACTATCCGCCACCAACACAGGAGGGTGAATGCACAGGTTCAACAACAGCGATGGAGGTTGATGAATCTACTCCAAAGGAAAAAAGAAAAGCAAAGCTTGATGATTCTGCTCCAAAGGAAAAAAGAAAAGCAAAGCTTGATGAATCAACAAAATTAGAAAGTGGCAAGGTTTCTGAAAGCTCTGTAGGGTTGGCAAAAGTTGCTTTTATTTTGAAGTTGATGAGTGACATTCTTCTCATGTATATACACGCAGTTAGTGTAGTCCTGCGGCGGGATTCAGAAAGTAGTCAAGGTCGTGGTCCTTGCCAAGCTTGTTTTCTGTGTAAATTGTAGTTTTTAACATCCTAGTCCCATTTAAGAATTTTTGTCTCAGCTTCACGAGTATGTCTAGTTATTTCTTAGTTGGATTAGATATACATGACGTATTTTAACTCTTTCCATAAGGGATAAACCTGTACATTAGGGTTAGAATTCTATCTTTTCCTAGATGTAATAAGGAAAGTCTTGGAAAATACCCTATTGATATTGCAATATTGGTATTTTCGTGTATCCTCAAAGTTTTTGATGTTTGGATTTGCTATGAAGGAATTTTTTTTCAATATATGCCATTTTGGATTTGAGAGCACGACAAGGAACTTAGGCCCGTTTTTCAATACTTAGCCAATTTTTCCAATGGCAAGCATTTTTCTGGCATATATGTCATGTCTACAATAAGAATCAATGCACTATGTTATGAAATGCATATCACATGATTGAAATTTGTGTCTACAAATTGTATGCAATTTTTTTCAACATTTTTGTTGTTTTAGTAAGTAATCGAAAAGTTTGGAATTATAGTTCTTATGCCTTATGAGGATTGCAAAGAGCAGGTTGCTCTTGCATGATAATCTGTAGATATTTGGGTACATGTGGATATCCTGTTACAATCATCTCCTGAACATTCTTATTGTCTTTTCTTAGACTTAAAATAATGCAATATGGGTGTTAATATTGCTCATCTTCTTATTGTCTTTTCTTATTGTGTTAATATTGTTAAAGGGTGCTAGCTCAATGGTAGAGCGCCTGCCTTACAAGCAGGAGGATGGTGGTTCGATTCCTCTGTACCCTATTGATATTGCAATATTAGTATTTTTAATAAAATATATTTTATTATGATTTATTATGGCTATAGAGGGGGTTTCAAACCGTATTTGTATGTTTCTACAAGGGAGGTTTTAAGCCACCTTCATATGTCACTACGAGGGGGGTTCTAAGCCACCCTCATATGTCTCTACGAGGGGGGTTCCAAACCACCCCTATAGGCATCTATGAGGGGGGTTACAAAACTCCCCTATAGGCATCTACGAGGGGGGTTGCAAACTACCCCTATAAGGCTCTACGAGGGGGGTTCAAAACCACCCCTATAAGCCTCTACGAGGGGGGTTCTAAACTGCCCCTATAGGCCTCTACAAGGGGGGTTCCAAACCGCCCCTATAGGACTATACAAGGGGGGTTAACAATTGTCCCTATAGGCCTCTACGAGGGGGGTTTGAAACCACCCTTATAGTCCTCTATGAGGGGGGTTCCAAACCGCCCTTGTAGGTTTGTATGAGGGGGATTATGAGGGGGGTTCACAACTGCCCTCATAGGTCTCTATGAAGGGGGTTCAAAACTGCCCCCATAGGTCTCTATGAAGGGGTCTACGAGGGGGGTTTAAAACCGCCTTCGTAGACCTCTACGAGCAGGGTCACAAACTGCCCCCAAAAGTCACTTTTGGGGGCGGTTCCAATCTCGTCAAAAATCGCCCTTAAAGGGAAAAAATTTTAACATCGGTGCCTTTAGGAGCGGTTTTTCCAAAACCCCCCCTATAGGTCACTTTTGGGGGCGGAAGACAACCCCACCTAAAGACCAAAAATGTAGTAGTGTGCCAATCTATCTGCCGCAATGTTCTCTTCTCTATGGTTTTTTTTATGTTTAGTGCATCAAAGTACTCCATGGTGTCCCATATTGCATTTCTATACCTCTTAAGCCTTTTACAGTGGCATGCAAAATTACCTTTAATCTGTTGCACTACTGAGTCAGAATCTCCTTTTATACTAAGCATCTTTATTTTCATGTCTTTAACAATCTCTATGCCTAGTAGGAGTGCTTCATACTCTGCTACGTTGTTTGTGGCTTCAAATTCTAATCTGAAAGCAAAATTAAAGACTATCCCTTTGGGTGATGTTAAGACTATGCCAGCTCCTTTTCCAGCTCTAGAGAAAGCACCATCAAACTTCATTTTCCATAATCCATCAACTACTTCATCTTTCATTTCTTCATGAACAAGATCTAAGAAGGTGGAAATGATTTGGTAGGTTCCTATTTCATCAGTATTGTAGATATATTCATTTGATGGTTTCTGAGGATTCTTAACATCGTACCTTCTTTCTTTTTCTGTGTGTAGTTTGACGAGAGAATACTCGGATGCTGGAACAGTTGCATAAGACCAATCTAATTGTATTGACCCACCCAAAGTAGCACCCCACTTCCTAGAGAGTAGCATCCCCCACTTATCAGGCACATCTATGACAAGGATATCCATGGTGACATGGATGTCCAGATACTTGGCCAATTTAACAGGTTGGTCTTCAATCATTCCTTCAACTTTAACAGGTTTGGAATCCATGGCACATACATTTTGGTAAGGTCTAGTGGTTTTTAAGTTAAGCTGTTGCATAAATTTTTTAGTCATTAAGCTTGCACCAGATCCCGAATCCAACATACAATTATGTAGAAGAAGGTCACCTGTCATCAATGATACATAGAAAGGCGGGTGAGCTTCTTTTCTTGTTTCCCTGGTATGTAGGATTATAGGAGGATCCTCAAAATTATTTCCATAACTTGTTGAAGGTTGCTCTACATTATCCAAGAAAGATACCTTCTTAAGGGTAGAAGGTTTTGAAGGTGGAGGAGGTTTTTCAAATTCTATGGGATTTGAGGTATGAGGAGGAACATCATTAGCTTGAGGATCTAACATTTTCAAAAGCTTCTCTTTCTGACCAAGAATTTTACATAGCTCTAGTATGGGAACCGGAACTTTAGTGCTGGCCAACAACTACCTAAATCAAAACTCAAAGCATCAAATTCCTTTTCATTATTAATTTCTTGAGTAGTGTTAGCAATTGTTACCTTTGGAGCAGTTTGAGTAGAAGGTCCTTCCTTTGGTCTCCTTTGATATGTCATGCCTTTGAAGTTCTGACTGTTGTTGACACTAGGTGGCATCTCACCATAAATTCTAGTTATGTTATCATCCCTTTGATGACCTTGGTTGGCTTGAGTCCAACTATCCCTAGGATTTTCATAAGTGACCCCCACATGGTTGATGAAATCAAGCTCGCTTGTAGAAGTTTTAGGACCACAACCCTCAGGATAACCATGCTCTTGAACATAGCATGCATAGTAGCAATGAGATTCCTCTTGGAATTCTTTGCATGGCCTACAAAATGGTCTATATGACTCAACCATGTTAGCAGCCTCTAATTGAATAGGAGGCCTTTGTTCATGATTGGGCATTTTTCTCTGCCATGTTGGTTTCGCTGGAAAAATTCTAGGAGGTGGTTGGGGTTGAGTTATTTCAACATTAATGACCCGATTCTAAATTTCTTTTAACTGTGCCAAGTGCTTTTGCTCAGCTTCTTCCATATTTCTTTTCATTTCCTTTTTAATCTCTAGCATCTGCTTTTCATAAGCATCCTTCATAACTGATAAAGGATCTTTGTCTTTGGTTTTAGGAGCTTTTGAAGGGATTGAAGATCTAGCATATCCTTGGATGTTTGATTCTCCTGAAGACTGCATGTTCTTTTCAATTTTTACAGCCAAACTTTGAGCTTGAAGCAATGTTATGGGTTCCTTGTCTCTTATTTGATCTTTCCACTTAATGATTCTATGTAAAAATCCAATAAGGAAGCTGCAAGAGGAGCATAAGTGACATGGATGGAGTTAGATAATTCTGTGAACTTGGTGTTGAATTCATCCATGGTCTCAGTATCTGAATTCTTCCTACTGGTCAAAGATGCCACTAGATGTCTAGGTTCCTTTTTGCTGCCAAATTTGTCAAGGAAAGCAGTTTTGAAAGCTGCTATGGTGGCGAAAGAGTTCTTTGGAAAATTGTCATACTAGTTTCCAGTTTTACCATCCAAAGATAGAGTAAAAAGGGTCATGTATACATCTTCAGGTTTGTCTGTGCCACTGACATAGGAACCATAGTGTCTAGAAATTTTCTGATGTGTTGCTCAACAGATGTAGAGGCATCAGTGCCATTGAAAGTCATGAGTTTGTCGATAGCTTTTTCAAGAATGTCATGGGGTTGACCTGCTATCTGAGTGAAATTGAGTTGAGTAAAAAACTCACCCATTGTGGAAAGGAAACAATTATTGTTATTTTCTTCTAAGTTAGTGTTATCTACTTCAAACAAACTATGGATGTCCGAAATAGACTGGGATCCAAGATCTTCAAGGATCCTACTAGAACCTAGCTTGCTAAGTCTCTTCCTAAGAACCTTTTTAGGGTCAGGGATGAAACTAACCAAGCCTTCAGGGTTTGTTCTAGTTGAATACCTCAGTAAATTACTTGACAGTGGAGTCGCCAGGTGGATTCAAGTCTAATTTCAGAGAGTGATTTGACTAAAAATCTACCAAAAAAGGAAAGTAAAAGGTGGTGGAGTTTCCAGACAGATATCAAATCTATCGAAAAGGAAAAACAAACTAGAAAAAACTATGGTCGTCCAAGAACAAAAACGATTTGTCCCCGGCAACGGCACCAAAGATGTTGTCCGCCGAGATGCACACTAGTAGCATAAATCTTTCGAAAGTTGTTCCCTCACTACAAGTGGGGAAAGTGTGGCCTTGGGGGCAAGCAATAAGCCAGGTACTATCACCTGAATCCCAGCTCCTATGTTTAGGATAACTCCTAATGAAGCCAAGGGGGGTAGTCCCTACAAAGAGTTGTCTATGGCTCAATGTGTTTAAAAATATTTTTTTGATGTTTGGTGATGCAGGTGAGTGTTGTTTAGGAGTTTTGAAGATGATGAGATCACAGCTTATGATAAACACCAAATAAAGCACAATCCACGTTTCGAAACAGTATATGAATTTAACAATATAAATAAAGACTTGTGAGAGATAAAGCATCCACTGATAAATCACTTAAACAAAGGAAAAATGGCCCCAAATGATAATGAAAAGTATAAATAAACCAGTGCCTTATGGAGTCAAACAAGTGTGTAGTGCTGGGGGATGCTGAAGATACAAGTCTTAGTTACTGTTCGTGATATTGTTTTGCAAATTATCTTGGTAAATTGAAAGTTTTAATGGTCTTGATTATTAGGCTAAGAACAACAAGGTAAGCAATCGACCGAAAAGGTATACTTTTAGTGGCTTCCCCTCTGATGGTATGTCGGACCACCCAGATGTCAAGGAGTAGGTGTCTTAAGAATTAACCATTCCAATGTCTAAGACAACGGTAACTTCCGGCCCCACCAGGTTTAAGAACTTTTCCCACTACCTGAGTATGTCTTGAATAAGCAACGCCGGTTCATTGGTTGTGGGGGTGAAAATTTTATTACGTTATCGAAAAATGATCAAATCCAACACCTTTTTGAGTACTAGCCCAACCTTTTCAGGTTGGCCGAGCATACTGGTGTTGGATAGCAACCAAGATAAATTATTAAAGGGGGAAGTGAGTTGGAATGTTTTAATATTTATTTGGAGCACTGTTGGCACCCCAACAACTCCCTTTAATTTTTTACAAGATAATGGGAGCCCCATTAGAATTTTGTAAATATTTAGTTTTTGATTTCTTTTCATTTTGTATCTTGCTTGATTTGGTAGGTGATTTCTTTTCTTTCTTCCTTTGATTCATACTCTCTACTTGTCCTTTGGCGATTATTTTCATGGCTTTAAGGATTTGGTCATTTTGCCTCTCTTGGATTCTTGGTTTTGCAACAACTCAATGCATGACTTTATTTGAGATTATTTGGTCCTATTTTATGTCTTGGTTTGCTTTCATTTCATCAGCATATTTCTTTGATGGTCTCACCAATTTTTGGTCTTACATTATAATTGAATTTATGAGTACCGTAAAAGATCATAATTGATTAACTGCAAGCTTAATTTTATGAATTTAATCCATATAAAAGGTTTTATTAGTATAAGCAAGTTTTTAGTTTCGAATATGAATGATTCATTGAATTTTTTTAGGAGCCTTTAAAATAATGTCTTTAATCTCTTGATTTCCAATAAATAAAGTTGTCAACCCCCACAAATAAATATATTATTAATTTTAATTTGATGATAATAATATATTATGATTACCTTTTATAGTATCAAAATTATATATTTTTCATAAAATATCATTTTGGAAAAGTATTTTTGGGAAGACCGTTTAAAGACAAAAGGCTACCGATCAGAATTACATGTGAAGAGAAATTTAGGAATGACATCATTACTTTTTAAAAAAAAATTGCCAATTTTTTGAAATAAACTTAGGTTTTATTTTTTGACACTTTTTAAAATTAAGTTATGATGTACTTACACTTGATCGGTATGATTCTAAACTTGCAAAATATTCTTATGGAGATGAATTTAAAAGCGCTCAACATAATAAGTAAACAAGTGACCGATGAGACCTAGCCTTATCACGCTTTCATTAAAATATGAGAGGTTAACCGTTACACTAAACCTCGATAAAGGTGGAAGGTCCCACGATATTATTTGTTTTACTTGTCAAGTTCTTTTTACGAGACTGTAGAATTCCATGTTCATGCTTACCAACGAGATGAGACTGTAGTGAGAGGGATATGCGTACACGTGACAAATGAATCCTGTTATGCTTTGCCACAAATTAAGAATCTGCAGAGATTGAATTTTTTTTACGAGATAGTTGTTATTAAAATTAAAAGACATATAGCCTTCCTTTACTCATTCTAAAATCTGCATATTATTTATGTAGGTTGCAGGAAGACTCTGCATTGATAGTTTCCAGATACCGCAAAGACATTTCAACGAGAGATTCAACTAATAGAGTGTACTCAAGAGAACGTTGTATTGCTACAGGCTCGATGTTGTCATTACGGTAATTAAAAAATATTTCCCACATCATTCCATTTGGCAGCGATAGAGACCAATTCTGATGTAATCACATTACAAAATTGTTGGTATTTTACATGCTACTCCACAACAAAAGAAAACGTGCAACCGCCACCTGAGGTAAAAGAAATAAAAGACGGAACTATGAAAGGAAACGTCACCCAGTTTTATGGAGAAATTTTAGTTAGCCAGGTCAAGGAAGGAGAACACGTTTCATCAGAAAGTTAATCAGCTATTCGTGCCGCGTATAGATACCAACATATCGGATTCAACAACCAGAAGACATCTGTGCTGCGTTGAAGGGATTTACTCTACATCATTCAGTCTTCAATTTACACATCATAATCAATTCACAACCTATTTTCTGATTTGCAACAACCGAAGTTGGCATTAGATTAACAGAAGATATCTTCAACCGCCCGTGGGAATTGCAAATTATTGATTACTAACATGACACAATGCCAGATCGTAGATTTCTCCAATTATCAATCACCACCAAATCGCGCCTATGAAGGGAATTGGTTCTAGTTTTTAGCAGCATCACCATTATCATGCCGCAGATAAAGGGATCTTTTGAAGGTGTCATCACAATTCAATAAAGTTTTCTTTACTCGGAAGGTTGTAAATCATTCTCGTTGAAAGGGAATCTCCACGTTCATCCACATTGCCATAAAAAACGCATCCAATATAGATCAAGATTGCCTGAGAATCATGTCTCAAAGTTAAAGTTCGGTTCGTAAAAACAAACAGAAAAGACAATTACCAGTCACCTGAGAGGGAAAACTGCGAAGATCGAAAGATGGGAAGATTTCTATTTTTTCTCTCTCAATTTCAACCTTTGCAATAATTTACATTCTTCTTTTATTTAATACTGGTTTTGGATGTGCAAGTAAAATGATGAACCGTGAAATGTGACGGTCGTAGACAGCCGATCTGATAAGTAAAAGAATATTGCTTGATAAAGGATTTATGACGGTAAAGATTGCATAAGAGGCTGTCAGATCTCCGAGAGAAGACCAAACAAAAAGATTTGACGAAGAAGATGGCAGCCACTTTGTGAAATTCGCGAAGATTAAAAGAAGTTCAGTATACGACGACGATCAGGATTGACTTGAAGATAATGACGTATCAGAATTGAAAGCACAGAAGGATATTACGCCTGCGATGGTTGAAGAAATTTCGGATGCTGTTGCTGCTTGCATCAATCATGCCACGGATCATGAGGGTCAGCGTTTTCTTCTGTACCAGATCAGGAATTGGTTTCATTGATATGACAATTACGAAGGCATTTTAGAGTTGTAACAAAAGGGATAAAAGGCCGGAGGTTTAACGGCTGAGTTCGTTAAAGAAATTGATTGTTGTAGCTGTTGTCGAGGAGACTGTTTTTAGTCTTCTTTCCCTATATAAACAGAAGCAAAAGTAAGCAAAGATTTAACTAACAAGCATAAAATATGATATCTAATCACTAACTTTTGCAAAACATGAGATGAAATGCCTAAATGCTAACCCTTGATAAAGAAAAAGCACTAACTAGTAGTACTAACACATAACAATATTAACTTCTTTTTTTTTTTGTCTTTTGTGTTATGTTTAGGGCTCTTTGGAGATGGACGAGAAGGAGAAAAGGAGCAAACTAGAAGACAAAAAAACGAAATGGATGAAGGAGTGGAAAGAGGACGGAGCCTAAGGTGGATGAAAGAGAGACTAGAGCAAAGGTGAAGGCACAAAAAACAAGAGGAAAGAATGCCCTAAATGAGATGGACGAGAGGAGGTAAGGAGCAAATCAAAGGGGAAAACGAAAGGCTAAAGGAGGGCAAAAACGAAACTAGAAGAAGGCTTAGGAAGAAAAACGAATGGGTGAGGAGACAAAATAAAAAGATTAGGAAAAGAAGATGAAAGGCCAAAGCAAAGCAAGAGAACCAAGTGAACACAAGGTGGGATCAACCTCCAAACAAGGTGATCACTAGAACCACTAGTCCTGAAAACCTTCTAGCTAGCTAGATGTCCGCAAGGATGCTGATGGGGAAAAAGAAGCCACCACAAAACAATGTGGCCTTTGGGATTTGGGATAAAATCCCAAGGTTGCTATCTTAAGTCAAGACTTGGAAGTAGAATGCAGAAAGAAGATTAAAAGTTTGAGTAACCAAGTTTGATAGAAAAATGTTGTTGATGGAGGAAGAAGCAAGTCTCTTCTTTTGTGTTTCTTGTCTTGAGATGAGAAGAGCTTTGGAAACCTGCAAAAGAAATTGATTAGGTACTAAGAGCCACTGGTGAGCAAAGATTAGCTTGATCTCCAAGGCATTCTCCACCTTGAATGAATCTTGCAAAACTCACACAATCAAATAAGCAAAACCGAACAATATACTTCTAATATGTTAGAACATAGATTGAATAATGTAATGCTTGAAATAAAGGATGAGGTGAGAGAGATATCACCAAGACATTGTGAAAGACAACCCCAAATACTCTTGCATGGACCTCCAAAATCACTTCTTTTTTAAAAAATTCAAACAAATATCACACTGAGAATTTGGCAGAGTGTTCATGCTCAAAATCTCCATGAGAAGAGAGAAAGAATACCTCTCTTTTTATAACAAAGTACAAGCATCGGGGTAACCTAAATCGAATTGGCATCTATGAGAGCTAATGATACTAGTCATCAAATCGAATTTCAATCAAATCTCCATAAAAAATCCATGTCAATTAAGCTTGGAGTGGTAATCCTCCATGTAACTCGAGTTTGCATTAAGTGTAGGGTGGGGAGGTGGCCTCCACCTAGGCAAGGCGCCCCCCATCCCAACTTTGGAAGTATCACCATTGAATAGCTTAAAGCCATGTGTAATATTCGAGCTCCAATGTAGATGCACGTGATCCTTCAAGGTTTAATACATTGAGAAATTAGTGGGATATGGAATGAATGCTAATAGGAGCCAAGCCATGAGGTGGCTAAGGCGCCTACCATGTCTTTCCTTTCATTCCCAACCATCCATCCAATGTTTTCCACATAGCAAAGTCAAACTCCACACTTGGATATACGTGAGCCCCTCCTTAGTTAATGTATGAGCCACTATAGGGATGTCATTTGATTTACAAAGGAAACCACACTTTATGATTGCACACATTAAGGGAGGCGCCTACCATAGGCTTTAATGCCATCAACCAACCCATTCCATATGTGCCACATGCGTAATTCGCATATCCCTTCAATGTTGACATGAATGCATGCAAGACATGATCCTTGAGTGGTTTTAAAGCTTGGAGTTAACTCGAATTGACTTGAGATTTGGTGGTTGAGAGTGGGAGGTGGCCTCCACCTAGGAAAGGCACCCCCACTCCCATTAATGTAACTCGAACATTAACTACTTTATCATCTAACATCTTTTCCATGTCACAAATTCGATTTTTCACATGAAGGAAGGCGAATTCTTTTGGAGTTAATCACTGGTGCTGACTGTATAGTAGACTAGATGATGACTGAGATGATTGGAATCTTCCTTAGTGATTTGTGCCATGTCATTTAGTCACTGAAATAATCCAATTTGGATTATTTGGAGAGAATTGGACTTTTCTCCAATTATTAATTTTTTCAATTTAATTAATTAATAACCCTATTTTATTGGTTTTTGAGGAATTATTAATTAAGAGCCTAAATAACGATCTAAAACTTAGGATAAAGGTGTCCAAGGTCTAAGTATGAAGTTTGGCCTAGGAATCAAGCTTCCATTCACTAAAAAACATCCCCAGACGACTGGCATATTACAAATTGAATTTTTCCATTTAAACTATGGAAAAATTAATTATTAAAAATAATTAAAAACCCAAATCCAACGCGTCCGATCAAATTTTTTTGGACAGTGTTTTTTTTGGACGGGGACCCTATAAAATTACCATTTAATACATACATGGTGTCTAGTAGGCTTATACACATCAGTTGGGCTCTAATAACCCCCCATGGCTCGATTTTCAAAATCGGGCATTCGAGCTTTGGAGGAAGCGGGATAAAACCTCATAGATTATAGCTCGGCTATAGGAAAAGTATATTTGACAAAGGAAAAAACTCCCTGGAATACCTTAGTTGCTTAACCAAGTCATGGGGGACCGAACCACTCAAAAATCCTACTAGCACACTTATTACAAACCCCGTGGGGCCATGGTCATTTTGACTGAAAACAAAAAACTGACTAGCCAAATCTGGCTAGGCACAAAGGATGGATCATCTGATACATTGGAACACAAGCATTCATCATGTTTGTCAAATGGCGGCTCATCAGATAATCCAACTATTGTACAAATAAGTTGGTAACACTGGCCAAATATCCTAGTCTGCAGGAGGATCCCAAGGCTTGTAAAGTAAAAGCAGGACCCTGTGGACCAGAGAGGAAATGTATAATACGAGGGATGATTTTAAGGGTGAAATATAGCCCAATGGCGAATTTAGAGGGGTTTCAAACATTTGATGGGCGAATTTGTAACATGAAAAGAGTTTTTTTAATTTAATAATTTAGCCCCAAATTTATTTGACCCTCGTCAATGGGGAATCGAATCGCCAAGGCCAGATAGGCATGAGAGAGAAGCAAAATTGAATTCGTCCGACCAAATCTGGTTGAAACTGGTGATTCACCCCGTAATTTGGGTATGAAAGCCATGAAATATTGAATTCGCCCCATTTTTTCAGTAATGTAGCTTTCATATGGCGAGTTTGCCCCGTTTTATCAGTTATGTAGCCTCCAAATGGCAAGTTCGCCCCATTTTATCAGTTATGTAGCCTCCAAATGGCGAGTTCGCCCCATTTTATCAGTTATGTAGCCTCCAAATGGCGAGTTCACCCATTTGGACGATGATGCAGTTGGTTCATGGATTCTGTCAGCTAAATCGCCCTGACGCCCTCGATTTGAGTTGGGAAATGGGCAGTTGAAGTTCAGTTTATCCCTATATAATGTGGCAAGAGTCAATAGAAACCCACATCATCAGATCTTTCATCTTTGCATGAAGCTTGGTGGTGTTTTGCTTAGTTTCCTTGGGGTTTGTAGTCTTTAGAGAGGTTAGTTTTCTTCAAACCAGATACTGTGCAGACTACATTGGACAGTATGCTGTGGATGCATTCATTGTTGTATTTTCTATAGTCTTTAAACCATTGTTGAAGCTTTGAAATTTAATTTTGCAGGTGAATTTGAAAGTGAAGATAGTTTCAGTTGCATTACCTGTCATTGCAGTTGCTCAAGCGAAAAATTCGTCAACAACCTGGGTCATCTTAGACAAGTATGTTTCCATCCTCTATACATATGAAGTTCCAACATTGTAAACTGTGAATCACTGGAATGACAAATTAGTATTTAATTTGGGGTTTTATAATGCCTTCTGAATCCCCATTGAAGACTGAAGTTTTAGGATTGTTATGAAGTGAGCTTCATGGTGTTGTCCTGTTTCTATGATTTGTCCTCCTGTAGATAGCTAAAGAAAGAATAAAATATTGCATGGAATGACTATGAAACTAATGCCTGCAGAACTTACTGCTCCTCACACCTCGTGCAGCCTCTGAAGTTGAATTTAGTAGGTGCATAATGCTTCTCTCGGGTTTTGACAAATCTAACTTAGCATACAAATTACAACCTGCATTTGGATATGGTCTGCTGGTGGCTTGTTATGAACATCTGTATTTTTCTACTTTGGGAAATATAAGTAGACATCCAATTAAATCTCCTAATTTCCTTTAGGACATTGTTCATAGCAGGAACACAAAAACGTGTCCAATAGATGTGCCTATAATTTTTGTTTATTGATCATGCCTATTCCACCATAACATTAATAGCCCAGCCTCATCTATGGCTGCACTAAGTATATCTGTTTTGAATGTGACATTTTTCTCTTGCAATATACAATCTATGGACCTTAAGAAATATGATTTTGAAGGACAAGAGATGATATTATTTAATAAGGCCCCGTTTCTCTGATATGTCCAGGCATCCACGATAATGGAGCATCCCTCCTTTGCCCACCCAAATTTAAGTGCTTTATCAACTCCTTTTTTCTACTTATCTAGAGGATCAACTTAAAGATTTTCATATCCTCGGGGCTTGTATACTTAGGCCTTTCGTTTATGATACAGATCATTTCATTAAAATAGTGAGAATGTGCAACATTAAACAGAGGACCACATGCATCAAAGAAAAGTGAAATTGCGAGTTCAATTCTCTCCCTTTTATCTCTATCAAACAAGAAGAAATAGAGAAAATGACTTGCCTTTTACATGTAGTGGGATTTCTTGAAGAAACTAGGAGAATTTTCAGGATTTGTAGCAGATGTACCATTGATGGAAGATTGAGGAGTGTCCCTCTGCAGCATTTTGTTCATTCTACATTTTATCTAACAATATGGGGTGGGCATGGACTCTTGAATAGCTTCCTTGCCATGGAAGGTGGTCATATAAATTGTATAGAATTTCCTTTGTGCCTCCTCCCTTAGCTTCAATAGTTGTGCAATACTTCCACAATGGGGTCTTGGAGTCAACCTTTGGTGCCATTGTTACTGCCTGCAAACAAAATATTGGTGCCCACTGCCCACACAAGGAGTCAGTGCACACAGCAAGAAAATGGCACCCACACAACAGTAAATTGTTTTCCCACAAAAGAATGGTCCCCATTGTAAGAAATCAATGGTCACAACAAAGTAATAGTGCCCATTGTATGAAAATGTTGCCATCAATCTTGTCCCCTCCTTCCAGTGTCCCCTAACTGTTGTGTCAGCAAAGTAATAGTGCCCATTGTAATTCTCCCACGTGTCCCCTCCTTCCAGTGTCCCCTAACTGTTGTGAATATAGCTTATAATAGAACAATCCATAGTTCTACAATCTGCTAAAGCATGTTTGGGGTTTCAACCTCTAGGACCTATGGACCTAGTAGCACAGTGCACTCTGTCAAGGAATCAATAGAAAGAAGGGCATCGGCAAGTGCACAAGATGTAGAAAACTCAAAAGAACTACAAAGAATGCCATGACAAGCATCATGTCAAGTCATCAATTCTAAACTGGCACTAGCATGTATAGTTGCATTTTCCCAAAGAATATTATCCAAGAAAGATCTGTAGTTGAAATGAATATAGGATGGGCCTTTTCAAATCATGTGGAGCACAGAGGTATTAATACCGTTGAATTGGATTGAACAACCTGCTTGAGATATATCCAATGTTCAATGTAGATAAGGTAAGTTATATGAGCCATCAATACTGGATAGGGTAAGTTAAGTAAATATGCCCATAATGGGGGATTGGATGCCAGAAATTGAATAACCTCTGGATCAGGACACCACTTTGCAAAGAGGTTAAACAAACTATGGATGGCTAACAAGAGTTCTGTTAAATTGGTAGGTAGTGCAACTACTACAAAATAACAAATGTCTAATAGATTACCAACTCTATACAGAATATCCTTATTTGATGAAGGCGATAATGGAGGGTGATCATCCCCAAACTGGGAGGGCCTGATTTGCCCCTCACTGGTTAAGGTGAGGATCGGTAAAGTAGGAAAATTCTCCATCATCTGCTGAAGTCTAAGTTGCAGGACTAGTTGTGTCGAGAAGGCGCATTTCTATAGCCCGCGTGGGGGAGAAGTGTCCATCTGTCCCATAAAAATAAAAAATAAAAAATAAGAATACATGCATCAATGTGCTGTAGAATAGTGGAGCCCAGGTGGGGGGGAGTGTGTCCGTTTGTACTTGTCTTCTCCTTGTCCAAAAACCTTCTTGACACAATGCATGGAACCATCATCCACCTTTGTATCACTTGGCCTTTTCTGTCTTTTTAGACCATACCACTTTGGGTTCGATGCATAAGTTGCCATGTGATGAGATGTGCTGATGCAATTCTATTTGTAATGTAAGAGATGTGTTGACATGATTGTACTTGTGATGTATCCTCTCCTACAACTGTGGACTATAAGATATATCCTTTCTATTTTCAAACATTTTTATTTTCTTGCACATGGAGTCAATTGTGTTGTATACTTATCCCAAACAAGGAGAATACATCTATATATCAAGAATTGGTTGAGCAATATCAACAGTGAATTTCACCTCAAACCAAAACGTGTAAATTAGAATCTTTCTCATGACCTCCTGAGCAGCGTCCGAACTTAATTGCCTCCACTGAATGCATATGAAACTAATGCCTGCAGAACTTACTGATCCTCGCACCTTATGCAACCTCTGAAGTTGAATTTAGCAGGTGCAGAATGCTTCTCTCGGGTTTTGACAAATCTGGCTTAGCAAACAAGTTACAACCTGCATGTGGATATGGTCCGGTGGTGGTTTGTTATGAACATCTGTATTTTTCTACTTTGGGCAATATAAGGGGACATCCAATTAAATCTCCTAATTTCCTTTAGGACATTGTTCATAACAAGAACACAACAACGTGTCCAATAGATGTGCCTATAATTTTTGTTGTTGATCATGCCTATTACCACCATAACATTAGTGGCCCCAGCCTCATCTATGGTTGTACTAAGTATATCTGTCTGGAATGTGGCATTTTTCTCTCGCAATATACAATCTATGGACCTTAAGAAATGAGATTTTGAAGGACAAGAGATGATAATATTTAATAAGGGCCCGTTTCTCTGATTTGTCCAGGCATCCACGATAATGGAGCATCCCTCCTTTGCCCACCTAAATTTAAGTGCTTTATCAACTTCTTTTTTCTCCTTATCTAGAGGATCAGCTTAAAGATTTTCATATCCTCGGGGCTTATATACTTTAGGCCTTTCGTTTGTGATATAGATCATTTCATTAAAATAGTGAGACTGTGCAACCTTAAATAGAGGACCACATGCATCAAAGAAAAGTGCAATTGCGAGTTCAATTCTCTCCCTTTTATCACTATCAAATAGGAAGAAATAGAGAAAATGACTTGCCTTTTACATGTAGTGGGATTTCTTGAAGAAACTAGGAGAATTTTCAGGATTTGCAGCAAATGTACCACTGAAGGAAGATTGAGGAGTGTCCCTCGACAGCATTTTGTTCATTCTACATTTTATCTAAAAAAATGGGGTGGGACTTGACTCTTGAATAGCTTCCTTGCCATGGCAGGTGGTCATATAAATTGTATAGAATTTCCCTTGTGCCTACTCCCTTAGCTTCAATAGTTGTGCAATACTTCCACAATGGGGTCCTGGAGTCAACCTTCGGTGCCATTGTTACTGCCTACAAACAAAATATCGGTGCCCACACAAGGAATCAGTGCACACAGCAAGAAAATTGCACCCACACAACAGTAAGGTCCCCACTATAAGAAATCAATGGTCACAGCAAAGTAATAGTGCCCATTGTATGAAAATGTTGCCATCAGCAAGGAAACTAATGCTTGTCCATAGTTACATGCTTGTTAAGAGAAAAACATTTCCATTTTGACCTCTTTGATGAACTTCTAGCATTGTTCTCATTGTTTATTCTGTCTTTGCCTTTGAACTGTGCGCTGAATGCAGTTTCCATAGTGAGTGAAGTTGATGCTCATCTCTGATCTTGCCTCGTCTCCTTCTACGGAAGAAGCGTTGATAACTTCTCAAACTTAAGTTGAGTATCCGCAATCAGATGCAGGGACTCAACAAATGAATCAAAGGATGGTGACAAGCTACACATCACCAAGGCAACCATATCTTCATCATCCACTAGCTTCTTAGCAGCAAACAATTGATCCCTGAGATCTTTCTGCAGTAACAAATATCCGGAGACTAACTCTCCTTCCTACAACTTAGTAGAAAACTAAATATTTTTCAGATCTACCTAGCTTCAAACCCCCAATACTTATTTTTGAGAGTGTTCCACAACACATATGCTGCAATGAAATTTCTTATTTCTGAAACTAATGTGTTTGACATGTAACTTACAGCTTTAGAAGCATTAATGCTTCTTTATGCCTTTTGTCATAGTCTTTTGCATCATTGACAGGGCTATGTTCTTTATCCAAAATGATTCGATCAAGATCTATCAACTCATTAGTGGTCAATACCGTATGACTCCACAAGCTATAATACTTTCCAGTAAATTTTTGGACACAAGAAACAATACATGGGTTGTACCGGCCATTCTTAAATGTTAAAACACAACTAAACCAACTATACCACGAAAATGATTAAATTTGAAAACAACTCAACAATGTTACCGTACAGGTTTCAATCCCTATGGTTTTGTAATATAGAATCCAGATGATGTTGGATTAAGCACCAGACACCACTCAGTAGACCTGCATCACCATAAATTTACACCGGCATATTTGTCTAGCACAAATTGCATATCTCCTTGATCATTTTCCTACGCTCAAATTCATGCTTAACTCTATACAGTATCTGATACTGGTTGAACTGGGTTCCTGTCAGGTCTACAAAATGTAAGCACATCAGGTCCTAAATCATCAAACTCAGTCAACGGCTCTGTGGCATGTGAATGATGGACTACAACTGTTAGGTTTTACTTTGTCTTCTCTATTGCGTGACTCTTCCTCTCACAACAACCTCTCCTTAAAAGGTGGCTCCTTTATTTAACAGTAGGCCGCTCTTGTATTCCAATTGAGATGAGACAATGAATGGATATGCAACACACAGAACATCCTCAATATGAGTGTCCTGGTTCAATATGGGCTCACAACAACCACACAATTTCTAAGCAGTCTTCACAACATATGTCAATCTGAGCATCACACCAGGTTACAAACTAATTGGTTGAATCAGTATTGTGGGGAAGATAGTAGCTTTGATACCATTAGAGATATCATGCACAAGTTTGAACAATAGATTGCATATTGGATTTCTTGATTAGCCACAAAACCTACTAATAACTTAGCATCCATATAGATATGTAAGAATGGTTAGATAGCACAAGGGGTATTTTGTTTGCATACGAAATGGACAAAATCTGGAGTCAGCTAGTTCTAGTTTTTCTGGCATACAGTAAGAGGCAGTTAGGAATGAAGGAGCTTTAGATTAGCAAGCAGGTTGCAAATAGCTGATACCTAGATGTCATCTTTAAAATATCAATTTTGGTTGTGTTTGCAAGAAGGGACATGCTACTACACTTTATAGCTCCGGAAAGACATGAGATGCCAATTGTAGTTCTGAAATAGAATAACGGATTGGAGAAAGAAGTTGTTAGTTGGGAGAAAGGGTTTGAGCAAAATGCAGATCCAGAGCTCCTGGAAAAAATATCCCCGACAATTACTGGAAGGTGAAAATTTACCTGTCACCCAAAATCCAGGGCCACAACAATCATACCTTCTCATAGCATCCATGCACTTTGTTAGAGAAAGAATACTTATTCTAATTACAAAAATTTGTAATAATGTGAAGCTTGATCATAGCATCTAAAATTGATATAATATGTAATCAATTATTATGCAGATAAAATCACGCCGTAGTTTGCTCTTTCTTTAGACCCCATAAAAGATGAATATTAATTGTATATCTGGTGGGACATAGGAGTCCTCTGTCAACAAGATTGGCTTCTGCCATATTTCAATATTCCTATCTTGATTTGAGTGTATTTTACATATTTTTCGACAAGTGTAATTGAGCTATCCATATTTTCTGATTCCTGTGATGGTGACACTTGTTTAAAGATTTCTTATTAAATTTATTGTTTCCCTTAAAGTCAGATAGATGCAGAAAAACATGACCTAATTGAGTCTGTTAGCAAGGAAATAATTGGGTGATCAATGGCAGTTAATTTGGCTTCACCTATGAGCACCGATTAACAAATGATTAAACTGTTATTTGTCATTTAAGTGATATATCCAAATAGTGTAGCCTCACTAACAGGAGCCTCTATAACTATCATATAAGATTGGGCATACTATAGAATCCCCACGAGAACGCAAACTGTTTTATAGAGATATCTTTGTAAATTTTCCAGCAAAATGGGACCCTATTTCACAGTAGTCTACCTTTGACTAGAAAGACAGCTAGTATGGTTATAGAAGAGAAATATTAATATTCCTACTAAACATTTAGCTTCTTGGTTCTCATTTGACACTACCCCATCAATAGAGGAACAACACCATCGATCTTTGAATGCAGATATATTGAACATAATAGAGAGAATTGATCAATAGCTGAAAGTTGAAACTAAGCCATGATACATAGAAGCAACACTTTGACAAACTAGAGAGGAATGCCAAATAATTTAGGCTGCCTCTACTAAAAGACTGACAGAGAACACGAAGGAGAGAAGAGACAATATCTTTGCAGTTATATGCAATGTGTCCAATTTCAATCACAAGACCATACAAAACCTGGACACAATCATGGAGGATGTCACTTAGAGGAAACCCTTACTCTTCATTCAGGAAGAAAATGAAGAGTTTGAATAAAACCAACCATCTCTACAACCACATGCAAGCAATGCCTCTCCACAAGCCATGTAGTCTCAGTCCCTATGATGCTCTCAGGTTTTCTGTATCTTTAGTTATATATTTAAGAATATATCATTCAAAATGTTATGTTTTGTGTTGTTTTGTAAGTTGGTGTGATATAAGACCCACTTAGGATGCAAACCATATAGATATGTATGAATGGTTAGATAGCACAAGGGGTATTTTGTTTGCATACGAAATGTACAAAATCTGTAGTCAGCTAGTTCTAGTTTTTCTGGCAGACAGTAAGAGGCAGTTAGGAATGAAGGAGCTTTTGATTAGCAAGCAGGTTGCAAACAGCTGATACCTAGATTTCATCTTTAAAATATCAATTTTGGTTGTGTTTGCAAGAAGGGACATGCTACTACACTTTATAGCTTCGGAAAAACATGAGCTGCCAATTGTAGTTCTGAAATAGAATAACGGATTGGAGAAAGAAGTTGTTAGTTGGGAGAAAGGGTTTGAGCAAAATGCAGATCCAGAGCTCCTGGAAAAATAGCCGCGGCAATTACTGGAAGGTGAAAATTTACCTGTCACCCAAAATCCAGGGCCACAACAATCAGACCTTCTCATAGCATCCATGCACTCTGTTAGAGAAAGAATACTTATTCTAATTATAGAAATTTGTAATAATGTGAAGCTTGATCATAGCATCTAAAATTGATATAATATGTAATCAATTATTATGCAGATAAAATCACGCCTAGTTTTCTCTTTCTTTAGACCCAATAAAAGATGAAGATTAATTTTATATCTGGTGGGAGATAGGAGTCCTCTGTCAACAAGATTGGCTTCTGCCATATTTCAATATTCCTATCTTGATTTGAGTGTATTTTACATATTTTTCGACAAGTGTAATTGAGCTATCCAGATTTTCTGATTCCTGTGATGGTGACACTTGTTTAAAGATTTCTTATTAAATTTATTGTTTCCCTTAAAGTCAGATAGATGCAGAAAAACATGAACTAATTGAGTCTGTTAGCAAGGAAATAATTGGGTGATCAATGGCAGCTAATTTGGCTTCACCTATGAGCACCGATTAACAAACGATTAAATTGTTATTTGTCATTTAAGTGATATATCCAAATAGTTTAGCCTCACTAACAGGAGCCTCTATAACTATCATATAATATTGGGCATACTATAGAATCCCCACGAGAACGCAAACTGTTTTATAGAGATATCTTTGTAAATTTTCCAGCAAAATGGGACCCTATTTCACAGTAGTCTACCTTTGACTAGAAAGATAGCTAGCATGGTTATAGAAGAAAAATATTAATATTCCTACTAAATATTTAGCTTCCTGGTTCTCATTTGCCACTACCGCATCAATAGAGGAACAACACCATCGATCTTTGAATGCAGATATATTGAACATAATAGAGAGAATTGATCAATAGTTGAAAGTTGAAACTAAGCCATGATACGTAGAAGCAACACTTTGACAACCTAGAGAGGAATGACAAATAATTTAGACTGCCTCTACTCAAAGACTGACAGAGAACACGAAGGAGAGAAGAGACAATATCTTTGCAGTTATATGCAATGTGTCCAATTTCAATCACAAGACCATACAAAACCTGGACACAATCATGGAGGATGTCACTTAGAGGAAACCCTTACTCTTCATTCAGGAAGAAAAGGAAGAGTTTGAATAACACCAACCATCTCTACAACCACATGCAAGCAATGCCTCTCCACAAGCCATGTAGTCTCAGTCCCTATGATGCTCTCAGGTTTTCTGTATCTTTAGTTATATATTTAAGAACATATCATTCAAAATGTTATGTTTTGTGTTGTTTTGTAAGTTGGTGTGATAGAAGACCCACTTAGGATGCAAACCATATAGATATGTATGAATGGTTAGATAGCACAAGGGGTATTTTGTTTGCATACGAAATGGACAAAATCTGTAGTCAGCTAGTTCTAGTTTTTCTGGCAGACAGTAAGAGGCAAATGGGAGATGATCATGTATCTTTTGTAACACTGTGCTAGTATTAGTAAATTCGCATAATGGGAGATGTATAACTCAATTTGTGAAGATTTGGTGAATGTCTTTGATCTTGGATATACTCTGACTCCTATTTTATGGGGATAATGCATATGATGTGTTTACTGCAAAAGAATCTGAATTTGCTTGATTGAAATATTTAGCTTGGATGATGTTACATGCACATGTTTACAGAGAACAAGCCATAATGTGCCACTTTTGTGTTAAACATGGATTCTAGGTCTAATATAACTTTCACCTTTAATAATTTGACATATGACCTGCCTGAATGGTATTTTAGCATACTTATTGATTGCAAGAATGTGGCATTCAACAATGCAAAGGGTAGTTATTTTTTCTTCATAACATGAAGGTTGATTGAATTGGCATTGAATTGTTACTCATCTAGTAGTGTTCATAATCAACATTTGATCATCTTATATTTCTAAAAAGTTATCTTTTTGTCAAAGATAATTTTTTTTGGAAATGAAAGGGATTATGTTTGGGGTTTGAGTGTTTAGGTGTTAATCCTTAAGCATTAGAAAGGGTGTGATTGTCTCTTGGTAGACAAAACTAGGACTCCTAGAAAGGGTTATCAAGAAACCACAATAGTGGTGATGCTGAAAACCAGTAAATACCATGCTCAGAAATGGTGATGCTGAAAACCCAGAAGATACGATGGACTCAATCCTGTTAAAAAATACTTACAACAATATATATATATATATATATATATATATGATCAAGGGTTAAGGGTAATTTTGTATCCGTTGGTTCAAAAATATACAAGATAGAAATTTCAATGAAAGGGTTCAAGTGGTAAGTTGTGGTCTTACCCAATGGCCAACTTGTATTTATTGGAATAGTTTATGCCCATTAATTGTACATGGTTCTCCTTAGATATTAATATCTACAGAGCACTTGGTTATCACAGTGTTATAATTGCCCCATCTACTATCCTCGCAAAATGTAACAAAAGTGAAACTATAGATATTAAGTTGACAACAAAGAATCTAAAACGTTAAACGAGAAACCTGAGAGGTTAATAGGGATAGTCGGGCAACATGAGTAGCTTCCCCTGACATAAGAAGTCAGGAAGTCTGCACACAAGAACCAAACACCCTTTGAGAATTGAGAAATATGCCTCTATGTGACTATAGAAGCAAATATTCAAACTCACTGAAAGCTCAATCGAATTATGTAAATGGTAAAATCTAAAATGAAGTATTAAATAGAGAATATACAACATGTGATTTTTCCTATATGTGTTCACTTATATTTGAATTTCTACTATAAATGGTTTTATATAGTAATTGACCTTTGTTCCATATGATGAAAATAACACCAATGAACTTGATGATACATGTTTGTAAGTTAGAACTGATATATATTATTATTCTAAATAGCTATTCACAAAGAGATAGATTTTAAAAATAATTATAAGCTTATATGTTATATATCATTATAAATGATTTTTTTTTCAAAAACTAAAGAAAATGTTCAATAATTTATAATAGGATTTCTAAAAAAAAAATTTGACATTAAATTTAGGCCCAGAACTATGCCAACGACTATAGCAGAAGCCCAGAAATAAGGCCTCTTTGAATCATGGAAAGGGTTCAGATTATTCATTACAAAGCAGGAGCTTTGTATAAATGGAATCCTCACGTCAATTGGCATATTCCATACAGATTCCTACAAAAATGATAATGGATTGTAATGTCCCTTTTTAGGAATTTTATTAAAATGACAATTTTTCACTTTTTTCCCTAGTTAGACCTTCGACTAGTTTTGAGCTCTAGGTCCCCAAATTGCTCCAATTGCTCCCAAATATTTTGAGAAGATATATAGATGATGTTAGAAAATAAATATGTATTTATGTGATGCTTTTGGACCTTTAAAACAATTTTTCAAATCCTCCTTCAATTCTGGTCAATGTAGGGAACTTTACTAGTAATTTCCCTTTGACTAGTATTGGTCTCTAGGTCTCAAATTGACTCCAAATGCCTTCAAATATTCAAGGAAGGCGTATGAATGATTTTAGGACTTGAATATGATGTTCAGGGATGATATATGGCTACCAAAAGACCTCTTCAAACTCTCTTAATATCCTGGACCAAGTATGCAATTTTACTAGTGATAGTTTATGTTGATTGTCATGATGTTATTTTAGGAGCTTTTAAATGGTGTAATTAATCAAGGTGGAGACTATTGTGACAGGTTAAAATGGAAGTAAAGGAGTTGGTTCATAACTTTATTGTAGTGTAGAGAAAGGCCTGGTTGACGAAGTTATTGCTTTGGTGGTTTCCTTTCTCATCCTCGGAGCTTCAACCCATCAAGTGAGAAGGTATGTTGATGTGGTTGTGTCTCTGTTCTTTGTAAGAGTTTATGTGAGAAATTTTCCAGATTGGTGTGGCTGTAAAATTTTCCAGATTGGTGTGGTGTGACTTACCATGTCCATTTCAAATAGATTTCCAGGGTTGAGAGTCAAGACCCCGCAACATATCGATAAGTTCATATGCTTTCTGTACTTAGATTAGTTCTCTTCCAAGTCTTGACTTGAGATAGTATCCTTCGGATTTCATCCCAAGGGCAGGGCCACATAGTTTTGTGGTTCCTTCTCTTTCCCCGTTAGCATCCTTGCGGACATCCAGCTAGCTGGAAGGTTTTTGGGACTAGCGTTTCTAGTGCTCACCTTGTTCGGAGGTTGATCCCACCTGTTTATTTTTCTTAGATTAGTTTAAGTCTTGGCCAAATAGTTTGATTTTATTTTGTTGTAGAATGCTAGTTGTTCATTTTTATAAGTGATATATTTGTCTTTTATTTTGGATCTCCTTTGAACATCTAACCCTTCCTTAATTTAGAATATTCATCGAATTGAAAGGTAGAGTAGTGAGCATTTTGCATTGTTTGGTTCATTTTTCTGTTTTTGAGTCAGAACACCACCAATTTCATTTCCACTCCTGAAACTAAGCAAACTACATTTAAAATTGGCGCTTAATCTAAAATTGACAAACTTTTGATTTTCATATCACCAACAAGTTTAGGTTAGTGCCTTGGATTAGGTTGGAGAGTTAACACTCCTGGGCTGCAAAACTTTGAAACTAGCATTGATTAAAGAGAAAAATCCATTACTAGCATGAAACGCATTTCGGGAAAGCGCTTCTTAAACATGCATTAAGCACGAGGTCAATCTGGATAAGTAAAGAGTGGTTCCCCCTCTTGCTTATTTAGTGGGACATGAGTTCATCAAGGAATTCTATGTGAAGTGACAAGTCCTCGAGGTGACATCACTTTTCTAGAGTGCCTGGTTATGAGAGTTGTTCCTGACTTGCGACTGTTCCGCTCGACCGTGAATTGTGAACTGGTAACTTTAGTGGCTTTTCTTAGGACATCACATAGGCTATTGTAAGTGGGACACACTTATAATACCTAAGACAGACTTTGGAGCTTTTACTCCTTGGGAGGGTGATTGGTCAGGAACCAACGCTTGCACCCCTGGCGATCAAAGTTTATTGTAACTGTTTCTCATACCTTCGCTGCTAGAAATTGTCTGAGGCCTAACATCCCTCAACAACTACTAGTTTCAGAAGGCCCTACAATCCAGCTTTTCACTGAGCTTCGGTTCTTTGGAAGAGTAATTTTGCTTGCTTGAAATCTCTAGGGAATTTTTTAATGTGTGGACACTTTTTATTTTTGTTGAGTCTAGAGAGCCATAGGATTGTTTGATTATATTTTTCAAAAATCTTTTTAAAACACATCCTTTTATCAAAATTTCTTCAAAGTGGCTACTATCCTGACCCGCCAGTCACGGCGGCAGCGAGGTGAGTTCATCAGGAGCACAAGGCACCCCATCACCACAACCTCAAACGGTTGTTTGAGGTAGCAATACATTCTGGGCCCTAATCATCCCAGACTTTCCTTTGAGAGTTCATCTCTGTTTTCCTGGTCTTGATCATCATAGGAAAATTTTTATTGTGGTGTGTTGTTTGTTCCCTGTTGTTCTAGTGGCCCCTAGCTTAATCACTTAGTATATTTTTGTTGCAGTTGTGGAGGACCAACCTCCTCGTAGGGAATTGCAGTTGTACTAATTTTATGTCATTTTTCTCATGCAGGCCTCCTTCTGGTTTCTATATTGATTCGGAATATCAATTGTGGAACATTAGGTAAGAATCAAGATGTCAAACATGGATCATGGAGAGAAAAATAAAACATTAAGACAAAAGGATGTAATATCATATTTTCAAAAACATCAATCCAATCATCCACATCATATTCATGCTTCAAGCTCTCTTGAGAAAGGTATCGGTGAGAGAGATGTCAACACTTTGGAGGATGCATCTGCAAAACATACTGTTAGCACTCGGATTTTCCTTGGGCTGTGTCAAAGAAACCCGAGGTAACCTATTTCAAACCAATCTTTAGACTGAAAGTTGGCCTCCTTCAGCCAGAGAGGGCTCTCTCAGCAAATCTGCCATCCAATGTCACCACGACAGCAGTTCGACAATGAAACTCAAGGGCCAATTTGTAAAATAATAATAATAACTTGTAGGCTTTAAATGAGGTGGCTAGATCAACATGAATAAGATACCATTGGGCAATGGAGTCGAGGAAACAGAAAAATATCAACCCTCAGTCAAACAAATATTTTCATACAAAGGCAAGATAGCTGTCTTGTTACAGTCAATAAGATTTTTGCAGGTGATAAGGAAAGAAATAAAGACAGTCCATTAACAACGGGCATCAATTTTTAGATGAATCCACTGCTAATTTTAGAGAAATAAATGGATGCTCAGAAGCGAATAAATCGAGGCATAGAAACATGAATCTCAATCTATTATGAACGTTCATCTAAGCATAGAAGAAAACAACATAATGAAAGGAATAACGCAGAAAGTAAACTTGCACAAGTAGAGAAAGGAAATGGTACAGACTGCAATTTTTAAACAACACATGAATCTTTGAAGAAAAATTTGTTCAATTCTGAAATCTTTATTAACTTCTGAAACCCTTCAAAACACCCAGAATGGGTTTTCTCCTTACTGAAAATCCAACCCCTTGCATGTTGTAAAATGCCTAATTTATACAAAAATTTGCCCTCTAAGCAAACCCTAACTGTATTCTTCTAAAAATAGCTTCTTGGACTTTCTGCCACCTATGCTCCTTTTCAAAACAGAAAAATTGAAATAAAACTTAATTTCCTTTTTACATTCGGCAGCATTTTTCACTAAATAATAAATTTATTACAAAGTATGACAAAAATATATTCATGGGATGATCTCCAGGTGGCTACTCCCACTTGCTTTCGAATCCTTCACTAGCATTGAAAACCTCTTTTCTGTTTATCATTCCAATGATAGGTACTGCACCACTTCTGAATGCCAAGTATTACATCCCTTGAGCCTTTAAAAATATTCTCCAAGGATTTGTTGAGTTTTCGCCTAATAGTAGCTGCAAACATTGATTAGGCCTTTTTATTGTGACAAATGACTTTCTTGATACTTGCGTCAAAACATCTCCACAACTTCTGGATAGTTTTGAAAATAGTGGCAGCCACAGTAACTTCCTTCATGAGAATGACCCTATTTAATGTATGCATCAAAATCATAAAAATATCTCTCATGAATTTTGCAAAGGGTAACGATTGTAGTGACCTATTTCCCAGCTATCCATGCTCAATAGTTCATTTCTTTAGCACAAGAAAATGATTCCTTCTTTCTGAGCCCAACTTTCAAAAACTTGATGGGATGAAACAACAAAAAACCACACAATGGCTGTGGAATGAACCTGCGTGCATCCTGACATTTCCTAGATAATGGCTCGCTGCCAAAGCTGCTTCCACCTGGCAAAATGTTTTCTAGTATAGAACCAGCGCATCCTTCTATCAAGCAATTCAATCATTGGAATAAGGAAATGAGTGATCAACATGGTTATCAGTCGTGTTATCACAGTCAGAAAAGGTTTCACCAGCAGAAGTTTCAGCGAGACCATATCCCTGTCCAATTCGAGCTCCAAAGAAAAAGTTGATGAATCGTAATCCCTGAACTGTCCTCTAATTTATGCATCCTTCAAATAGCAAGTAATACCTAAATCTGGATGGAGCGAGTCCCTTCAGTCTGCATTTCGAGAGGTTTTTCACCCAAATGACAATGTTTCACGTGCTACATACTGACAGAAAATTCTCAGTAAAGCCCACTTTTACAACCTCTTGAAGAACATAATCCGGAAATCCTGCGTTGTCAAAATTTTTAACGGGCTTGGGAATATCTCGACTATCAAAGGTACTTTCACGTCCGTGGTGATATTCCCTGACCTCATCTTCAGTCATGGAAGCGATGCTCGGTGTCTCCACATAGAAATTCTTCTCAAAGGGTGTCAGGTTCTCGAAATTGGGTGCCATGGAAAGATACCCCAATGTCTATAACAATTTCTGAATGCAACGTTTGAATACAGGACATATGGGCATCATATTGTGGGGAAGAGAAAACATCTCTGTCAATCTTCTGCTACAGAGAATATCAACGTCATCACCTGAGCGTATGCATGCGACCTCCACGAGCTTCTGCACCTTCTGGACGGATGGTATTTCCTCCTTCAACTACAAAACATGGTAACGGTTTTATTCCTTTCGTTTGTCTCCAGTTCTCTCGACTCAATGGCGAATCCTCTTAGCTTTCGGACATGGGCATCTTCTCCTTGGCTGCAAATGAATGGCGTTAGGGTTTGGTGCTCTATTTCAAAGGATAAGATGCCAAAAGAGGAGACCACCTCCCCTTTTATACTCCCGCCAATAGTTGGTATCTGCGCGGGGGTTGAGTGGTTTTCAATACCACGTTTCACAAATGCGGACGTATAAAAAATTGACACGTTGGAGAGTGGTTTTCTCACCGCGCCAGCTTCATTTCTTATCCACCGAGCATGTTGCAAATGCGGAGTCACGTGGATCGTTGATCTATATTGAAACTTTTACATCTGATCTCGCTACGTGTCAGCATGGGAATCAAGTTTCTGAAAAATGAGCTCTCGGTGTTGGGTGTGCATACATTTTGCTTCAATCTTTTATTTTGCACCCAAACTATAACATTAAAAAGAAATCCATGTCGTCTTTAAAAATCGAAACCTAGGGTTCATGAAGATCGAAGGCCTTATCCATAAGGTTTTTTATAAGCTATCTTATAAAAATAAAAATCCTTTTTAAAGTTTCAAATTTTGACTTTTTGTAGAAAACTTTAAAAGACTTAAAATTTCTTCATAATTTTTTTTTTTTTTTTAAAACCATACAACCCATAGAGCTGACCATAAGTCTATTAAGAACTCTGTTCCTTTTGCACCTTTGGAGTATACATTCGAGGAGGAAATGTTTCTTTTGACCAAGTTTGAAAAACTCCACCATAAAAATGTTCTATTTTACACCGCCAGTGTTGCTGGAAGATGATTAATGCACCAGAAGACATTTAAGCACAAGATTTTATTGAGTGTCAACAACTGGCTCCTACTGGGGATGCTGTCCTCCCAGCGAGGCAGCAAAGAACAACGTAGACCCTGTGCCTGACCATTGGGCGGCTCCCAATCCTGAAAACCCAAAACCTGCAACCTGTATCCTGTATCCTGTAACCAGTTCTCCATTCAAAACTGTAACCGAAAACTATTTAACTATAGAAAACTGAAAACTCACATGCTGAAACTGAACTGAAAACACTACTGTACATACTGAAGACTGCTTGTCTGGAAAACTTATTTCTCCTACCTACCCTACCTTTAGAATGTCAAAGACTTTCCATCAATCAAGTAATTCGGAAACACCAATGAAGCCAATCCATTAAATGTTCAAAGAATCTGATTCTTTCATTATGTCTGAGAAAAGTCACTGACAGAAAATAGGACAACACCGGAAACCACTGGTATTCTTTATTCTCATAGTAAAAATTGTGCTGCAAATTTAAACCGAGAAAATCTTCCATATACTCAACTATATGATCAAAAAAGATAAATGGTGTTTGATGTCCTTTGAAATTTCCTGCAATCTGATGAGAGAATTGAAATGTTCTTTCTTCTTCAACATATTCTTCCAGTAATGAATGATTAACCTCATACTCAATATTAAAACATTCTTTTTCTTTGACAATTAAAGGTCGTCGAGAATGATCCTCAAAAGATAAATTTTGATAATGAACATCCTGGGATTGAATTTCACCTTCTAAGACTTCCAGATCATTAGACATGATAGCTCTATGTTCTTGATGAAAGAAATTGGTGCCTAATAACTGATTTTCTTGTTGAGAATTATTATCACAAATGGGTTCCTTCAAAATATCATCATGATTGTCATCATTCAAATTCAGATTTACATTCCCAAAAATGGAAGAAGATTGACTTACATATCCCGGAATATGTGAACACTGCAAATCTGTATAAGCAGGGGTCATAGCATGACTCTGCAGGAGCTGATCTATTTCTTCTTCTGTTAAAAGAGGAGGTGGCTTGTGCATTTTCTGAATCAAACAACTATCATTTTCCTTCTCTTCTGCAGATTGATGCTGAATGCATTCTTCATTTGTATACGAAGGAGCGGATGAATCATCATTTGTTTCTGAATAGAGTTCATGGGAATCTACTATTATTTCTTCATTGATTTTATCTACAGCTAGCTTCTCTTGTCCATCATGGCCATGGACTTGCAAAGAAAAATGATAAAATATTTCAGACATGTCTTCATCATTCATACCTTCCAGATCTTCATCAATACTTTCGAGGTACTGTATGAAATCCTCAAACTGATCACAGCAATCTTCCATTAAAGACAAAGCCGGAACATCTACTGCATAATGCTCATAAAATGCTATGTGAAAATCTTTTAAAGAAAACAAGCTACCAGGTCTTAAACTTTCATACCAATCCCTTGCTTTTCCTTCTAAAGAAGCCATGAACATCTTCATAAGACAGTCCTCATGAAACATAATCTTCAACTTGTGTACATGTGCATGAAATTTGATTAAATGTAAAGCAGCATTATCACTGTTTTCATCTTTGAATTTAGGCAAATAAGACTGCCAATCTATTTTAGGAATTTGATTCGGAAAACCAGGAATATGAGACCTGCTCATAGGAGCATAGCTTCTTAATAATGAGGCCATCTCGAAATGCTGGAGCTGTAGATTCTGATATGAAAACTGAGGAGACTAGCCTGTGAACCAATGCAAAACTGAATTTCTTTAATGTGGAGTCGCCATGAAATTTCTGAAAACTGGATTCTTTGAAGATGGAGTCGCCAGGTGAAAAATGCACAGCCTACTCGATATCTGACCGTTGTTCACCATCAACAATCAAATCTGCAACTTTGTCGTTCATACCCAGGGAAAATAAAACCTTCGTTCCCCGGCAACGGCGCCAAAATGTTAGCACTCGGATTTTCCTTGGGCTGTGTCAAAGAAACCCGAGGTAACCTATTTCAAACCAATCTTTAGACTGAAAGTTGGCCTCCTTCAGCCAGAGAGGGCTCTCTCAGCAAATCTGCCATCCAATGTCACCACGACAGCAGTTCGACAATGAAACTCAAGGGCCAATTTGTAAAATAATAATAATAACTTGTAGGCTTTAAATGAGGTGGCTAGATCAACATGAATAAGATACCATTGGGCAATGGAGTCGAGGAAACAGAAAAATATCAACCCTCAGTCAAACAAATATTTTCATACAAAGGCAAGATAGCTGTCTTGTTACAGTCAATAAGATTTTTGCAGGTGATAAGGAAAGAAATAAAGACAGTCCATTAACAACGGGCATCAATTTTTAGATGAATCCACTGCTAATTTTAGAGAAATAAATGGATGCTCAGAAGCGAATAAATCGAGGCATAGAAACATGAATCTCAATCTATTATGAACGTTCATCTAAGCATAGAAGAAAACAACATAATGAAAGGAATAACGCAGAAAGTAAACTTGCACAAGTAGAGAAAGGAAATGGTACAGACTGCAATTTTTAAACAACACATGAATCTTTGAAGAAAAATTTGTTCAATTCTGAAATCTTTATTAACTTCTGAAACCCTTCAAAACACCCAGAATGGGTTTTCTCCTTACTGAAAATCCAACCCCTTGCATGTTGTAAAATGCCTAATTTATACAAAAATTTGCCCTCTAAGCAAACCCTAACTGTATTCTTCTAAAAATAGCTTCTTGGACTTTCTGCCACCTATGCTCCTTTTCAAAACAGAAAAATTGAAATAAAACTTAATTTCCTTTTTACATTCGGCAGCATTTTTCACTAAATAATAAATTTATTACAAAGTATGACAAAAATATATTCATGGGATGATCTCCAGGTGGCTACTCCCACTTGCTTTCGAATCCTTCACTAGCATTGAAAACCTCTTTTCTGTTTATCATTCCAATGATAGGTACTGCACCACTTCTGAATGCCAAGTATTACATCCCTTGAGCCTTTAAAAATATTCTCCAAGGATTTGTTGAATTTTCGCCTAATAGTAGCTGCAAACATTGATTAGGCCTTTTTATTGTGACAAATGACTTTCTTGATACTTGCGTCAAAACATCTCCACAACTTTTGGATAGTTTTGAAAATAGTGGCAGCCACAGTAACTTCCTTCATGAGAATGACCCTATTTAATGTATGCATCAAAATCATAAAAATATCTCTCATGAATTTTGGAAAGGGTAACGATTGTAGTGACCTATTTCCCAGCTATCCATGCTCAATAGTTCATTTCTTTAGCACAAGAAAATGATTCCTTCTTTCTGAGCCCAACTTTCAAAAACTTGATGGGATGAAACAACAAAAAACCACACAATGGCTGTGGAATGAACCTGCGTGCATCCTGACATTTCCTAGATAATGGCTCGCTGCCAAAGCTGCTTCCACCTGGCAAAATGTTTTCTAGTATAGAACCAGCGCATCCTTCTATCAAGCAATTCAATCATTGGAATAAGGAAATGAGTGATCAACATGGTTATCAGTCGTGTTATCACAGTCAGAAAAGGTTTCACCAGCAGAAGTTTCAACGAGACCATATCCCTGTCCAATTCGAGCTCCAAAGAAAAAGTTGATGAATCGTAATCCCTGAACTGTCCTCTAATTTATGCATCCTTCAAATAGCAAGTAATACCTAAATCTGGATGGAGCGAGTCCCTTCAGTCTGCATTTCGAGAGGTTTTTCACCCAAATGACAATGTTTCACGTGCTAGATACTGACAGAAAATTCTCAGTAAAGCCCACTTTTACAACCTCTTGAAGAACATAATCCGGAAATCCTGCGTTGTCAAAATTTTTAACGGGCTTGGGAATATCTCGACTATCAAAGGTACTTTCACGTCCGTGGTGATATTCCCTGACCTCATCTTCAGTCATGGAAGCGATGCTCGGTGTCTCCACATAGAAATTCTTCTCAAAGGGTGTCAGGTTCTCGAAATTGGGTGCCATGGAAAGATACCCCAATGTCTATAACAATTTCTGAATGCAACGTTTGAATACAGGACATATGGGCATCATATCGTGGGGAAGAGAAAACATCTCTGTCAATCTTCTGCTACAGAGAATATCAACGTCATCACCTGAGCGTATGCATGCGACCTCCACGAGCTTCTGCACCTTCTGGACGGATGGTATTTCCTCCTTCAACTACAAAACATGGTAACGGTTTTATTCCTTTCGTTTGTCTCCAGTTCTCTCGACTCAATGGCGAATCCTCTTAGCTTTCGGACATGGGCATCTTCTCCTTGGCTGCAAATGAATGGCGTTAGGGTTTGGTGCTCTATTTCAAAGGATAAGATGCCAAAAGAGGAGACCACCTCCCCTTTTATACTCCCGCCAATAGTTGGTATCCGCGCGGGGGTTGAGTGGTTTTCAATACCACGTTTCACAAATGCGGACGTATAAAAAATTGACACGTTGGAGAGTGGTTTTCTCACCGCGCCAGCTTCATTTCTTATCCACCGAGCATGTTGCAAATGCGGAGTCACGTGGATCGTTGATCTATATTGAAACTTTTACATCTGATCTCGCTACGTGTCAGCATGGGAATCAAGTTTCTGAAAAATGAGCTCTCGGTGTTGGGTGTGCATACATTTTGCTTCAATCTTTTATTTTGCACCCAAACTATAACATTAAAAAGAAATCCATGTCGTCTTTAAAAATCGAAACCTAGGGTTCATGAAGATCGAAGGCCTTATCCATAAGGTTTTTTATAAGCTATCTTATAAAAATAAAAATCCTTTTTAAAGTTTCAAATTTTGACTTTTTGTAGAAAACTTTAAAAGACTTAAAATTTCTTCATAATTTCTTTTTTTTTTTAAAACCATACAACCCATAGAGCTGACCATAAGTCTATTAAGAACTCTGTTCCTTTTGCACCTTTGGAGTATACATTCGAGGAGGAAATGTTTCTTTTGACCAAGTTTGAAAAACTCCACCATAAAAATGTTCTATTTTACACCGCCAGTGTTGCTGGAAGATGATTAATGCACCAGAAGACATTTAAGCACAAGATTTTATTGAGTGTCAACACATACAATGGATGGTAGAATACATTCCTCTAGTGAACAAAGTGAGGCAAATGCATTTTCATCAGAAATTGGTAGCTCAAATGTTGAAGATTTTTCCTTGCAAGGTGACATAGACCATTCACCGAAGAGGAAAAAAGGCCGATGGGACTTCGAGAGACAATTACAATTTGATTGGGTATCAAGATTCCCATTTATTGAACCGATACCTCCAACAAATAAGAATGAGACCTCACGAGAAGTTAAATGCATTTCATGTAGTTGGAAACTTGGCAAGATAGTGAAATTGCAAATGAAGCTGGACACAATAGAGAAGCATGTTGGGAAGGTGTATGATAAGAAAACTGGAAATGATGAGAAGAAATCTACTGCTAGATGGAAATCTGTTAGCCAATGTCGACATCTCCAATATGAAGAGGAATACAATAAATACTTAATAAATAAGAGAAAACTAGATGAAAGTGGAGGAACCATCACTTCTCAATTCGGAAAGATGATGGAAAAAAATTTGTTATCGAAGTCGATACAATTAAGCACTGTATTTCACATCCTATCCAATGGTCGTCCTATGACAGATTATCCAAAAATGATGAAATATCTATCTTTTATTCAAGTGCCAAATTTTCCATCTTCTCATTGGTCTTTAACGAGTGGTTGGGAATGGGGAAAATATCTAGCTCAAGTAGAAAAGGATGATATGAAAGAGAAGATTGTGAATGCTACATTTTTGTCACTGTCCTTGGATGAAGTTACAGCTGTTGATAATACTGCATGGATTTGCATGAGCATTTATATGGTCAATTACCATATCAGGAATTCCTATCTACTTGGAATTCATAAAATGAGCAAAAGTTCTACAGCAGAAAACATTTATGAACTTGTTATTAATACTTTGAAGGAAACTGGTGGTATGGATCATTCAATGATCGCAAAAAAGTTGGTATGCATTGGAGCAGATGGAGCATCAGTAATGCAGGGACAAAGGAACGGCCTTTGTGCTAGACTACAACTCTCAACTTCACCGTATATGATTGGTATTCATTGTATGGCTCACATAATGAATCTTGCATTTAAAATAGTGAGCAACTTTCCATTGGTTTCAAAAGTTGAATATCTTGTACGTGAGGTTCATGCATACTTTTGTCGGAGTCCCAAACGGTTTTTAGAGTTTAAAAAATTTGCCGACGGTGTTACAAATGGAAACAAACTATTAAAATATGTTGATACAAGATGGATCTCACTAAAGGGATCAGCTCAAAGACTATTCGATGAATATGCATCCTTGGTAGGGGTGATGTATGAACATCGCCTAAGTGTAGAAAAAGGTCAAACTCTTCTCTTTCTATTAACTGATATAGAGACATATTTAACATTGGCTGGAGTTCTTCCTCTGCTTCATGAAATGAATAGCCTCGTGAAGATGTCTCAGAGTCGCACGATGTATATTGCTGAATACACAAATGCTAGAAAACTAGCATGCCTTGCATTAGATAATTTGTATATGATGGCAGATTCTTTTACAGGTCTAGCATTTACAAATTGGGCTAAGATAATCAATATTGAAAATGATGAAAATTTATTGAAGTTTGATGAAAAAGGGTTTCTATGTATGGCAGTGCATGGGTATATGCTTCCTTTTCATTATAATGACAAAATAGGAAGAACCACCGAAGAGCGCCCTGTGTCAAGAGAACAATTTGACAATGTTGTGATTTCAGTGAGGCGCAGCTTGATAGAAATTGCAAAATCACTATCATCAGAGATAAGAGAACGATTTCCTCGAGATGAATTGTTGGAGGCCATGTCTGTGGTATACCCTCAATATTGGAACCATCGTCAATGTTCAAAAACTATAAAGGTTGACTTTATAGCTAAATGCAAGATTTTGCAGAGCCATTTTTGTCGAGAGACCGAGATACAAGGAGAACATATTCAAGGTATTTTAGATGGAAAAAAATTGAAAGATCAAGTCCAATGCTTTGCTGATACAATGTGGGAGCAATTTTCTAAGTTGGATAATGCTCTAGAATATGGTGCAATTACAAAATTATGGACTACACTCAGTGGTAGTGAATTTCTACTGCAAAATATGTCAGAGTATTTCAAATTAGTAGATTTATGTCAAACCATGATTTTGGGATCAATGGAGGATGAGAGAATGTTTAGTGCATTAACATTTTTGAAGTCAAAGTTGAGGAATAAGCTTGATAAAAATGTGGATACATGCTTAAGATTATATGTAACAAAGTATGAGGTTGACAATTTTCCATATGAAAGAGCAGTAGCTCTCTGGCGATCAAATTGTGAAAGAAGGGGAGAAAACGATCTAGCAAATTTATCTAATGAATTTGATATGGAACATAATGTTGTTGAGGATCATAATGACGGCTCATCCGAAGAAGGTCATGTTCAGAGTGCCGAAAATGAGGACCAGTCCCAGAATGTGAATTGGGAAATGGATTTCACCTAAGATTGTATATGATCCAATACACATGAGAGACTCTTGAGTCTTATTTTGGTATAGGTGTTCCATGGACCCTTGCGGGTGATCATTATATGTAAATTTGAGCTAGCATTTTAATTAAAAATAGATTCTACATTGTACTTTTTTGTTATAACATTGATGATATGACACACATTTCCTTGATGCAGTTTATTTTAAGATTGATGTTTTTATATTTATCTTTTACATTGTCTCTTTTTTTATGTGATAGGAAATGACACTGGAATTTGACAAAGCTAGGCCTAGGAGCTATCTCTTCACATAGATAGTGTCCTGACATTAAAGGATAAATAACTAATTTGACTACACTTTCGCTAAGCAAGAATGAGCTCATTCAAGTACATGAAACCATTTTGGTGTTTATCTCAAATATTTTGTGCAAATTTTTATGGTTTGTTTATTGCTTTTATTTGAAACATTTTGTCGATTTGTGGAGTTTGCATGTATTTTGGTTAATTATTGTGTTAGACCCTTGAATGCTTCTAGTTCTCATTTGATGCTTGATTTAACCCTTTGTTGTAGCTTGAATCAATATTAGATTTAGTTGATTTTCATTGATTTAGGGTTTGAGAAAATAAGTTTTTATTACCTTTTATTTGCATGAACTAATTGTCTTCACTTTTTCGATTTGTTTATGCTGATTGTATATTTTCTTTGTAAATACTTATCGTTATTCAGAAAAATAAATGAGATCTACATAGCTAAGCGAAGAGAAAAATGGTCTATGCACTAGGTTCCTATGCATTAATCGCAGGAGACCTATTGGCACGAGACCAACATTCCTCTAGTCCAATTGGCATAATTACATTTCAAAATTTTCCTAGCCTCCATGGGCATAATTGGCTAGTGAAGGCCAAAATGATGCATAATGTATGATTCTATTAGTTTATCGGTTTGTCAAGGTCCAAGTCCCCACTTGTCATGGAAACTCTAATCAATAGAAAAAAACAATTTGTAATAAAAGCTCTAACATGGGTTATAATAACATCTACACACCAATATCAACAAACAATACAACATCTACAATCAAAATCAACTACTAGACACATTTAGATATGGTATCAACAAATGGTATAACATTTAGATATGGTACTAGTGTTGAGGAATTTAGATGGAAAAAAGTTACATTGTCCAAAAGTATGACACAACAATAAGATAGCCCCCAATAGTCGACACTACATGATGCCAACAAAATCACTATAATGTTATTCAAAGTATGTGCCAAGAAAAATACTTAAGGAACATACCTAGCTTAAAACCTATGTACAAACTTGCCTTGAAGTATCAAAAATAGTCTAGGGTAGCCACACAATCTATTGAAGGATAGTCTGTGGGTGCAATTCCTTTGTTCATTTAAGCAATTCAAAAAAGTCATCTCCCAAGACTATTAAAGAAGAAAAAGAAGAAATCTCTAATAATTGCAGGGAGGACTACAAATAGATTCTAGAAACTCAAGTAGTAGAGGAAAAAATTGTAAGTAAGAAGAAGATGCAAATGCTATCGTCATCAGAGCTATGAATGACAATCTCCACCCGAAGAACCCCTCTGATAATGTTCCTCCCTGCCATGTCCATGTTGAGCACATCTTGAAAGCATTGCATTCAATGAGGCTGTATTTCGCTTTGGCACTTGGCCAAACACTTTATGTGCATCCTCCAGACACCCACATTTAGAATACATGTCTCCAAGATCTACTCGGCTTTGCTTGGATATCAGGGCTTCATTAAGACCACCACCATTTGGTATTGAGACCAAAACTTGAAATAGAGCAATTGAACTCAACATTTGAAGAAGCCTTGAACTCATAATTAACAAGCAGAGTGTCATTCAATGTGTTTTATAGATCAATGAAAGATTCGCCAAATTTTTACAATATTTTATAATTCAGTGAAAGATTCGCCAAATTTTTACAATATTTTATAATTTAGTGAAATATTCGTCAACTTTTTACAATATTTTATAATTCAGTAAAATATTCACCAAGATTTTACAATATCTTATAATTTAGTGAAAGATTCGCCAAGATTTTACAATATCATATAATAAAATGAAAGATTCGCCAAAAAATTATATATACATATTATATTATTGATAAAATCGCTTTCAAATTTTCCTATATATCGGGGAGATTCGCCAATTTTTTTTACATATAAATTTGGGGGGGGGTTCTTAAAATCATCCCTGTATAATACAGATAAGTATTCAATTTCATTCATTTCTTATTTGGAATAACGAAGGTTTTAAGTATAAGTCCTCTAATAGTTAAGCTGATGCACTATTGTTTCTTTGTTGGAAACCTTAGTCAGTGCAGGAAGCAAGGATCCAGAAAGAACTACAATTCTTGGTAAAACCAGAGAGTAATTGGTTGTGCACTATAAATTCTTGGTAGAACCAGAGAGTATTTGGTTGTGCACTATAAATGCTTGGTAAACCCAATCGGCGTGAAGGTGTACTGGTTGGGCATTAACTACTTGAATGTTATGGAGCAACCGGCATGCTGGCCAAACATTCCTCAAATACTTGATAATACCTAGTCGGAGTACTGGCTTAACATATTGTTAAATGGGATGTCTGATAAAACCAATCGGCGTACTGACTTAGCATTACCTATACGAATGGTTGAGGAGTACCTTGCGTGCTAGCCCAACATTCGTTATTGTATCCATAGGAAATCCAAGGCTTGTAAAGCAAGGAAGGACCCTGTGGAATAAAGTGAAGACCTCCAATGTAGATAAGTATTTGGTAATCTTGCAACCTCTTGCTTATTTAATATGAATATACATGTGTACATGATTTGGTTATGATTTCCTAAACTCTTGTTTAGAGATAAAACCTATGAAAATAAACTAAACATGTGAATTGATTCGATGTTTGAGTGTAGGTATTGCTAGAAGCAAGGACTATGAAAGCATCTTAAGGATGCATGTGGACATGTGACTATCCTAAAAAGCTCAGCTTGAGCAGTAATGAAAGATGGTGCTAGTGGGACTGTGTGGGTCCTAGCAGCCAAGAGTTGTAGACAAACCATGTGGAGGGACTCCGTGGTTGAGAGGTATGGAATAGACCATAGACACTAAGTTTCATAGCCAAGAAGGGCAGGTCAAGCATTCACGTTAAAGTGAAAGAGGCTAAGAGCATGAAAACCACAGTGGTGGTGTGGGTTCCAGAATGGAACAAGAAAAAGAGGAGAAAAACTCTTACTGCTCTCTCTTTTGTTTTTTATTGATGCATTTATAAAAACATAAAATTGTTGAATGCATATATGGCTGAAAGTAGAGTCTGTTTATTTGCTTGAAATAAATTGTGAATGCTGAAGTAGTTAATTCCCTATGAAAGAATGGACATGAATGAGCTCATGTGCATGTTGGGAAAGCATGAAAAGTATGAAAGTCTCATGGATGAAGCGTGGACTACCCATGTCAATTGGGCAATTAATTGACTGATTTTAATGTTTATGTTATGCTTGGCCTAATAGAATTACAATGATGCATTTCACGAGGGAGAAAGTGAAGTTAATTGATTACAATTCTTGCAAAGAAAGTGCTCTTGTGAGAAAAGTGAAAGCCAGTTGTGCACCTTCACCATGGCAGCAGACCAAAGGCTATTGGACTTGGCTAAAAGTCTCCTTCAAAAAATTGCCAAGACCCAAGAAAATCTTGGAGAACTACTCAAGCTACAAAAGCAGCAGAATGAGATGAACCATAAGGTTTTGCAAGATTCTATTTGTTTGCAAAGGGAGGTAAAAAACATTATGAGAGAAATCTGTAAGGGAAAGGAAAGTGGATCAATGATGAGGCATTCACCCCATCAGTCCATTAAGAAACATTCCAGGCATTAAGACTCAAAGGAAATTGAGCAGGTAAAGATGAAGCAGCCAGTGAAATGTTGGAAAGGTGGAGGACATCATTGCCTCCACAACTGTCCAACAAGGGAACATCAAGAGGGTAGTAGCCATAAAGTTTTCAGACTTGTGGATGAGCTGAAAGATCAGAACCAACAGGAGAAGCTTGTGGAAGCCAAAGGACTGGGTCTTGAAAGTTCAAAGTAAATGATGGAATGCAGGGCAGATCTGCAAAAAAAAATTGAAAATTTTGGACGTGTAAATTGTATATGTATTCCTAAGTATTGGAACACCGAGGACAATGTTATTCTAAGGGGGAGGGGATTGTAATACCCCATTTTGACCCTTAAGATATATTAGCTTTTAATGTAAATATTGTATACATGTGATGTATGTATTCATAGCGAGGAGCTCAAGGGAAAGGCCTGGCTAGTGGATGCTCGAATTTTATTTAAACGGAAAGTATTAGATATTATGTTACCGATGTGCTATTTAGCCATGGAACATTGTAAAAATGATGTAAATAAACATCATGCAATAAAATACAAAACCTGGCTATGGGAGCAACTAATGAGAAGGGGCCCTGTGTATCCACTAGGGAGTAGTGAGGGGGTTGTGGGATTGAACCGTATGCTACCAAATGTCATTGTGATAACCCATTTGACTTTTCTTGTTGACATTTAATTTTGTTGTAAGGAAGTTGTTGAAGAATTCAGTCCATGGCTTCAATGGAGCATGGGCAACCCAGAAATTCGTATGGCAGAGTATGGGCTTTGTTTTCTTCACCCACAAGTCACTCTACCTCAGGGGAATGGGTTCTTCCTCATTCCCATTCCATTGTTGAATATCCCATCATCAATTTCCATCCATTACGAATGCCGAGTAGTGAGAAAAACTAGAAATCGTAACTTTGCAAGAACCCACGTTTGGAAGATCCATAAACACCCAAAATTGGTATTTGATAGTGAAATTCAATGGGGGATCCACAGATATGAACCTTGGGGTGAAATTGAGAGTATTAGATACCCCTAAATCCATTGGAAAATCCAATTTTTATAGCCCAGAAAACCAATGACGGAATTGAGTTACTTGATGATAGAATTATGAGAAATGCAAGTGTGGATGTTTGAACAGAGGATTGGATTGCTTGAATTTAGCTTGAGATGTCTGTAGCTCTGGGGTTGATTTCACTGGCTTAGAATCCTCCTCCTTTGCTTATTGCATGCTTGATAAACCAAACTGGGTGTTGGATTAGCATGACTGTTTGAGTGAAACCATGGCTGTGAGTGAGTGCATTTAGTTCCTCCTTAGTGGATACACAACCCAGCTCGGGGGTGATCTCTCAGCTGAAAGAATATAGGCTGGACAGAGATCTATGGTTGGATGGAATGTTCCTCTCACATAGCCAGTTTTTGGGACATTTACATTTCAAGATAAGTATTCTTATGGTTGAGTTATGTTAATTCTATGCTATGCAATGTTTTAATTAATGACTGTTGTTTATATGTTGAACGCATGATGATACTGTGTGCATATATAGTGTTTAATTCCTCTGTGCTTGTTGAGTATGAATATGTATGCACAAGTTTTATTTATCCATGCATTTCTTAGCATTTTGAATGGGGATGAGATTGTCAATAAGCCCGGTATGCTGGTCATGTTCGCTTCCTTGCATCGGATTGACGGGAGGGGACGTGATAGGCCACCTCCTTGAAGTAACCAGTGCCATAGGAATCATTTATGGCATCAACATCTCAAAATCTTCTTGAATCTTAGGCTAGATAATCACTTTGTTCATTATTATACATAAATTCCTAAATATATAGGAGTATGTCCTAAAACCTAAACGACATGATTAATATGCTTTAACTTATTGAATATCCTAAGTGTCATTTATTATTTATCTAGAACAAATACTAACACTTAAATTTTATTTAGGTACATAAGTTAACATCGATCATTATATCTAAGAATGTAGATTTTCATAGTATCTCATAATTATGATTTTCCATAAGTAAATAGTTCTTAAGTTTTAAAATGTTCAAAACTTAAAACATACTTTACATCCAAAGAATCTTTCACAACCAACCATTATATTCCATCATCCACCTTAATGACCAATCGATGAACTTTTACACCAAGCTTGTCATGAATTTTACAAATTTGTCCATTAATGAAGGCTCAATAAAGACACCATCTAGTTGCACCTTAGAAGAACCATAAAAAAACTATTGAACATTCTTCAAGTTGAAGTTGTGCTGAAACTTTATATGCTTCGTCTTCAAATGGAAAACTAGATTTTTCACCTACTTCCCTGGATTACACAATTAGGCCTCCTCGGCCTTGGGTAATCCACTAACAAAATTCTCAAAGAGTCCATTAGCTCCTTCAGGATGATTAAGTACTCAAATTAAGAGGCTTCTGCTCCTCTCACCTCCCTTTTATCCTTGAATTCTAGTTCCAACACCAATTGATATGTTCTTATCAAGATTCACTTCTGTACTCATTTTGTGTCTTCATATTTTTCTTTCTTGGAATGATCTCTTAACTCTCTACAACTTTTTTCTTAGAGATTAGATAATTTCATGTGATTTTTACTGTAGCTATAAAATATGCTTTTGTACCACCAATAGGTATTATGCTAATTGTACTTTTCCAACAAGCTACAATGTAATCAACTGAGGCTGAAATAAAACCTGTCAAGGAGCATCCCATCTAAGCACTGCACCACCCACTTGGAAAATAGAAAGCTTCACTAAGTGGCAACATCAATCAACCAAATCCCTCCTACATCCTTGGGCATAATACACATGTCCCAAGTAACCAAAGGAAAACCCTTTTCCCCACAATACTTTGACCAAAACTAGGACTATGGATCAACTTCTTGAGAATAACAACATCCCTCTTCCAGACGGAACAAGGATAAAGGAAGGAGGTTCAAACTCAGAAGACAAGGAAATAATTCATGCTTTGATTGCCAGCACATCAAGATATTCTTCTTTCATCATTGATTAATTATGGGGCATCCATACATAGTTTCCACAAGAGAGCCTTTTTCCTCTCTTGATTCCTCCAGTGGTCCTATAATTATGTTGGGAGATGACTCATAAACTACATCCAAAGGAAAGGGTCGAATATATCTAGACCATGGTTCTTTCTCAAATGTCTTGTTTGTCCCTAGTCCATAAATATCTGAAATTTCTACTGGTAGATTGTTTCCATAGGTATTGTTGATCATAGCTCAAAAGTCTACAAGTTTTCCCATTTTTTGCCTTTCTCAACACCTTTTGAACTCCTTAGACATTCCAATGAAGCCAACAAACTATGGCATGATAGATTTGGCCACCTTAACTACAAATATCTACATGATTTGCATGATAACAACATGGTTATAGGGCTTCCAAACATAAAGTTTTCCAAAGGAATTTGTCAGGGCTACATCCTTGGAAAACACCCCAAGCACAAGTATGAGAAAGCTATAAATGAGAGAAACTTCTCACCCCTTGAGATAATCCAAAATGATATATCAGATCCATTCCCTAATTTTTCCTTGAATAATTCCAAACATGTCTTAACCTTCATTGATGACTACTCAAAATTCTATTGGGTTTTCTTTCTCAAATTCAAGTCAAAATTATTTGTTTTTTCCAAGATTTTTAAAGCCTCCATTGAGAATCTGTCTAGTAGGAAGATCAAATTCCTTATAACATACAATGGAGGGGGAATATGTCAAGTCTGATTTTCAGAAGCTTTGTGTTGATGTCGGCATTCAAATGCAACATATAGTTCCCTACACACCTCAACAAAATGGTGTGGTTGAGTGTAAGAATAGATCTCTCAAGGAGATGGCCACTTGCATGTTGGAGTCCAAGTCTTTGTCTCCAAGACTCTAGTCTGAAGCCATCAATTGTGAATCCTATATTCATAATAGGGTTCCACACAAATCCTTGAAAGGTTTCACTTCTTTTGAATCTTGGAGTGGACACAAGCCTGATGTGTCTCATTTTAGAATTGTTGGCTCAAAGGCATGGGCTAGAATACCTCCTAAGAAGAGAAGGATTTGCATCCCCAAAACAAATAATGCATATTTTTTGGCTATATTGAAGACTCCAAGGCTTAAAAATTGCTCAATCTGACCACTCAAAAATATTTCATTGAAAGGAGTGTCCAATTTGAAGAAGAACCCTTGTAGGAAGTTGAAATTGGAGAATCCTCAAAACCACCATATGTTGAAGTAAGTGAAGCTTCTAATGAATTTTTTTATTTTGATTCTAATGATGATGAACAACACATGATTCCAGATCCAAGTTCACCTACAATACCTAAGTGGGATGCAAAAACAATTGAATCTGCTAGAGAACTTGTGGGTGATCCACAAGATCCTAGGAGGACTAGATCTCAGTTTGAGAATGCTCTTTCTATAAAAGATCCTTATTTTCCTGAGAAGTGTCTTTTGATTGTTGAATCTGAGCCTAAATCATATGAAGAATACTCACAAGACACTAGATGGAAATTTTCCATGGATGACGAGTTTTAGTCTCTTCAAAAGAATGAAACTTGGGAGCTAGTTTCACTCTCAACTAGAAGAAAGATAGTCAAGTGTAAATGGATCTTTCGAACAAAGATGGTGGTTGATTCTAATGCAGTCAAGTACAAAACAAGGTTGGTGGCTAAGGGATTCTGACAATTCCAAGTTCTATCTCTTGTTGGAAAGCCTTATGCTCTCAGGAGTTAGCCCCTTCAGTTACATTACTTACCACTTTTGACGGGAGATATTTCCATCCACATGGAATCTTACCCTCTTTTGAGATCCACCTGGTGGGAAAAGTGGTGTCAGTAGAGGTGGAAGTTGTAGACGCTTCTCTTGATTACAACTTGTTGCTGGGAATAAGTTCGACGTATACAATGCAAGCGATTCCTTCGTCCAATTTTCAGGTACTTATGTTCCCCTATGAAGGAAATATCGTCATGATTGACCAAGTCTCCTTTTCCTGAAAAAATAATACAACCCCTTCATATTCGAATATCCCATTGATTGATCAAGAGTGTCCTCCCAGTGATATTTTGGGAGTAGGTATGTACTCATCGTTGATGAGCACAGTTGATTTACCCTCTCCCGTGAATTATATTGGTTCAATGAGTAACTCTAATATGTCATCTAAGTAGGACTTCATGGTTGTTCAAAAAATTGATCCTTGGATCCTTCCTACTCAATAGGAACCAATTGTGCCCCTATCTGTCGCATAAGTGAATTATTAGGATTCACAAAAATCTGCGATAGATTATATTTTGACTCCTTCAGTCTCCATGGATTCGGATATCGACTATGCACCTGCATCGACAATATACTCTACCCATTCATTTGATTGTTTAGACAATATTTTACCATCAGATGAAGCTATTCTGGAAGCTATGATAGGTCTGGATCAAACTTGGGAACATATGCATCACAGATCCTATTTCCTTCTAGATCTAAACATGAAAATTGATAATGGAGAGTTCTCCGTGAGACCCGGTGGAAATGTTGACGTGTCCATCAATCCTTTAATGAAATAAGGGATTTTCGCTGAAGGTAATATGGCTAATATTTCAACAGCAATCCCGATCAATATTTCCACCAAACCGAATGTCGTGGAAAACATTTTCATTGGCGCATTTTTTTCTCCGCAAGAGATCAGTTTGTACACCAACTTATTTAAAGAATTCCATGATGTTTTCTCCTGGTCATACGAGGAGATTCCAAGAATCGACCCTTCCATCGTCGAACACATCATCAGGACATATCCTAATGTGAAACCAGTTCAACATAAATTTTGTCCAGTTAATCCTAGAAAATTTGTTGCCATCAAGGCTGAGGTTGGAAAGCTCCTTAAAGTCGGGCTCATTTATCCTATCGACATGATGAAATGGGTGTATAACCCAGTTTCGGTTGATAAAAAGCAAGGTACCATACGCGTGTGCACATATTTAAGGGACCTTAATAAATCTTTTTTGAAAGATAACTATCCCACGCCATTTATTGATCAAATAATAGATGCGTGTGCAGGCCATGAAATATTTTCTTTCATGGATGGATGTTCGGGATATAACCAAATTCAAATCAAACCCGAAGACTAGCATAAGACAACTTTCGTATGCCCCTGGGGTACCTTTGCATATAGGAAAATGTCGTTCGGATTGAAGAATGTTGGAGCCACTTTCCAATGCGCTATGAACTTTGCTTTTCATGACATCAAACACATGGTTGAACCTTACCTGGATGATTTACCTGCACGATATTAAAAGAGAAGAGATCATCTAGAACACTTACGAATCATGTTTGAATGATGTAGACACTACACGATTCGGTTAAATCCCAATAAATGTGTTTTCTGCATCGACTCTAGAAAACTATTAGGTTTCATTGTGTCAAATCGATATATCATGGTCGATCCATTTAAAGTTGAGGCCATTGTCAAATTGCCTCCTCCTCTCAATATCTGACAACTTCAAATTTTAAAAGGAATGTCCAATTTTCTTAGATGTTTTTATCATTAACTATGCAAAAATTACTAAAGGTTTCATGTGACTGCTTAAACAAGATACCCAATTCTTCTGGGATGAGGCTGCACAAAACTCTTTTGAGGATTTGAAAAAAACACTATTGTCAGGCCCCTTGTTGATCCCGTTAGATTACACCCTAGACTTTATTCTATTTTTGGTCGCATCTGATTCCACAATTGGTATTGTCTTGGTTCAGGAAGATGACAAAATCCAAGAGCATGTCACTTACTACCTTTCTCGCACGCTGTAACACCTGAACCAAAGTACTTGCGTATCGAGAAATTGACACTAGTCGCATTGTATGTCATTCATTGATTACGTCGCTATATTTTACTACGCACTACTACAGTGATTGTGGATGACAATCCTTTCCAATATGTTTTAACCCGATGTATCATCGGGGTTAAATTCAACAAATGGATTGTCATTCTTCAAGAGTTTGATCTTACCTTTCAATCCGCAAAGTCAAAGAAGTCGTTAGTGTTTGTAGAACTGATATCTGAATTTCCTAGTGGTGTAGAGTATGATGAAGAAGATACTTCATTCCCTGATGAACATATCTTCCTCATTGCAACCTCTAATCCATGGTATGAATATATTTTAATCTATCTCCATACTTTGAACTGTCCACTGAATTTCTCTAGAGAAGAACGATGAAAACTCAAGAATCATACCAATAACTACCTCATCATTTCTGATACACTATACAGAGGAGGGGTATATTCGATATTACTTCGTTGTTTAACTCTGGACGAAGCTAATTCAATATTGAATGATTCCCATAGTGGAGCATGTGGGGGTCATATTTATGGGTTGGAAACAACACAGAAAATACTTCGTGTTGGGTATTTTTGGCTCACCATATTCAAATATTGTGTGGAAGCCGTCTCTGATAGGGGGCATCAGTACATTATCATTCTCGTCGACTAATTTACCGAGTGGGAGGAGGCAATGCCGACTATGAAGGTGGATGGTGAAACTGCAACCGGTTTTGTATTCAATCAGATCACTGCTAGGTTCGGCATCCCCAAAGAGATTGTCACTGACCATGGTAGACATTTTCAGAATCATATGATAACAAATTTGACCACTATGCTAGGGTTTATATAGGAGCACTCGTCTCATTTCTATTTGCAAGCGAATGGACAAGTTGAAGCAATTAACAAGACTTTAAAAACCATTCTTCAGCGCACCAGCAATGCTAGTAGGTCAAACTGGCACATTATGTTGTATCCGGCTCTTTGGGAATATCGTTCTAATGTCAAGACTGATACTGGTTTCTCACCATTCCAACTTGTCCACGGTTTGGAGGCAGTCATTCCTATTGAATGCGAGATCCCATCATTAAAGTTGGATATCCAACTATTACCCGAGCCTTCTACTTTAGAGGAGCATTTTCTTCATTTGGAACATTTGGATGAATAATGCAGAGATGCGCTAATTGAAAATGAAGGTCATCAGAAATGATTCAAAAATCAATACAAAAAGTCTGTTAAACCTAGGGTCTTCTCCAAAGGAGATCTTGTCGTCATAGGCTTGCGGGGGTTGAGTGGTAGGAAAGCCACTCCTCGACTCAAGGAAGGGACTCTCTCTCGAAGAAGGTAGAAAGTATGTTTCCATAACTAAAATTATTCTTCTTCCCTGTTCTGCACTCTGTAAGTTGGTGTTTCATATTCACCAATAAGCCAAAACCACAATCAAATATAACATTGCATAGACATTCCACACCAATCTGCATATAGCTTCAGGAATCTAAATGTTGGGCCGCACAGCCACTGATCCTGTTTATGGTACTCAGGATCACATTCAAAGAAAAGTTGTCTACTTGTCCAAACGACACTTGACTGCCGCTCGTTCCATCCCTACTATGCAATACGTATTGATATAATCTTGCACCGACAAGGCTTCAACACCTCTAAATGTTCCTTTGAGGTTTACTACCTCTCCTCGATGGGATAGTTCAGTAATGAAGTAGATATCATCCACCGTGATATCTATCATCTCCCCTTGGAGATTGAACATCCCCTGATCAGGATCCCAATATTGCACTAACATTTGGAGTAAGTGGGATTGTTCCCTCATGTTTGATGTGCGGAAAAATTTGAGAATACCACACCGTCTTAAGGCATTTAAAGTCAATGGGTCCCCCATGGATATTCTATCCATGGAATCATGCTCTCTTTATCTCCAAGTGAGCACCATACATGTATTTGCATCCATCATTTTGCATTAGTTTATAGTTTTTTAAACCGTTTTGTGCCACCCATGGGTCTTTTTAACACAGGGGCGAGTACCCGCGAGTTGAGTTCACTCCAACCCGCGGCTATTTCGCGTACCTGCAACTTTCAACAGAGCCTACCTGCGGGTATGTAGAACTAATTTTTTAGCAAAAAATAAAGCTTCAAAAAACCATTAAAAATCTTTCAAAAACCATTAAATATGCAAAGAAAATGGATATTTGTTACCTGCAAGCAACATAATGCGAAATAGTCCTCCAGATTGATCGTATGCAACGTCCAAAGTTGTAGGTTTTTTCCTCTTCTCCAAAGTGTACAGTGGTAAATATGGGTCATTTATTTTTTTTACTATTTATAGAAAATATATTTGATTTTTTACCCACTTTATATAGTTTCGAACCCCTTTTTGTTATTTTTCTTAATCTAAAATGACTAATGAAGTTATTTTGACTAGGTAAAAGTACAAGAAGGATATTTTTACACAAATGTGTCCACACTAGTGTTCTATAAAAGGTTTGGATTCCCATGGAATGTCGATTTAGATCATTGCATTGCATCTATACCTCGTCATTTTTATGCCCTAGGACCTCCTTTTTCACCATGGACTATGATTTTTACCCCCATTTTTACCCTCTGTTGTCATTGTTCATCCATGGTTAGGACTTTTTTAAAACATGGGTCACCCTAGATAGGAAACTATGTAATAATGGTGCCCATGTTGTTGCTTACCATTTTGGGAACGTGTCACTCATCATGCATCATTTTGTTACTTTCCCATCCCTATGGAGTTCCTTCATGCTCTTGTTAGACTCCTTAAAATTAACAAGATTTCCAAGCATACTTGTCTTGTTCAGACTCATTAAAGGACTTGAATAGACATCCACTTAGATATAAGTTTACCCATTTTCTGGATCTTAGTGGATTATTTACGAAAAAGGTATACTCTAGTTCTTCCGACTAGAAGAGTCCTCTCTCGTGTACTTTTACACTTTTTTGGGTGAGGAGGCTAACTTTATGAAAAAGTACCTTATGGAGTTCTTGTTTAAGCTTTTTAGACTCCCTAAATATGAAAACACCGGTGAGCACATACCAACTCGGGCTCGATATTAAAATCCATGAGTAGGTGTATGGTGTTCCTGTTTAATTTTTCCAGACTCCTTAAACATGAAAACATCGGCGATCACGAACAGAACCGGGCTCGATATTAAAATCCATTGATCGATAACCTATCGACTAGTATCCTATCTCTTCTTCAAACTCATTAAAAATGAAGAAAGTCTTGATTTTACCTCCCATGGACTCGTTAAATTACACATGGTTGGACCTGTATCAAGCAGTCTTCTCTCTCTTCTTCAAGCTTGTTCAAAATGAAGAAGGTCTTTTGAGTTTACTTTCTTGCACTCGTTAAAATATAACAAGAAAGACACTATCGAGCTTCATTTTTAATCTTTTTCATGCTCGTTAAAAAAAAAGGAAAGGGCATTTAAACAGAGAAGGGAAAGAAAACCTCCGCCATTCATTCATCATACGATAGAAAGTCTAATCCATCCTTGAACACAACACTTCCATTGAGTCAATGGGTCTTAGTTTTTTCTTTAGGATTTAACCTGAGTCCAGAGTTGTGTACTCCTCCGATTGGTTACTCTTCTGATGATATGGAGAGTTTGTTGTGTGTCCTACATGGAAAACTTATACCATGTTTCTTGTCTGTCCAAATCTTTCTAAGTCACATTACTATGGTGCTCAATGTTCAAGGATTACCCCTGTGTCGGCTACTCTGTAGTTTATCTTGACTCCTCATGTCGGCCATCCCTTATCTCAGTCTTGTTTCAACTCAATATCTCAATGTTCCTCATGTGATATGATGAAGGATACCTAAATTCATTCCTTCTGATGGGTCTATTACTATCAACATCAACAAATTTTTCTATGGGAAGCAGACTTAGAGTTCTCGATTAGCACGTTGAGATTTGCAGTCATTAGTGGAAGTTCATCTCACTGTTGAGATATGGGAATACATCAATGTCCCTTACTTGACATATTCTTAAAGTGTTCGTGTTCAAGACCCCTTATTCACACTTGTAAGAATGTACTAATTACCTTGGACGCCATTTTCATTATTGGTGGGTGTCCTCGTGTTTGTTAATGGTTTTCATCATTAAGAAGTAATCAAATGAAACCCTCCATGTTCAAATTCAACTCCTTTATTCACATGGATTAGGATTTGTACTTTTATCGATGGTTGGTTTGTACTTTCCTTTTTTATCGCCCAAGCTACGCAAGACTGACCCTTACTTATATTGGCTCCTCATGAGACATAGATCCAGTTTTTTTATGGCTATGATCTTCTTTTGACATGGATCCATGCTTGTATTTTAGTGGCCATTAATATACATATTTTCTACATATGTATTGGAGATAATGTTCTATCATTTTGAACATCTCCTTATGTCAAGATTGTAATTCTCTCTCACACTCCTTCACTTCTTGGTTTGTAATGTAATTCGCCATCATTACCCTTCTGACCTCATGCATTAGGGGGCATTTGTTATTAGTTAGATTGGCACTTCCACGTCTGTGACGAGATTACATTGTCGGTCACACGAAAGGATATTATGGATGGAAGAACCTCATTCACTATAGATGCATTTGATATGAACCTTACAATACCACCTCCAGTTTATCTATTTTGTGAAGTATTTTAAGACTTAACCGTGACTCTCACAACTGTCAGCTTGCGGGTCACCCATTGGAGCTCCATTTGAACACCCACGGTTTTTACCTAAAAAGTTGCACCCATTAGTTGTTTGATACTAGAATCACGAGTCACTCTCTTATTGTCAAGATATATACCTGTAAGTATCTCTTAAAATCATGAAAAAATATATTAAAAATCGAATTAGGGATATTTATGGTAGTTACCCTGACCACCATAACTTCCCCAACCATTTACCTTTCAAGCCTATCCTCTCATACGTTGCTATAAATACAAGGAGAGGCCCTTGAGAAAGGGGAGAACCATTTTTTATAAGGAAATTGTAGAGAAATATCCATTGAAGGAAGAGGAGCAAGGAGCCGAGGATCAAGTTTCAATAGTGTAGGTTATAGATTAGGTAAAGCTTGTTACAATTGATGATTATAATGCAAGAGATTTTCTTTCCCATAAAATAACTTGTCTACTTTGTGAATATATTTAATTGAATCTGTCATATATTTTATATATATGAGTTTCATGATACTTTATTCATGCTTATTTAGTCAAAATATTTGAGGAAGGTGTCTGGTTTTTGCAGGTTCATCATTTAATATTGTGGATCGGAGGAGTAAAGCTTAAAGCATGGATCAAACTTCGTATGTCCAGGTATGTTCTTTGGCTTTAAACCCTAGCTTTTCTTGATTAAAACAATACTTTATGATGTTATTGCTTGTAATTTATATTATGTACCTTCGTAACAGTATGTTGATGATCTCTTTGAACTTCCGAATCATAGGTTAAATTACCGAACAACAACAATGAGACTTTTGCACCGGTAGCCAAGATGGATTCAATAAGACTAGTTCTGGCAATTGCAGCGTCCAAGCACTGGGAAGTGCACCACATGGATGTAAAAAGTGCTTTCCTCCATGTATACATTGAGTAGGATATCTATATGAAAAATCCAGAAGGTTATGTTACTGACCGCTCTCTTGTGTGTAGGTTGAAGAAGTCATTATATGGGCTCAAGCAAGCTCCTAGGTCTTGGTATGAAAAAATGGACATTTTTATCCTATCACATACGAATGTTTAAATGAAGCATGCCAATATTTATATTTTGGTTATTGTTTTATATTTTGATCATATTTTGATGACATGAAGCTCCATTGTTGAGATTGCTTCATTGAAGACTTCTTTGCATCATGCCTTTTCTATGTCTGACTTGGGAATACTAACACAATTTTCGAGACTTGAGATCTCTCAATCCACCTCAAGAATTAAAGTATCTCAGTCAAAATATGCATCAGATCTAGTAAAGAAATTCATAATGGAAGAATGTAATCCATCTAGGACTCCCTTTCTTTCTGGAGTAAGACTTGAAGATGCAAAATCTTCCCCTTTGGTGAACAACACCCTGTACAGACAGCTAGTTGGGATTTTGTTGTACCTTACTGACACTTGGCCATATATTGCATATGCAATGAGTGTTGCATAAAGGTATATGAAGAAGCCACATGAGATTCATTGGGAGGATACCAAAAGGATATTGCATTATGTGCAAGGAACCAAGTCTCATGGGATTCATTATGCTGTCAATTCTTCATTGAATCTCATTCGTTTTTCAGGTTCCGATTGGGATGGAGATATCTCATACCGGAAATAAACTTCCAGATATTTTTTCATGCTCGAAAGATGCACAATTTTTTGTTCAAGTAAAAATAAAAGTTTCATTGCACTATCTTCTACATAGGTTGAACACAGAGGAGCTGTGAATGCAACCGCTCAGTGTGTATGGTTGCAAGGTATACTTTCAGAGTTTGGGATTGAAATGAGCACTCCTACAGTCATTTTTTGTGACAATCAAAGTACCATAAGGATATAAACTAAATGGGTACAAATACAAAGGGCCAAGCACATAGAAGTACACATGCATTACATCTGAGGACTACTACATGATCAGATCATTGCTCTCCAGTATTGTGCATCTTCTGAGCAAGTTGTAGACACCTTCACGAAAGCATTCATAGAGAAGACTTTCAACCATCTCAGATCACCTCTTGGGATGGTTGAACACATGGTGAAGAAGGATTGAAAAGAATTTTTTTCAAATTTGTTCATGTCCATGTTTTCAGGGGAGGTTTGTTTCCCATGAGCTTTTTCTTCTTTCCTTATTTTGGCCTGGACAATAGTATGTAAAAAGGGTGACCAAGCCTTGTTGTTGGGCCTTATATTTCTGATTTTTACTCACATATAGTCAAGCTTAAGGGTGGTTGTTAGAATATTAAAAACCCATATATACTTAGGATAAATGTATTATTAATTTTTGATCCTTTCCTAGGTGTTTGACTAGGTAGTTGGCCCCATATTTCCTTTTTAGGCTCACACATGTCATCATTATCCATAAGAGCACCCTCAGATAGATTCTAGAATATTTTGTCTACATTTTATGACATTCCATAATGGTAAGAGTGATTTCCTGATTTTACATAGATTTGTCCTACTTTTTTTGCTTTTCAGTGGATAAGGATAAAGCTAGGAGCCCTCATGGACTTGGCAAGCTGTCTACTTTTTGTCCATCACATCTTCCATCTTTTTCTCTCAAAATCCACCATCTTATTGCTTTTCCATCACTCATTAGCTTCCATAACTTATTTTTCTAATTCTTGAGGCCCTTGAATGATTTGGAAAGTGATTTCCCCCCCTTGGAAGTTTTTTTTCCTTATTAATAAGCCTACTTTTGTGAGGATTTTGAATTCCTTTTTTGGATTTCAATTTTCTGATGTAATTACATTGCCTAAGTTTAGGTGATGTACAACCATTCTATGAAATATATACCACAGTAGGATATAGAAACTATAGATTACCTAAAAATTGAAATATTTGGCTAAGTAATTAAGATATTAGTGCAAAATAATTATGGAAAATAAATGATAAAAAACCAGTCACAAATGATAAAAAAAAGTAAAACAAATGATAAAAAAACAGAGATACAAATGATCAAATAGCAAGTTTATTAACAGTCCAACCCAGAAATGAGTTGTGATCCTCCTTATATAACATTTGTAATAATTCATTTTCCTTTGGAGGATCTACAAGTGACTAGATTAGATTGGACCTCAATCCCCCCTAGGTTGACCAAAAGGCTCCCAAATAATCCAAAACAAGTACAAATTGTCCATGTGAATGTTGGGTGAGAATGGTAAGACATAAATGAAGGTCACACATGTGGTGGATAAGATTGGGTGGAGTTAGGTGGCCAAGGAGAGGCCAAAACAGCCAAGAAAGGGCCAAAATGACTAGATAAAATGCATGAGCTCCTTAAGTCAAAGAAAGATCCACAAAACAGGGGATAAAGGCACCTTTGCTCAAGTAGCGGTAATAAATGTTGGAGTTTTCCATAAATAGGGCGCCAACAGCTATATTGACCAATTATGGCCCATCCTTTGGTGGATAAGTCATCAATTGCCCCAACTAACTTCTAACAGCCTTCTAACAACCTTGGATTATAATTATTAACCAGTTTTGGACCAAATAATCATAAAATTAATGTATGATTAAGGTACTAAGGTGTAATAATGTTCTAACACCCCCCATAAGCTAGAATTTGGTAGATAATAAAAAATAAGGCCTTGGCAACTAAGGCTCAAGTCACCTTTTACAAAAACATTTTTTATTTGTCCATGTAACCAAGGTAAGGAGGAAAACCACATGGGAAATAAAAACCTCCGCTAAAAAATGGACATGTGGCATATCTAGAAAATATACCAATCTTCACCATGCATCAATCACCCCAAGGAGTGATTTAAGGTAAGTGAAGGTCTTCTCAGTAAAACTCTTGGTGAAGATAAGTAGTTTGCTCAGAAGATGGGAAATACTGCAAGGCAATAATCTGGTCATGCACCAAGCCTCAAATGTAGTGCATGTGGATCTCTATTTTCTTGGTCCTCTTCCTCTGTAATGGATTAGTGGAGATCTTTATTGTGTTTTGATTATCACACCAAATGACTGTGGGTGAATCAAACACAAATCCAAACTCTCCAAGAATGCCTTGCAACCACACAGATTGTGTAGCTGCATTCATTGCTCCCCTGTATTCGGCCTTAGTTGAAGATAATGAGAGGGTGTGTTGCTTCTTACTAGACCAGAAAATGGGACCATGTGAAAGCGTAAACACATAACCAGAAGTAGACTTTCGATCAGAAGTATCACCATCCCAATCAGAATCAATAAAACCAACTAGTTCAAGTGATGAACCAACTACATAGTGTATGCCAAAATGCTTGGTACCTTGCACATAATTCAAGGTCATTTTGGAAGCCTTCCAATGGAACTCATGAGATTCTTGTATGTGCCTTGCAATAGCCCCAACATCATAAGACAAATCTGGTCGAGAGTGTGTGAGATACAACAAGCTCCCAACTAGTTGTCTATATAGTAAATTGTTAACCAATGGTGAAGAACCCCAATCAGTAAGCTTAACTCCAGAAAGGAATGGGAATTTTGAAGACTTACATTCAGCCATTTTAAACTTCTGCAGTAGATCTGAAGCATATATTGATTGATAAATAGTGATCCCATCCACAGTTTGATCAATCTCCAAACCCATAAATTGTTTCAACAATCCTAGATCTGTCATGGAAAAAGTGTGATATTTTAGGATTAGGATCACTCAACAGTAGTAGAACTTACTAAAACTCACTCAAGAAGTGCAGAAAGAAGAAGAATAAATGGATATTCAATAATCACTCATACACAAGAAATGACAAAAACTGTTGTATCATACATTAGTTGTGAGCTAGCACTCTGTAAAGTGAATAATAATTGAATACAATCAAATGAATTCGAATGCCACTAAGGTCATTCGAATTCTCCTCAATGTGTGGCTTGGATAGCATTGAAGACATCATCCAAACCAATGGAAGTAGTCACAATAGTCAAATAGTCAGTCAAATGAGTCTAACTGAGTCTAATTGAGTGCATGGGCACTTATCTAGGGAAAGAGACTCCAACGTGGGTGCATGAGGAGTTGTCAGTAGTCAGTATAGCTGATCTAGTCTCTTTGGAGGTCTATCTAAGTGGTTCAGTCAGTTAAACTAGTAATCAATCCTCAAAACAAGGAACAAATCCACTAATCATGGAACTAACTGAAGTAACTCCTAAATAGGTGGAAGAGGGCACAGTTGTACTACAGTGATGGAAAAAAGGGCGCATATGTGGCTAGGAGGGATAAAAATAACCAGAAACAGGCTCCTGGGGGCTGCAAACTAAGGACTAGGTGCTAGGAGACTGCCATACTGATGACTGGATGCATGCATGATGATTGGATGCATGCAGGCATGCAAAATATAAAAATGATGGTGATAATATTCCAACACCCCCGGCAAGCTATACTATTAGGAACACCTGAAATGGTAGGGCCCTAGTAATTGAGACCAAAGGTCACCCCGTACAACAATCTAAATAAATAAAGTGACGAAAGAGGGAAAACCTAGTGGGAAGAAAGCCCCCCTTCAATATAGACTATGATAGGATGATCAATCATGTACATCAGTCACCCCAAATGGTAAGTGGAATTTTCTACCGAGGAAAGATCTATTGACAATAAATGGATCAGTAATGTGAGAAGGCTGAAACCTTCCATTCTAAAAATCATATCTGGTCCTCCTCGGATCAAGTGGATCTCCAACAAGATATCCGGCAGATCTAAAATTAGTGGCTGCCCATCTAGGAAGAAAAGGATCATCAAATGCAAGATCATCAAGTTCTTGTGGATATGGATCTTCCATTCGCTCATCTTCACTAATAGGTGCTAGATCTTCAGGTTCTTGTGGATCTTGATCTAGCATTCTCTCTTCATCATCTTCACTCTCATACTCTGAATCTGAACTGTCATGTGCTGAAGCTTCACTCTCTCTCTCATCATCACTTCCAAACTCTGAATCTGAAATCTCATGTGATTAAGCTTTGCTCTCTTGCTCATCATCACTTCCAAACTCTGAATTTGAAATCTCATGTTCTAAAAACATGTTTTTGACTTCCCTTTCAGTGGAAGCAAGTGAATCTGGAGACTTCCTGAACTTGCTCTTTTGACCAAACATGGTGGGAACAAATTAAAAAATATGAAGATCATTATGGAGCATGTGATTCGCACCAACTGAGGTAGAATCAACTCCATGAATGTGTATGTAGTTCTTTGATATCTCCTTTGAAATGACATAGGTGAGGTCATAACCAAATGAACTAATAAATGATGGTGGTGGGTTTGAATTCAAATCAGATCCAAGAATTGATAGATGGCTTCTTATGATCTCCTTTGTACTAGCAGGGGTGAGATCAAAACAAAAATCACAAGGATATGCATGACACTTGAAACCAAGCGAATGATGGTGTCTTCTATCTTCGGTAAAACTCCGAAAACAAGTGCTAATGACCAAATAGGATTCCATAAGAGGCATTTGATCAAGGAGGGTGCATGAATTTCCTCCTAAATATGATTTTACCTCCAAAATACTCAATAGGTCATCATCTTGCACATCAGCAGGCTCATGGGAAGTAGATATTTTGAAAGTCTCTTCAACTTCTTGTGTAGTAGCTGACATATCTTGATCAAAATTGGAATAAGAATATGGATCAAATCCTGAAACCATGTCTTGTATTACAACTTCATCTTGAACAACTTCATCATGAGAGATGATGGAGGCCGAATCATGAATAGAGAGAACACGTGAGGCAGTACTACTGAGCTTGTTCTCCAAATGGATAACATCATCCTCTTCCTTCTTTCCAAATAATCTGTCCAATCTTGTCCAGTTATCACTTGGATGTTCTGAAGGATCAATGAGGTATTCCATATTGGAAAGCATAGCAGTACATATTGCTACTGAGGCTCTGTCACAATCATCTAGCCAATATTCTTCCTCTTCATAGGAAGCAAAATCTCTCTTAACACCAATACACATATTGAAAATACCATATCTCTTCAGGTATGCTGTCATCTTTGGTTTCCATTCTTCATAGTTGTATGAAGAGAGAGAAGGAATTGCTTCCAGATCCATGAATTTGTTGTTGAATTCGAATCTACTATTGCAACTCCAGAAAACATCTACAAATGCAGAAAAATGCTACAACTACAAAAGACATCAAAACTGCTGCAACTGCAGGAAACTGTTGCAACTACAGAAAAATTTGAAATTGCTACAACTACGGGAAATTGCTGCAACTACAGAGAACTTTGAATAAACTGCAAAAACATTGTAGATCCATAGTAGCTGCTGAATTCGAATATGTTGAAGACGGATTCGAATGATGGTATAACCTGCAAAACAAATGAGAATTGTAAATGGAGATATGCTACAATTCGAATTGAACACTGCCTTAGGACACTGAGAACATGTGACCGACTCCTTCACACCTGGATAGACCTCACTGTATTTCTCCAGTGAATTCAAGGAAATAGCACCAGGATTTGCTGTGGAAACCCAGAGGCTTTTGGTGCTCAATGAAGACAATTGCTCAAGGAATTGATACAACTGATGCTGTTGTAATTCGAATAGTTGTTGTCAGCTCTGATACCATGTGATATTTTAGGATTAGGATCACTCAACAGTAGCAGAACTCACTAAAAATCACTCAAGAAGTGCAGAAAGAAGAAGAATAAATGGAGATTCAATAATCACTCATACACAAGAAATGACAAAAATTGTTGTATCATACATCAACTATGAGCTGGCACTTCGTAAAGTGAATAATAACTGAATACAATCAAATGAATTTGAATGACACTAAGGTAATTCGATTTCTCCTCAATGTGTTGCTTGGATAGCATTGGAGACATCATCCAAACCAGTGGCAGTAGTCACAATAGTCAAATAGTCTTTCAAATGAGTCTAACTGAGTCTAACTGAGTGCATGGGAACTGATCTAGGTAAGGAGATTCCAATGTGGGTGCATGAGGAGCTATCAGTAGTCAGTATAGTTGATCTAGTCTCTCTGGAGGTCTATCTAAGTGGTTCATTAAGTTAAACTAGTAATCAATCCTCAAAACAAGGAGCAGATCCACTAATCATGGAACTTAATAAAGTAACTCCTAAATAGGTGGAAGAGGGCGCAGTTGTACTCCATTAGTGGAAACAAGGGCGCATATGTGGCTAGGAGGGATAAAACTGAGCAAAAATAGGCTCCTGGGGCTGCAAAATAAGGACTAGGTGCTAGGAGACTACCATACTGATTACTGTATGCATGCAATTGCATGCATGATGACTGGATTCATGCATAATGCATGCAGGTATGCAAAATATAAAAATGATGGTGAGAATATTCCAAAAAAAAGAACTGTGCAATGCATCTTTAACTGAGCCTAGTTATCTGGTGTAGATACCAGTGATCAATAGATCATCAACATATAATACAATAATCAATATCAGGTCACTAACATGCTGCATATAAACATTTGTATCAGACTTACATCTCTCAAACCTTTGTGATAGCAGAAAATTGTCCATCTTGGCATACCAAGCTCTAGGAGATTGCTTGAGACCGTAGAGGGACTTTATCAACTTACAAACAAGTTTATGATATGAAATGAAGCCTTTAGGATTCAAAATATATATCTCTGCATCAATATTCCCATGAATAAATTCACTCTTCACATCCATGTGATGAACCTCCCATCGCTTGGAAGTTGCAATGGCTAAAACTAGCCCGATTGAGTCGATCTTTGCCACCAGTGCAAATACGGTCTCTGTATAGTCCACTCCATGGACTTGAGAGAAGTATTTAGCCACCAGCCTGGCCTTATACTTCATATCATAACCATCAGAGACCATTTTGGTCCTATAAACCCATTTACATTACACTAGTTTCCTCTTGGGAGGAAGAGGGACCAAATCCCAAGTTTCATTGTCATGGAGGGAGTTCATCTCTTCTTTCATGGATTTTTTCCATATTGGGTATTTTTATGCTTCCACATATTATTTTGGATCAGATCCAACCATTAAGATCACAAGATGCAAAGGCATTGTGAAACTGTGATCTACTCTTCCTAGGATCTTGAGGATCACCTGCAAGCTCACCAACATCTTGTATGGTTTTCTCAGCCCACTAGGGCCTTTTAGGAGGGTCATGATATGCATACATATCATCATCTACATCCTCCATATCATAATAAAAAAAATCATAAATAAAATCATCACTTGCATCCTCTTCATGCAGGGGGTTTGCGCATTCCCAATCACCATTTGTTGCTGGATGCATGGGATCTTCTTTGAATTGGACACTCCTCTCAATGAAAGTTTTATGAGTGAGGGGGTCAAAGAGTTTGTATCCCTTTTCATATTATTCATATCCAACCATGATGGAATCCTTTCTTTTGGGCTGCAAGGCCTTTCTCTTTTCTGGAGGAATTCTAGCCCATGCCCTTCATCCAAACACCCTAAAATGTGACACATTTGGCTTGTGTCCATTCCAAGACTCAAATGGAGTCATGCCTTCCAAGGATTTGTGTGGTAATATGTTCTTAACATATGAATCACAATTGATGGATTCATCACATAGTTTAGGAGACAAATACTTAGCCTCCATGATGCATGGGGCCATCTCCTCCAGTGTTGTATTATTGCGCTTTGCAACATCATTTTGTTGAGGTGTGTAGGGAACATAATGTTGCATTTGGATTCCATTTTATTCACAGAGCTGATGCAGGTCGTTATTCAAATACCCCCTTCCATTATCAGTCCTCAAGACCTTCAAATTTCTACTACGAAATGTTTCCACAGAAGCTTTGAAAAATTTGAAAGATTGGAAGACTTCATATTTTTGTTTGAGAAAGAACAACCAACAATATCTTGAGAAGTCATCAATGAAAGTTAAGACATACTTTGAGCTTCCATAGGAGGGTGTAGGGAGAGGACCTATCAGATATGAATGGACCAAAACAAGTGGTTGATTAGCCCTTATTTCCTTCCCCTTCTCATACTTTCTCTCAGCATTCTTCCTAACAATGCACCCTTCACAAGTGCCTTTGGAAAATCTGATTTGTGGAAGGCCTTCAACCATCTCTTCTTTGATCAATGCTTGAAGATATATGTAGTTGAGGTGTCCAAACCTCTCATGCCAAATATTTCTAACTCATTAGCATGTGACAAAAGTGCATTTGGAGAAGAGTACTCAATAAAATGAGAGAACTTGTACATTCTAGAATCATGGTCTGCAACACCAACTGGTACAACTTTTCCAGTGGAAATTTTTTATATCTCCACATCATCTTGAGTGAATATCACTCTCTTGGAAGAACTAGTGTGGGTCATTTGGTATACAGAGATTAAGTTTGTTGCAAGATATGGTACATACAGTACATTACTGAAGTACCCATTTTCTAAAGTGATTATCCCAATGTCTCTAGCTGGGAATTTTGAGTCATCTCCCATGAGAATGGATGGAACATTGTAAGGATAAAGAGTAGAGAAAGAATATTTTGTAGAAGCCATGTTCCTTGAGGCACCTGAATCTATGATGAAGGAGGAATATTCTAAGGTACTATCCATCAATACATGGCACCTTTCATTGTCTTCAGAAAAAACCCTCTTTCTTCTTTGAACTTTCTGGAAGAGGAATGTTATTCTTTTGCAGGAGATGGGTCATCATATCAATAGTTTTATTCGTGCATGCACTCTCAAGGTGCCAACGCATTTGACAATAGGTGCATTTGGTCTTCTCTTTATTATTTCCCTTGTCTTTGACATGATTCGAAACCCCATCAGAATATTTGGGCCTCTCCTTGTCTTTCTTCTTCTCTTGTGGTTTCAAACCCTTGGTATTTTGGTTGACTCTAGCTTGCGTCGAATCTCCAGCAGCTAGAACTTGGTCCTTTTGCTTAATGGAACCCATTATAACCAGCTTATCTTTCTCTTGAGTTAGCATCTCCATGAAATCAGGAAAATATGGCATCTTCCAATTGCGAACTGTAAGCTTGGTTGACTAAAATGTAGAGACAAAGACTCAATACTCAGGACCCAACTTTGAAATGATGGACAAAACCAACTTTTCTTGTTTCTTATCAATGCCACACTGTTTGATTTTCAAGACCAAGCTCTTGAACTTGGTGAAGAAATCTTGGATGGATTCGAAGTTTCTTGGACTCAGTGAGATCAACTCATTCTCAAGTTGATGGCCCCTCATCTCAAGAGTCTTCCCAAACAAAGACTCAATCTTGAGCCAAACTTCATTTGGAGTAGCAAGAATATCAACATGAAACATGAGATCTCTTTAGATACTGAGACAAAGCATGCCAAATGCTTCATCCATTCTGTTGAAGAACTTGGAATTCTCTACTGCAGAGTTTGGCTCAACCTCAGTTCCCATGGTGATTCTGAAGAGACCCTTGGATCTCATCTGGATAACCATTTGGACCTTCCATTCAAACTATTTTATTGGAGTGAGAAAATTAACATGAGTTTTATCCATCTTCTATAGCTTGCGCACTTGGTGACAATTGTGCACTTTGTACCCGCAATAAAAACTCTCAACACTCAGGAGGGGATCTACACTAGCTGATTCGAACCTTGCTTGATAGAAGGCACATTCGGGAGAGCGTCACACCTTGGGTAGACTCCAAATTATTTCTCCAATGGCTTCAAGTCAATGGCCTTAAGGACTTCTGTGGTTTCTCCACTGCTTCTGGTGCACTTCTAAAATAGTCTTGGTTCGAATAGAAGCTCCAAGGGATTTGATACCATCTGAAATCTATATCATAGTAGTATCTATAAACTATAGATTACCTCACAATTGAAATATTTGGATCAGTATGCAAGATATTAATGCAAAAAGAATTCTGGAAAATAAATGATAAAAAAGCAGTCACAAATGATCAAAAACCAGTAAAATAAATGATAAAAAGCCAGAGATACAAATGATCAAATAGCAGTTTTATTAACAGTCCATCCCAGAAATGAGTTTTGATCCTCCTTATATATCATTTGGAAGATTTTTTTTCCTTTGGAGGGTCTACAAGTGGCTAGCTTAGATTGTACCTCAATCCCCCCTAGGTTGACAAAAAGGCTCCCAAATCATCCCAAATAGGTACAAATTGTCCATGTGAACATTGGGTGAGCATGGTAAGACGTAAATTAAGGTCATACATGTGGTGGATAATATTGGGTGGAGTTAGGTGGCCAAGGAGAGGCCAAAACAACTAAGAAAGGGCCAAAATGACTAGATACAATGCATGGGCGCCTTAAGTCAAAGATGGATCCAAAAAATAGGGGATAAGGCTTCCTTTGCTCAGGTAGTGGTAATAAATGCTGGAGGTGGCCATAAATAGGGCACCTAACAACTATATTAACCAATTTTTTCCCATACTTTGGTGGATAAGTCATCAATTGCCCCAAGTAACTTCTAACAACCTTTAATTGCAATTATTAACCAGTTTTGGACCAAATAATCATAAAATTAATGTATGATTAAGGTACTAATGTGTAATAATGTTCTAACACATTCAATAAAATTTTATTATGTGCATCAATTCAGTGCCATTTTTCAGTGATCTGTGCAATTTTGTGCTTAAAAATTATGTGAGGATAATGTTTTATTTGCTAGATATTCATGTGAATTGATTTTCACAAATACACCTCCTTAGACCCTGCCTCTCTGTAATATTTTCCATTGCATGGCCCTTGTTGTTTATGACTTTACAGTTAACGTGTATTCCACTATTAGATCGCTTTTGCAAACCTACATTTATTCAAATTCAAATTCAAATTCAATATATAGGTAATTCATTCATGTTCATGTCTTGCAAGACATGGCGCAATTCATGGAAAAATTTAGCATTCTATTTATAATCTTATTGCTATTTACTTAGACATTTAACGCTTAACATCCATTCATGGACAAATTATTCTTATCTTATGCAAAAGGGGACTAGTCATTAATCAACTCAATGGCATTTGTTTCTTGTTACATTTCTTGTGTTTGAGTGTAACAAGTAGGATACTTTGGCCTAATATGGTGGCAAGTTCATTATTGTGATCTTCTTGATGAAATTCGAGTTGTTGGAACCTTTGGGTAAATTATCAGTTGTATTTATAATGTTGCATTCTACCATGATGGAAATTAGAAGTAGTTTTTATTATCATTTTAATTTATCATATGAAACTTATTCTTTTATTTTTATGAAAGATATTTGGCCTCTAAATATGCCCAGAGTGGACAAATTATAGAGAAGGAAGATGTGTAGTCCTTTGGGGTAGTGCTAATATAGATAATATTCCAATTGTTTATACACTTTTTATTGCACAGTAATATGCATCTAAGTAATGAATTTAACGTCCAAGAAATAAAATAATTATTGTATATTTGAAAATATCAGTAATTATTAGGTGATGGATAACAACTTGTCTCTCTTCCCTAATTCTTTAAAGGGTTCTAGCTCAATGGTACGTTGAAATTTGGTTGTCATTGATGTCAACTAATCTCAAAATGGATGCAACATTCCTATGGAAGTTTGAAGAAGTATATGGAAGCCACTTTGAAGAAGTATATGCACAAGCAAGATAAAGAAGAATACAGATGCCAATATAAAGAAGTATATCTAGAAGTTGCATCTAGTCTGAAGAAGGGTCTCTAGGGGAACATCATGCATATCAATGTGAAGATGTACATAAGGAAGGTACATTATGCATATCCATTGAGAAGAAGTACATAAGGAATGTATCCTACTACATGTGGTACGTACACAAACATCAATCCCACCAAGTCACACTCATTCAAGGTGTAAGATAAAGTGTTGGTAGGGAAACCCAAATAATGTATGGGACAAAGGGTATAGTGCGCAAGATAGCCTAACATCGAATGGTCAAATATCGGGAGTTCGCAAGCAGTATGGAACAATTTCATGGTTGAACAGTCCTGAAAGCACACAAGTCTCACCAATCAGAAGAACCTTTCAGTTAATGATTGCACACAAGTTCCAATATGGGTGTAGTGGTAGAAGTTAGTGCATGCACAAATTCCACAGCTAATGGTACAACAAGTGCGCAAGACCCATAAGTAATGTTACCACAAGGTTTGAAGTCCCAATAAGTCTAAGACGGGGTATGCGCAAGAACCACAAAGAAAGCACACGTCAGCAGTGAAGATGATGACATGTGGTAGAAGCACAATCTATGAAGCAAGGAAGAAGGAAAGCCACAACCAACTTGCAGACATACAATCCATGTACGACATGTATAAATAAGGAATCAAGTTGGAGATTTGTAGTAAGCTTGATGGAAAGTTGAAGAGAAAGTAACTGGAAGATACATATTGACATTCAAGGCATCAAGGGATCGAGGATATAACAAGATGATTTAGACGAAGATCCGAGTGTGCACATGTAGATGAATGTATTAATTGATGGTGCGCATAATGATGTTGTAGATATGTGACGGTTGCACAAATACAAAAAGGAAGAATTACATAATTATGTGAAAGTGCATGAGGACTGAATGAAATTATTGCAGGAAGCAGGTAGATAGTCATATATGTATTAATAAAGAATCACATAGACAAAACGGAATTATATCACATGATGTGAATAATTTTGGATAATGCACGAAGGTTAAAGTGAATTGTGCGAAGTAAAGAAGTCCATCATATGTGCAATGATGGAGCATCAATAGAATCAAGAATGCACGTCATGATGAGGATTATCTGAGACAAGTGCGTTAAACTGAAAGTACAAAACATATGATGCATAGTATGTCATGTCCCCAATCCCCTCGGTGCCCTTTAGACTGAGGGGGAAACAACCATGAAACAACTTACTAATTTTTTTTTTCAAACTAATCAATTCCTCTTTCTGGGAGAATCCACGAGCTACAACCTCGCTTTGTATTTCTCCATGCTACCATCTGCAGCATGCTTGATCTTATAGATCCACTTGGAAGTCGCGATAGACTTCCCTTCTAGTTTGGGACCAAATCCCAACCATCATTCTTCATGATCGACGGATCATGGCATTCTTCCATTACTTCATCTCGGATCCTGGGAACTTCAACATCTTCAATATCTTCAATAGATAGATTTGTTACTGGAACAAATGTTGTAGTCCTTATTTTGTAGGTGATGGTATACGATCTTTCCTACAATACAAGTTAAATTGCATGATTAGAAACATCTCATAGTTTTCAGAACAATTTCTTACACATAAAGAAACATGTCATACAGTCATGCAATTGTTATAGCCAATGCTTCAATACAACATTTATCCATATCCCGTAACTTTCTAGATGCCTTCCAATCTCTACCAGATCATTGTTAAGAGTGTGCACAACTCCCAACATGTCAGCAAAGAGGTTTCCTTCTAGATAAGTAGCAATGGAATGTTGTACAGTGCCATAGGCCACTTACCCATTACATGCATATTAGTAGTATACTGTTCATTAATGTAATTATTCTAATATGCATAATACACAACCTAAGTCTAGGAACATAAGTATAAACATTATTGAACAGTATTATTTAAACAATCAAATACTTATCTTTGTTTGTTTGTAGGGTGGACTCCCTCTCAATATTTGCTTCCTTGCAGGAGCTACTGGAGTGTGCTCCCTCTTGATCTTTGCTTCCTAGATTACATGTCCTTGAACTTATATCCATCCTCGATCACTTATGCATACTTAGTAGTATCATCATTGTGTTATCCTCGAGGTCTCATGCATACATACATCCATTAGTATAATCACAATAATCTCAAACATGTATAGTCATGATCATTTCAAACATAGATAATAAACATTAGTATTGAAGGTTTCAGGGAATACTTCTTTTACTCATGCATATTCTTATTTGACCAAAGGACTTTTCTGGTTAGTCATATCATCAATCAAGGTAAGTGACATAATATGCATAAACCCTTTATTACTTACACTTCTAACTTTATGAATAATCATTATCAACCATACAACAGTATAAGATCCTAACACAAGGTAGGATTCTAACTTGATATAGGAAAAACATACTTGGTTATCATATTTGCTAGTTATGTCTAGTAATGTCTTCTTGTTCTCTTCAATGACTTGTCCTAGTAACCTGCATATCTCATAGGTTAAGCATTGTAGAACCAAATTATACATACCTCGTAAGTAGATATTCTATGTGATCCATGACAATGGATGAACCTTTGTCTTCATGTCACCATGGTCATATGTTCTTGAACTAGAACATGATTTGTCTTTCTTGATGTACCTTTCATGTTAGCGGACAACACCAACCTCATACAACACCATAATACATTAGTACAATCATAAGTGTCAAAACCCTAATCAATGAATATCTTCTATCATGCATTCATAATTTTATTAAGGTGATATGACAAGTCTAAAGTTAATCAAGATTGTACTAACCTTAATGAAGACAAACATACCATAAACTTGATCATGAACAGATTTCGAAACATACCTGTAAGTCATACCTGTTGAGATTTCTTGTAATCTTCTTATGTGATGCCTTAGCCTCATCTCCCTCTGAAACAGGAACTTCTTCACTCATGCAGGTGACCAATCCATTCTCTTCTAGGATTAACCCAATCCACTTGATTTGCAGAAACTGGATCTGGAGCTAGATTTGGGTTTGTCAGGGAAACCCTAAAAATTCAAACTTTGAATTTCAGACTACTGAAAGGATAGAAAGATGTGCCTTGATGAGCTGATCAACCTTGTATACTCAGAATTTCAAAACTGCAAAGTTTCACCCATCAAATTTGCTTTTCAAACTTCTGGATTCACTAGGGAGGACCCTGAATTAGGGTTTGAGTTTCCTGGAGCTTTACCCAAAAAAATAGTTTGATCCAAAGCTCTAAACTTTGATTTTTCCAAGGAGCTTCCATCTATGGTTACAGATTTCAAAATTTCCCATTTTTGTAGAAGCGCTAAATTTTCACTTTTCCGGTCAAAGTCTCAAACTAGGGTTTGATCAAGCCCGACCTTCTACCCAACCAAAAAATTTGATCTTGGTCTCTAAATTTTGATTTTTATGAGTAGCATTCAGCTGTGGTATCCTATTACAAAAATACCAACTTTCTTCGAAACCCTAATTCCCGGAGCCATGAATGAAGGTCCTCAAAATACAATTCTATTTTAATAGAAATATGCACCTGATTGTTTCTGATGTAACTCTGAAATTACAAATCCACAGGGTCTGAAACTTTGACCTATAGTAACCCGACCTGTCATCTTTCCAAACCCATAGGTCTGACCTCAATTGGATTCTCTAAGAGAGATTTATTCCAAGTGTTGCAACGTGACCTGTTTATGCGATAAAAAAGGAGAGCGAACTTGTACGGTGTGCCACATGTCATGGGTTCAACTTCAACCTCTGAAAACCTTACCTGAGAAACTACAGTCCGTTCCCTACCTGTTACTTTTTATGAAATTTCATTTGGAGCTTCCTAGCCCATTTTGTGACCTTTTCCCTAGGTCACCTATTTATGACTGAGATCTGGAAGAGGCCGAAACCCTATATTGTACAGATCATAAAACACAAAGTACAACGAATTAAAAGTTTTGCTTCGGATAAAAGGTACATGGGGATCTTATCTTATATTTGTAAGAGTTTCAAAACCTGAAACCTCACCGAAATGGATTTATAGCGAACGTTCTACGATGACTAGTTTTTTCTATATCAAGCCCTAGCTTCGCAAGTGCAACAAGTGTCATAAATGCCATACGATGCCTTCTTTCAGGCTAGCTCTGATACCATGTTAGTTTCTCAGAATTTACTTCATTCTGATCTAGGATCTTAACTGAGAGAACAACATGTACAGCATAACTACAACATATCAGTCATGGACATAATAATGCAAGCACACAAGAGAGAATAGACACACAGAGTTTCACTGGGGAAAACCAGAAAGGTGAAAAACCCCACAACTTCCTCAAATATATATAGAGCAATGATACAACCCAAGCATAAGAGATAGTCTTCTCCTAGAAGTAGTTTCTCCTCTTCCACAAGTGCACCACTCTCCAACGAGAGTATGAGTGAGAAAGTGAATGATCAAATAGAGTGCCTCCCGCACTCTATTTATACTTGACTTGACTTGCCTAATAACCTTTGCTAGGTCAGCCTTAAATTAACCACATAACATAATGCTGGCTAGGTCGACCCCCAATAGGGTGTTCTAATAACCCTTTGACCCACATGAATTATATAGGGTCGACCCCACCATGGTGCTCTAATAACCAATCAAGTATAAGTTACGACACTTACAATATAAATGACGACACTTCCGTATAGAGGAATAATAACATCTCTATAGGAATACAAACACTTCCGTATAGAGGAATAATAATATCCCTATAGGAATACAATATACATATAGGAAATACATTCCGAAGTTACAAATACATCAACATACCTACCACACCCAACACAAGGAAGTATTCCCTTCACTACTACACAGTACCTCAGGCCATATATTCCCTCCAATGCTCTTCACAGTGGGAATAGAAAGGTCCAAGCTGCTGGATCCTTGAGACTCTATCCTTCACTGGGTTTATCAAGCAACCCTACCTTCTATCATATTCTTCTCTGTCATCTCCACCTGGATTTTCTCGAATTCTTTAACCAAGTGACTCTATCTCGCAGCTGGCTTCTCGACTACCAACAAAGGGTTTCTCATGGGTTTTTGAGCATTTTACACACTGCAAATTTTCCCTATGGTTCAGGCTGACGCATCCCCTGCTATATTGAACTTCCCACGCGATTTTTGGGTGAATTCAGCACTCCAAAATCATGGTTTTCCATAATCGCGGTTCTTCTTCTTTTCTTCATTGTTTGGCTCTCCCTTCTGTGTGTCAAACTCTCTGCGCTAGTGCCTTATGGAATGGGGATCAGGGAATATGAATTCTCAGTGGTAGAGTGACTTGTGGGTCAAGAAAAACAGAGCCCCATATGCTGCGATCCAAATTTTCTTGGTTTTCCCACACTTCATCGACCTCATGAACAGTTTCTTCAACCACCTTCTGCAGTAGAATTAAATGTCAGGAAGGAATGTTAAAAGGGGTTCTAAAGATGACATTTGGCAGTCTGTGGTCCAATCTCACAACCCCCTCACCTCTCCCTAGTGGATACACATGGCCCTCTCTTGTTAGTTGCCTCCATAGCAAATTTTCTTGGTATTTTATTCGAATATTAACATGTACATAATTCACAATGTCTCATGGCTTAATAGCTCATGGTTAACATAATGTCTAATACTTGTCTTTTACATAAAAAGCAAGCATCCACTAGTGGGGCCTTGGCCTTGAGATCCACACTAGGAAAACATACATCGCATGCATACAATATTTAGATTGAAATCCAAATATGTCCTTAAGGGTCAAAATGGGGTATTACATTTCCCTCCCCCTTAGAACAACACTGTTCTTGGTGTTCTCAAAACTGAACAAAAATGGGAATGCCTCTATCATGGCATCCTCCAGCTCCCATGTAGCCTCATCGGGACTAAGGTGCTTCCATTGCACCTTCACCTATCCAATAGCTCGGTTCCAAAGCAATGTGACCTTCTTGTCGAGGATTCGTATGGGATCCACTTGTAACTCTCATTCAGGTTCCACCTGTATCACATTCTAATCTATTACGTGATTAACATACTGTACATATTTCTTAAGCAAAGAAACATGGAAAACATTATGATCTCTCATGTTAACAGGTAATTCAATTCTATATGCAACTGGTCCTATCCTATAAAGGACTTCAAATGGCCCACAATATCTTGGTGCCAACTTGGCACAACTCCCCAACTTTAGGGAACTTTTTCTTGGCTTCACTCTCAAATAAACATGATCCCCACTATTAAATTCCTTATGCACTCTTTTCAAATATGCATAACTATTTTTCTTGTCTTTAGCTACCTTTAAATTCTACTTGATCTTAACAATTTCCTGTACCATTTCTTTGATAATCTTTGGTCCAAGAACTACCCTGTTCACCAGACTATTCCAATTCACTACAGTCCTACATCCTTTTCAATACAATACCTCAAAAGGACTAATCCCCAATGATGCATGATGTCCATTATTGTATGCAAATTCTACCAAATGTAGGTAGTCCTCCCACTTGGATGGTTTGTCCATCACATACATTCTCAGCATGTCTTCAAGAGCCTGATTCACCCTCTCAGTTTGACCATCTTTTTGAGGATGATATGCTATACTAAATTTCAGCTGAGTTCCCAATTCTTGAAATATTCCCTTCCAAAAATTGGATGTGAACTTTACATCTCGATCTAAAATTATTGTTTGGGAAATCCATGCAATCTGAATATCTCCTTCATGAAAATATTTTCTATGTCACTTGTCTTATGAGTGGACTTGACTGGAATTAAGTGAGATACATTTGAAAGCTTGTCCACCACTACCATAATTGAATCATGCTTCCTCACTGTTAGTGGAAAAATTGTTATAAAATCCATAGAAATTACTTCCCACTTCCATTTCGGAATGGGAAAAGGCTACAATAATCCTGTTGGATGATGATGTTCTACCTTGACTTGTTGGCATTTTTCACACCTAGAAATGTATTCTGCTATGTCCTTCTTCATCCCATGCCAAAAGTACTGATTTTAAGCTGTTTTTATTGTCTTTTGATATCCTGGATGTCCAGAGTATGTTATTTGATGTATTTCATCCATCACTAGCTTCTTTAAATATGCACAATCTGGAATATACAGTATAGTACCTTGATAAAGGAGAATATCATCTTCACCAAGATGATATCCTACACACCTTTCATCTATATTTTCCTGCTGCAAATTATTTTTAATTTGAAGGTAAGTTCCATCACTGGTTTGGGCTCCAAGAACTCTTTCCTTCAAATCTGATTTCCACATACTTAATGCTGCAACATGAAACTTTCTGCTGAGAGCATCTAAAGCCTTATTCTCCTTCCCTTTTAAATGCTTAATTTCAAAATAAAATTCACAGATAAATTCCATCCACCTAGCTTGCCTAGCATTCAAGTTTGGTTGGTCAAACAAATACTTCAAGCTCATGTGGTTTTTCCTAAGCTCAAAAATTCTTCCCAACAAATAATGTCTCCACATCTTGAGAGCATGTACTATGGATGATAGTTATAAATCATGTGTGGCATAATTTTTTTCATGCTCTTTTAATTTTCTTGACTCATAGAAAATCACAAATCCTTCGTGCATGAGCACTCCACCTAGCCCTTCAATGCAAGCATATGTGCACACTACAAAATCCTTCCTTGGATATGCAATCTTAAAAACAGGAGCGCTGGTAAGCAACTTCTTTAACTGTTGAAAGATTCTCTCACATTTTTCAAACCATACATTTGACATTCTTCCTCTGCAATGATGTAATTGGGTGATCTATCTTGGAGAATCCTTCAATGAACCTTCTATAATATCCTACAAGACCCATAAAATATATAAAATCTGAAACATTCTTTGGAGTAGGCCAATCCATTATGATTTCAATATTTTATGGATCCACTGCAATTACTTCTTCTGAGATGACATGACCCAAACACTATACCTTCCTTTGATAGAAATCACACTTGCTCAGCTTTACATATAGTTGGTTATCTCTAAGAACTTGTATCACCATTCTTAGATGCTCATCATGCTCTTCTTTATTCCTTGAATAAACAAGAATGTCATCCAAGAACACTATCACAAACTTATCCAAATACTTGTTGAAGATAGTATTCATGAGACACATGAATATGGCAAGTGCATTGGTAAGACCAAATTACACAACTGTGAACTCATAATGACCATATCTTTTTCAGAACGTTGTCTTGTGAATGTCTTCTTCTTTTATCCTCACCTCATGATAGCCACACCTTAAGTCAATCTTTGAAAACACTCTAGATTCCTTCATTTGATCAAACAAATCATCAATTCTTGGCAATGGATACCAGAGAAATTTTTAGGGGCGAAATTTCGCCAATTGGCTATTTTTTGGGCTTTTTTCAAAAAATAAATTCGCGTTTTGGTCATTTTTAGGGTCTAATATCGCCTATATTTAGATAAAATATGTTTTTTTATCATAATATTCGCCAAAATTTACAACTTTCAGTAGTAAATTGTATGTTTCATATTTAATATTCGCCTACCTATCTATATATATGTTTTTTCAATCCAAAATAATCGCCTAGAATACTATACTTAAGTATAATATTAGAATCCTTAAAAAGTACCCTGATGGATACTTATTATTTATTATCACTTTATTGAGCTTCCTATAATCAATACACAGCCTTGAAGTCCCATCCTTTTTCTTGAAAAATAACACCGGTGCTCCCCAAGGAGATACACTAGGCCTGATATACTTCTTGTCCATTAATTCCTCTAGTTGCATCTTTAACTCTACCAACTCTTGTGTTCTGATTCTATAAGGAGCTTTGGAAATTGGTGCTGCTCCTTGAACAAGATCAATGGTGAAATCGATATCTCTCTTTGGTGGCATCCGGGCACTTCATCTGGAAACACATCTTTGAATTCTTGCAGGAACTGGAAGTATTCTAACCTTTTTCCTTGGTCCTCTGGCGAGTCTGATATGTGAACTGCATATAATTGGAAGCCCTTCTTATAAAAAACAATTAACTGTAAAGATGAAATATGCCTTACTGAGACTTGCTTGGGAATTCCTCTTACCAATCTAGGTCTTCCCTCTTCATCAATGCATTCAAGTACCTTTTTATAGAAATCTATCTTGGCTCTATCCCTTTCCAACCAATCCATACCAACTAGAGCATCATAAGATCCTAATGGCAGGATATTCAAATTTACATTTGTGAGGAGTCCATTCAATTCCATGGCGCACTCCACCACTACTTCACTCACTTTTCTCTTAGTCCCTATGGCTAACTAAACTAGCCAAGACTTATTGTGCTTCATTTTTCTAAGAGAACCACCTTCAACCACTTTTGGAGAAACATAGCTATGAGTAGATCCTGGGTCAATCAAAGCAGAAATAGATTTCTTATCAATCTTACCTTCAAATTCCATCACTGTTGATTGATGGTCTGCCTGTTGATCATCCAACGCTTCATAGATTCTAGGCATTTCCATAGCCATATCTTCCACTATGGTTGCTTCTTCTAAGTGGTGCAAACTCTGGGTATTATCCCTCCGATGTGGAAACTATTTAAGCACATAGTTTCCTCCACATCCCCAACACTGAAGTGGCCCTCTTAATGCTTTTTCTGCTACAACAGTTGGCTTATTCCCACTTCTTGCTTGTTGGTTGTGTGGAAAATTTATGGGTTGATTTTTGAATGGTGGCTTAAATCAACTTATCCTTTAATCAATCCTCCCATTTGGATTTCCTTTCCATGCTGGGTGGACCTCTATTTTCCATTTGCTGTTCTCATAGCAATGCACCACCATCCTAATAGAATTAATCAAGACTTGGTGGATTAACGAATTCAATCCTATCTCTGAAATTATGAGGTAGACTTCCAAGGAAACACTGGATCTTAACCCTCTCATCCTTGATATAGTCCACATACCTCAACAATTCAAAACATTTATGGACATGCTCTTCCATAGATTTTTGTACCAACCCTAGTTCATTAAATTCTTTCCTCTTGTTGTCATAATACCTAGATGGTAGGTATTTTTCCTTGAAATACTTGTTAAATCTCTCCCAGCTGGTCCTCCTTTCACTGGTCCTTTTCACTTGCATGAGGTGCTCCCACCAAATTAAAGCTCTTCCATTTAGATTGTGAATGGAAATTTTGGCCTTTTAATTTCTTGAGTAGCCATGAATGCTGAAATATTTCTTCATCCCAAGAAGCCATTCCTCTACCTCTTGTCAAGTCTTATATTCTCCATCAAATGTGGGAGGCCTTTCCTTCCTAAATTATCTATGTGGAATTCCTTTGGACCTATTTCTTCCTTCAAACCTGCTAAAAGTATGCCTTGGACTTCTTTGAGGGTCGCTTGAGTCACATGACTAGCTAGAAGAAGATCTTGAATAAGGCGTGTTGCACTTTTTTCTCACCGAAATTTTTCTTGGGCTTGAAGTCCTTTTCCTAGAATGGCCTCCAGAGCGGCTCTCTACACCCCTTCCTTCTTTACCGACATTTCTTGGGTTGGACCCAAGGTTTACCCTCTACTGCATATCAGTGAGGCTCTGCAAAATAACAACATTGAGTTGATTCTATTCTTCCTGAGCCTTCATCAACCTTTCATTAAAGCTTATCATGGTTTCAATCAATTTTTGAGGAGTTATTTGCTCCCTTCTCCCATTGGATTCAGTCTCAGCATGATCTGCTTTCACATTTTATCCTAGTGCATATTCATCATGCTCGTAGGGATCCTGAGCGCCATTCATGGTCCCTGTTTTCCTTTGGAGATTTATTTCCCTTTTCCTGCTACTCTCTTCTACAACTGTTCAAATTCTATCAACTGCAAGCACCGTGCATTATAGAGACTTTTATTAGATATCTTAAGAAAACATATAAAACATAAAACATCCATTTTTAACATAAATAAACTCATGGTATAATTCATAGATCTTATTATTCCTTCTACTTTGGCACAAGCAGCCCCAATGCTGCAACCCTGGCCTCTGATACCACTCTGTCACATCTGCTATCCCCTCGGTTCCCTTTAGAGTGATGGGGGAACAACCTACTAATTTATTTATTTTCAAACTAATATGCAACTCTTCACTTTTACATAGACGCAATGATACTTGGTTCACAATCTGCAATCCACAATCGGAAATCGGAAGTTGGAACACCAAATATTCCACCTCTTCGAATCACGCCTCCGACTTTCGTAATCCGCAACCTCTTATGTGGAAGTTGAATGTCGAAAATCCCAAATTCTCAAATTCAAAGAATTGCTCCTCCGACTTCCACAATCTGTAATCTGCATTGCGGAACTCGAAAGTCGGGACCTCAAACACATGAGTCCTGGAAAATCACTCGTCCATCTTTCGCAACCTGCAATCCACGTTGCGAAAGTTGGAAGTCGAAAACTTAGTTCACAGCTCCAGGGAAACATCACCTTCCAACTTCCGTAATCTGCCTTGCGGATTCGGAAAGTCGGGTCCATAATGTATAACTATGAAGGTTTGGTCCTCTGACCTCCACAATCCGCATTGTGGGTTCGGAAGGACAGGATTACATACCCCTCCTACTGCCAACTTCCCAGGAGGATAAATTTCTCATCCTAAGGCCATTTTTGAAAAATATAGTACCGTTGGAAAACTTTTGGCGAGCACTATGCAATGGTGTGATCCCCTGCCACATATGAGAAACCTGAATACATCATTTTTCCAACTGAAGCATTGCCCCAAACTTCCTCAATACCTCCTTACCCTTATGCAAGGAGTTCTGGTTGCACTCTGTCATGGCTTCCCCCTTCATCTAGCCCACAGAGGGACCATGAAACACAAGAGGGGTTGCCTAATTCCTTCCCCAAGTCAAAGTAATGCAATACATTCCATTTAGAAGTGTGTGCAATGCATAACACATATATACAATGGAACTAAATCTGACCCATACATCTACAACATGCAATATTAGAAGCACATTTAACAGAGTAAATGCTGAAGAAATCAGACATCAATCGGCCTCATACTTAAGCTTATACACAGAATTTATAATGATTGAATTTATGTGATCATTCCATTCAATTTACTTGAAATAACATATAGACATGCATAGTAAATTAGCATCATTTAACACCACAGAGAACACTTATCTTTAGAAAGAAGTTGTCCAAGCAACTGGCTATGTGAGATAAACGTTCCACCCAACCATAGGTATCTATCTATCTTATACTCTTTCAACTGAGAGACCACCCCCGAGTTAGGCTATGTATCCACTAAGGAGGGATAAACAGGCTCACTCAAAGCCATGGCTTCACACAACAAACATGCTAATCCAACACAAAGTTGAGTTTATCAAGCATTTAAGGAAAAATGGAGGAGGGTTCTAAGCTAGTGAGCTCAACCTCAGAGCTACAGGCCTCTCAATTCACACTCAGACAGTCTTGGTACCCACAATACCTAGCACAACCAGCACAAGGAAGTATTCCCTTCACTGCTACACAATCCCTTAGGCAATACCTTCCCTCCAATGCTCTTCAAGGTGGGAATATAAAGGCCCGAACTGATGGGTCCTTGAGACTCTAGCCTTCATTGGGATTATAAAGAAACCCTACCTTCTGTCTTATTGTTCTCTGTCATCTCCACTTGGGTTTTCTTGAAATCTTTAACCAAACGACTATATCCCGCATCTGGGTTCTCGGCTACCAACATAGGGTTTGTCACAGGTCTTCGAGCATTTCACATGCTGCAAATTTTCCCTATGGTTCTGGTCGACGCATCCCTTGCTGGATTGAAATTCCCACGCAAATTTGTGGGTGAATTTGGCACTCCAAAATCGGGGTTTTCCAGAATTGTGGTTCTTCTTCTTTTCTTCACCGTTCGGCTCTCCCTTCTGCGTGTGAAACTCTCTGCGTTAGTGCCTCATGGAATGGGGATCAGGGAATATGAATTTCCATCTGTAGAGTGATTTTTGGGTCAAGGAAAATAGAGCCCCATACCCTACCATCCAGATTTTCAAGGTTTTCCCACACTCTATCGACCTCACTGGAATAGTTTCTTCAACCACCTTCTGCAGTAGAATTAAATGTTAGCAAGGAAGGTCAAAATGGGTTCTAAAGATGACATTTGGTATTCTATGGTCAAATCCCACAACCCCCTCACCTATCCCTAGTGGATACACATGGACCTCTCTTATTAGTTTCGTCCATAGCCATTTTTCTTGGTATTTTATTGCAATATTAACATTTTCATCATTTATAATGTCCCATGGATTAATAGCTCATGGATAACAAAATGTCTAATAATTGTCTTTTACATAAAAACTAAGCATCCAGTAGAGGGGCCTTGGCCTTGAGATCCATGCTAGGAAAACATACATCGCATGTATACAATATTTACATTGAAATCCAAATATGTCCTTAAGGGTCAAAATTGGGTATTACATAGTACATCACAGATTGAAAGAAAAATTGTGGCACTTAAACGGAACGGACACATCACAGTAAGTGCACAGTTCCATCTGATACTATTGTGCAATCTCAGAACATCAAGCTATCAATTGTAGAATAGTATCAGTTGGTGAGTGCATTTGCGTATTAGCGAAACGACAGAGTGAATCTTGGCGCATACTATAGGACCATTTGAGACAACACACAACACATGAAGTAAATCATCAGCAGAAGAGAAGTGTTGAGTAGAATGAGAAGTCAAGTGATGTATGCAGAGAAGCGACAACAATATGACTGCATATACAATGTGCTCACAACATAAATACTATTAGAAGATCATAATTGTGCACTTTCTAAAAGTATTGCAAGTCAATATATTATTTTTTATATCTGGGTGGTAGTATGGGGCAAGGAGCAGGAGGTCGTAGCCTCCTTCTAGTTGGTGCTATAGAACATAGGGAGTTGGTCCTTCCTTCAGGTTGGTGCTTGTAAAAATAGGGGGTTAGTGCCTCCTTCCAGTTGGTGTTGGTAAACAGAGGAAGTTGGAGCTTCCTCAAATGTAATATTTTCATTATAAAAGAGCATTTCTTGGTTTTCTCCCATTTGGGTTTCCACATCAAAACTATGTTTTTTTTGTGTTCTTTGTCTTGGTGCAAATGTGGATTAATATTTTATTTATGTTGGATGCATAATTGAAGATCAATACTAAGTTAAGAATAATCTGTTAAATAAGTTAAAAACTACTCATAACTGTGCTAATACTGATTCACCCACCCTCTCAGTATTAATTAGATTCCAACAATTGGTATCAGAGTGGGTGTCTTCAGTAACAACTTAACATTTAGAAGTTAGATCCGTGCATAGATATGGTCAAACATGAAGATATTTCCACAAACAGAGCACCAAGGTTTGATGGAACCAACTAGACCTTCCGGAAGGTTAGAATGGAAGTATATTTGTAATCACTAGGGGCGGATGTATGGCGGTCCATTGTTGACGGCTACAATGTCCCAACAGTTGTGCCAGTTAGTCCAGCTGAGAGGAGAATTTATGAATGCAATGAAAGATCCAGAAACACACTGTTGTGTGGTTTAATAGATACCGAATTCATCAAGGTTATGCACTGTGCCTCAGATAAGGAAGTATAGGAGAAACTTAGAGGTGTCTATGAAGGTGACAAAAAGGTAAAGAAAGCAAAGATGCAGAACTACTCTGGGTTATTTGAATCCTTGAGAATGAAATACGAAGAGAACATTACCTCTCACTTCTTAATATTTGATGAGATAGTTATAATGCTATCAAGATTCTTGGGGTCACTCTGGAAGAAGAATCTGTAGTATAGAAAATACTGAGAACTCTGCCCTTAATATTTGATGCAAAGGTGTCTATATTGGAAGAAAAATAAAATCTTGAATACCTAAAAAAGGATGAGCTTCAAGGGATATTAATAGAATACAAGATGAGAAATAAGAAAGAGATTCCCATCAGAAAGGGAGTTACTTTGAAACCCACTAGAAAGGGTACGCACGATCATGACAAAGAATCTTGCAAGGAATTAGATGATGAAGAGTAAAACTTTGTAAGGAAGCTGAAAAGAGGACGAGGTAAGTAAAAAAAAAAAATTCCTTTCAAATGTTTCAAGTGTGGAGGAATACGCCATTTCGCTTCTAAGGTTCCTTACAGATAAGATGGAGACAATGACAATGATGAAAAACCTAGTTCTCATGAACGTAGAAGTGCATGCACTCAACACATACCTGAAAATAAAAGGAGGATTCCAAAATAGAAGAAAAGTATGTACACTGAGGAAGACAACAATATATCAAAAGGAAGTGGCTATGATGAAGAACCAAAATGTTGGGTATGGGTTATATTATTTGCATATGTGTGGTGGGGGATGGTGTGCCTGTCAATGGCATGCCTGACAATCCCTCCGAAACCTTTTTGGGAATTTGTTTTGGGTTGTTTTTTGGCTATTTTTGGGAATTGTCTAAAAATATGTAATTTAATCCTAGTTAAGTGATTGGGGTATATTTTATAATCTGGGTTAATAGATTTGGGTATTGGATGTTTCGGAATACCTATATTGTATTGTGAGTGAGTCATAATGAGTATGAGAAAATAAGAGGTGCAACTCTAAGTTTTGGTGGTTTTCGCAGTTAAGGGTTTCCAGGGTAAATGTATGCGTATTTTGTGTAAATGATGTGATGTAATATATGTTTCTCTTAAAAGAATCTACATGCTTTGCTTCTCTGCAAATGTTTAAAGCTTACATGTGCTATTAGAGCTCTATGATTTGGTTTCAGGGGGATTCCTATGTTGCTGAGGGTTTGACGCAACTGATAGATATTGGGTCTATGATAAACCCGGGTTCAGTGGGAGATTTGCATCTTTGATTTGTGCATTGAAATAGAATTGTGACCAGTTCAAGAATTGATATCAATAAATTTAATCGCCAGAACTTTGAGCTATGGAAGCTCAAAATGGAAGATCTTCTTGTAGATCGAGAATAGTGGATTGTTGTGGATCTGGGTACAACACCCACTAGAACGTTAAAGGAATATTGGGAGAAATTATAGAGTGAGGAGTACAATTCGACTATGCTTATTGGACTCTATGTTGTTGAATGTATCTAGAGAAGAGATTGTGGTAAAGCTTTGGGAGAAACTAGGGAGTTTGTATCAAACAAAATCCCTTGTAAACAAATTGTTTCTACAAAAGAAATTGTATCACCTTAGAATGGATGATAATGACATAATGATAGAGCATCTGAATGTCTACAATACTCTAGTAAGTCAAATAACCTCTATTAGCAATAAAATGGTTGAAGAAGATAAATGTATTACATATTGTGTTCTTTTCCAGATTCCTGGGACAACCTAATTGTAGCAATAGGGAGTGATAATCAAGCGACTTTAAAATTTGATGAATTCATATCATCCCTGCTATTAGAAGAGAAGAGGCGAAAAAACATGAATATTGATAGCATGGATGCCTTGTCTGCAAGAGGTCACCCACAGGAGAGAAACAAAAATAAGGGATCTGGGGGGAGATCTAAATTTAAGAGTAGATCTAAATCCTTAGGAAAATTTATAAGGAAGTGTTGGAAATGCGGTAAATCTGGGAACTATAAAAAGGATTGTAGACCTAAGAATGTTGAGAAAGGAAAGGGATCCAAGGATACCTCTACCACAGAGGTGAAAAATTCCTCAGAGGAAGGAGGGGATGTGTACCTATATTCCACTGGTAATCATTCATAACGTGATATATGGTTGATTGAATCAGTAGCATCATGTCATATGACCCCTCACAGAGAGTGGTTTTGTGAATATGAAAAGTACAATGGAGGTGATGTGTTCTTGGGAGATGATTAACCAACCAGTATCATTAGGCATGGTAGATTCAAGTTGAAACTCAAGTATGGAAGGATTAGAAATCTCCCTGGAGTACTACACATTCCAAATCTAGCGAGAAAGTTGATATATGTCGGAAAGATGAATATTGCAAGTGTAAAGACTATGTGTGGAGATGGTGGTTACAAAATGGTTCGAGGATCAATGGTATTGATGAGGGGAATTCAGTATGGAAATATGTAAAAACTATTGGGAAGAACCATCATTGGTGAATGTAACAATTATGTTATTCCTGACGGGGGAGAAGACAAAATCTTGATTGCATCAAGAGGAAAGGCAATGCTATCGCATCAAAGATTGGGGCATATCGAAGAAAAGGGCCTTTGAGCATTACAAGGTAAAAGTATTGTTGAAGGTATGAATGATTACACTCTATATTTTGATTTTTGTGAACATTGCATATATAGAAAACAAAATTGAGTAAGATTTGCATCTGGTGCTACAAGAGCAAAGGGAATTTTAGAGTGAATACACAGTGATGTGTTTGGACCTGTGCATGTTCCATCACTAGATAGATCTGTGTGTTATGTATCTTTTATAGATTATTTCTCAAGGAACACATGGATTTATGTCCATCGAAAGAAATATGAAGTATTTGCTAAGTTTAAATAATTTAAGGCTCTTGTAGAGAATCAAACATAAAATTAAATAAAGGTGTTGAGGATAGATAACGGTGGAGAGTTCTGCAGCAATGAATTGGAGGAATTTTGTAAGAAGTGCAGTATAGAAAGGAAAAATACTACTCCATACACACCTCAATAGAATGGAGTTGCTGAAAGGATCAATTGGACACTGATGGAAAAAGAAAGGAGCATGCTAAGAAGTGTCGGGATAGGAAAAGAATTATGGGTAGAGGAAGTGGAGACAATATGTTACTTGGTAAATCGATCACCAACGTCAACATTGGTTGACAAAACTCCACAAGAGGTATGGACTGGTTAGAAACCCTCTATTAAACATCTGGAATTCTTTGGATGTGATGCTTATGTACATGTTCCAAAGGAGAAAAGGAGTAAGATGGACAATAAAGCTGAAAAAATGTATCGTTATTGGTTATAAAGATGGTATGAAAGGTTATAATATTTGGAATTTTGTAACTAAGAAGACTCTTTACAGTCGAGATTTTGTGTTTAGAGAGGTCAAAGAACTTTGTTTCTCTTCCTAGAAAGGAAGTGAATCCAATGGAAAATGGACCAAAGAAGAGAGAGTTTGAGTTAGAAGATTAAGAATATGACTCAATGGAAGAAGCTGAATAAGAAGAAGAAGAACCTCATACCCCTATTTTAAGGAGATCATATCGAGAAAGAAGAAAACCAGAAAGGTATTCCCCTCCTAAATTTTGGTCTAGTTTTTCTTTATCCATTACTAATGATGATCGTAGAAATGTGAAGGAATTTGTTGATTCATAGGACAATGATCTCTGGAAGAGAGCCATGCTTGAAGAAATGGATGCCTTGTACAAAAATGAAACATGGGATTTAGTTCAATTACCTATTGGAAGAAAATCCATTGGCAGCAAATGGTTTTTTTAAAGGAAGTTAAATGCATAAGGTAAAGTGGAGAAGTACAAATCCCACTTGGTAGAAAAGGGATATTCTGAGGTAGTGGGAATTGATTTTGGTGAAATATTTTCTCAAGTTGCAAAATTAACTTCTATTAGATTTATTCTTTCTATTGTTCTTGCTTTCTTACAAGGGGAACTAGAAGAATAAATCTACATGAAACAACTAGAAGGGTTCACGGTAAAGGGAAAGAAAAAGATGGTATGTAAACTAAAGAAGTCTGTTTATGGTCTAAATCAATCTCCAAGGATGTGGTGCCCAAAGTTTGACACATACATACTTGGATTTGGGTTTGTGAGAAGCAAGGTTGATCATTCTATACACTCCAAACAATTTGGTGATCATTTCATTAACATAGTATTGTATGTTGATGACATGTTGCTGATTGGAAACAACAAAGATTTCATAAAGGAGGTGAAGTATCATCTATTGTCTAAATTTAACATGAAGGATCTTGGTATTGGAAACTTCATATTAGGAATGGAGATTGAAAGAGATCATGCAAATAGGAAGATTTGGTTAACTCAAAGAAAATATCTTGAGACAGTACTACAAAGATTTAACATGAAGGAAAGTAAGCCGATCAAGTTCCTTATACATGTAGGTGTAAAGTTATCTGCAGATCAGTGTCCCAAGACACAGGAAGAGGAAGAAGATATGGCATGAGTTCCATATGCTAGTGCGATTGGTAGTTTGACATATGCAATGGTTTTTACTAGACCAGACATTGCTCATGCAATGGGAGTATTGAGTGGATATATGTAAAAACCATGGAAAGAGCACTAGAATCTCTAAAGAGGGTCTTCAAATATTTGTGTGGAACTACAGAGTATGCAATCTGCTACCAAGGAATACCTGGAACAAACAGAGTAATAAAGGTGCATGGAATTGATGATGCAATCTGGGATGGAGATCTTGGTCACATAAGATATACAAGTGGGTATGTGTTTAACCTACTTGGAGGAGTTATCAGTTTGATGAGCAAGAGACAAGTTGTAGTTGCACTCTCAACTACAGAAGTTGAATATATGGAAGCCACTCATGCAAGTAAATAAGCTATATGGTTGTAGAGATTATGTTCAGGTGTTCGGTTTATACCGAAAGCTGTAAGGTTATATTATGACAACCAAAGTGCAATATTCCTAGAAAAGAACCTTGTTTATCATGCTAAGACAAAGCATATTTATGTGCAATATCACTTTGTCAGAGATATGGTTGAAGATAATAAGGTGTTGTTGGAAAAGTTTGACGCCTTGAAGAATGTTGCATACTCATTAACAAATTCTTTTAGTACATAGAAGTTCTCTTAGTGCAGAGAATATATGGGCATTGATTCCCTGAACCTATGAATTTACGAGTACATGACCCATTGGTATGTAGAGAAAACAACAAGTGGGATAATGTTTGGTATGTGTTGTATTCTTTGCATGTGTGTGGTGGGCGATGGTGCACCTATCAACAGTGCACCTAACAATCCCTCCAGCTATTTTTGGGAATTGTCTAAAAATAATTAATTTAATCATGGTTAAGGGATTTGGGTCTATTTTATAATCCAGGTTAATGGATTATGGTATTGGATGCTACTTAATACCTATATTGTATTGTGAGTGATTCATAATGAGTATGATAAAATAAGAGGTGTGTCTCTAAGTTCTGTTGGTTTTCTCGGTTAAGGGTTTCTAGGGTAAATCTCTGTGTATTATGTGTGAATGTTGTGATGTAATCTTTGTTTCGCTTAAAACAATATGTATTATTTTATTCTCTGCACAGGTTTAAAACTTACACAAACGAGATACTTTTCATGGCATTTTTGGAAAAAGAAAGCGAAGATGAAAAGAACAATAATAGTTCAAAGAATACTCCAGTTGCACAAAGAAAACCAGGATCACTATAGAAATACTTCTTTAGTGGATCATTAAAAGCACCTCCAAATCCAGTTACAACTCCAAAACTAGATGTAGAATTTAAGACTAATAATCAATCTGAAGAAGAAGCAAATGTTGCATATGTTGACTAGGAAGGTGAATTGATTAGTGCCCTTGATAAATTAAAGAAGTCAAGCAAGAAGAGTAAATTCTTGCAGGGGAAGTTATCGAAGTATGAAGAATAGGAAAAGCTACTTCAAGAGTCCCTTGATGCAAAGGTTCGTGAAAAGGTGGCCAACTATGAGAAACAATTGATTCGCGCATAAGGTAAGGTCAAAGTGCTTGAAGAAGAGAGACTTTCACTAAAATCTACTTTAGAATAATTAGCGCAAAGAATTACGATGATGACTTGTCAAATTGAGCTGAATGACCAAGAAATATCCTTCTTAGAAGACACACTAGTTGAGATGAAGGGGAAAAAAAATTCCAATATCCCACAGTGAATTGCACGCATCAAGAAAGCAACAAGACTAGTGTTGAAGATGAAGTGAAGAAAAATTTCAAAGGAAGCACATCAATCCTGAATGATCAGAGATCATCTGAAGACAAATTAGGTGTTGGTTATGAAAAGGCATCAAATAAGGTCCGCGACAGAGAACATTGCCCAAATCATGTTAAGTCTTTCAGGTATAAGAGTTCTGTTGACTCAACTCCTCTCGACAGGGGTTCACTCTGTCATCAACAAACACCAACAACCCCTTATACACCAGACCAGAAAGGAGTTACCCTTCCCAGCAACACCTAAGAAGTAGGTGAGGTCTCAACCGAGGCAGATAAGGGTGTTGCAGGAACCAAGCTTCCGCAGTTGTGGAGAAGATATGTGCACATTAACCAGAGATTATAACTTTTGCAACCAACTATTAACCAATCATTCACATATACATTTCAAAGCATATTCAACAACATATTCGCACTAATCAATAACATATATTCGCATTAATCAACAGAAAGCATTCACATAATCCATCATTCATCATTGCATCATAACATAACAACAGAATTCATAACCGAACATGTTCATTCATTCATCAACACCAGCAGAATAAACCTCGCAAAAACTAGTCAAGTCATTATATCACGTATATAACTGAACCCAAAAGATCTGATTAATCCCCAAAACTTCGATGCCCTTAGGCTTACAATATTGTTGTATTTATATGTTCTTCTCTTATTACAAAATGGTCCACATGATTGATTCGACTAATATAACAACTCTTATGCTTCTGCAAAAAGTGGCGAAAGGTCCTTTTTCTACGAAATGACCCTTTTGCACCTATCGGCTTCCGCACTTCCTGTGGATCTATTCCGTGCCAATAGGCCCCCAACACAAACTTGTGGATCGTCTTGAGCCACCTCAGCTAGACACTGCTTGTTTGTTGTACTGCTATTGAAAGTCATCATAGGCAGTCTGGATCTGGTCGACTATTTCTTTTACTGATGCGCGAAGTTGTGTACTTTTTGTTACCCGCTGCTCTGTTGGGTGGTCACATACCTTTTGTTGTACCTCCTGTAACTTCTCTTGTACCTGTTTCATCTATGGAACTATTCTTGCGATGAGGGATTCAACCTTTGCTTGAAGCTCATTCAAATGTGTCGCTCAACATTGTTTCCTTTCGTCAGCTTTTTCTTCTCCTTACTTTATACTATGTAGTTCCGCAGTCTTTGCCATCCGTATCATTGTGGGCATCGTCTTAAACGATGCTTTAAATGTTTCCAATTGTTCTTTGGCTTCACGAAGTGCTCTCTTTAGTGTAGCTAACTGGTCATCATCAACCAACCTATCCCAAAATTATGTAAGCCTTACTGCCACTTGTTGTGCTGCCTGTTCCATTTCTTGAATCTCTGCCACTGCTTCCTCTATCGCCGTCTAGCGACTCTAAAATTGTGTGGGTGGAGTGTTGGGTGTGACTCGGGTCTGAAGCTCCACATTTTCCTTTCTGATCTTGGTGACAATGACTCCTAACATCATAGCCTAGGCTTCCGGGGAAACCTCCAGATCTATCTTTGCCTTCTCGCATGCCTTGGCAAGTGCCCATTCTAACCGTGTCCTTTTTTTGACAATTTTTTCCTTCACTGTGAGTGCGAGAGCCCGCTCCTGGATAACCTTCTCTTTCTCTGCCAGGGTTTCTTCTAATCGAGCCTTCTCTTCAGCTGCTTGTATTTTTGCTGCGAGTTTTGTGGTGTGTTTGGCCTGAAGGTGTTCTACTTTCATCTCGCTGTGTTATAGTTGCTGCATGTATTTGACCATTTTGTTGTGCATTGTAGCCTCGTGGTCACAGACCTCTACGCTTGCTGCCGCTTGGAATCGGTGTAGTGTCAACATTGAGAGCAAGTTGAAATCAACCATTGCCAAATAAGCCTTCTGAATCGCATTTTCCAAGGTATCATCTCCTCTCAAGAAGGCATGGGTTTCAACCAAGACGATGCGTTGTTGAGTTCCCATGGATACCTCAACTCGGGGGTTCGGAAAGTTTTTCTCAATGTCTCCATGTGGTACCCTGATGTTGATTATTGTATTTTCCACTGTGTTTAACAATTCCCCTATGTACTGGAAATTTTTGGTGGAATGCTGTGTAACCTTCCATCGGTGACGCTCTACGATCTGTGTCATACTATCCACCAGCCTGTCGGCCTGCTGCGCAGTGAGCTCGGCTTGTGTACTACCATCGTCAAGGTCCATTCTATTCTTTGTCCTTCATTCTTCCCGCTAGAGGTCAAGCTACGAATCTATTGGGGTGTTGGCTGTTGAGGCCCCATCATGACCATCTGGTCCTTCTTATCCGTCTCTTGTTCTGTGTCCTCCTTCTGGTTGGCCGAAGCTTCATCTTTCTTGGCTGGGTCTTGTCGTCCTGTTGCTTATGCCTTTGCAATGTCCTTCGAATCTACGGGAACCTTCCATGCCTCTATCCAGTGGGAGATGATGTTTTCAAGCTTGGCTTCAGTGAGCTTGTATTGTGTTCTCACCCATTGTTTTTTTGGATCTGCATGGGCCTGAAGATAAATCGTGTGTGTTTAGACAGATACCTGGGCGATGGATTGATACTTTGTCGCAACTTGCAGTGTGTTCCACGGTATCATTAGTGCATCCATCCGCATCCCTTTCCAGCCAAATATAAAACTGAATAGAATTTTCCTGCTGTCGCTCCTTGTCAGTGGTCGCCCATAAGTTCTGGTACCTCGCACCATCGCACACCCGTGGTCTCGGGAGGTCTACTCGTTGGTAGTCGTCTGGTTCCCTCCATGCTTTTAAGGCAATGAGGAGGAGTAACCATGAGTATGTAAATGGCCTTCCATGTTCCTGGGAGTCATATGCATCCTCGGTTAGTTCATGTAACAGGAACTGAGCCCAGTTCATCTATTCTCCTGCAGCACATTGTTTTGCCGCTGCAAGGACCCCTGAATTACATTGCATCGGTCGGGTTTTCCTCGTTACTTTGACTGCGAGTATCTTTGTTGCGACTTGGATTCCTGGTTGTTAATTGTGCGGATCAGGTAGCCTCAAGAATTTTTCTCTACTCCGTACTTTAGGCAAAATGTTCGGCCCCTTTCTTGTCATTATCCTTACCTTGGAAAAACTGTGATGGGTGGACTCTCTCTTGAGGGAGGCCGGTGATTCTGGAAATGAGGTCGACTGTAACTGAGATTCTCTCACACATCCACAGGGATCTGTAATGGAAGCATGCGAGGATTTGCTTAACACATGCGTTAACCTACGTCAGGCACCCAAAATGCGGTAAGAGAGTGATGCTAAGCAGTCCTGACCACTCTAATCCCAGTTCCCATTCCTTTGGTTCCTTCGTAGTCGGCCCTCCTGCATGGGGAATGTCTTCATAAGCCTTCGCATATTCCTTAAACTTGGACAGGTTGTGGTTAGTGTATTGTAACCTTTTTAACTTGGTGGCAATGTCCCTGGTTTTTGGAACTCCTGGGGGCAGTGGTGCGACTGCAATGGCATATTTTTCATTATTGTTGATCCTCAGTGTGGGCACCCCAGTCCGACGGGGTGGAACGTATTTTGATAGCATGGGATTGTCATATACCTCCTACTCAGCTTCAGCAGTTGAGGGCCTTGCGGCGGATTTCATGCTCCTAGTGGATTCCCGGGTGGCCTTTTTCTCATCGAGCAGAGTTGAGAGGCCTCGTCACACTTTGTTTCTTCTTGTGTGGGACTGAAGACATGATTTCTGGTTGCTCCTGCATAATCGGGGTGGGTAATTGTCTCTCACTGCTCCCACTTGAAATGAAAACGACCATCCACCAATTTAGTCGAATATTGCTTAAGACACAATGGCTGGGTCGATGCTCCCTGCCTCCATTTTATGGAGGAAGTCGCTCTAGCTGTCTGATCATGGGTAATAAATGTTGAATCCGATGCCGATTACCCAAATCCATCACATGCGTCAGCATTAACTTGATCGGTTTTTTCGATTTATCTACTAGTTACTATGACTAACTGCGCATTTATTGCGGAATTGAATGTCGCCATCCGACTGCGGCGCTCTTTTTTTTCATATTGGCACAACGATTACCGCTGTGTCGATACAGCGCCATATTGTTGGCTTCTTTACTGCAGTTGTCTTTCGCAAGTTTCACTGGGTCACTGTTGTGTACTTCTCAATGTTATTTGTTGGTGGTTCTGTTGTGATCCGTCTAATTATCGCGATTGGTTTTTGCTTATGTGGTCACTGCTGGATTCGCTTGGGCTCAGTGTTCAGGGATGTTGTTGTGTTTCCTGATTCATCAGAATGTTCGTTCATTTATGAGGATTTTGTCGAAAACAGATCCTGAAACTCATTCAGTAGGGCGGTTATTTGCGCACTGATCAACTCATCCCAGTGGTCCCCCATGTTCGCAAATTCCTGGTTTTATTTTGGTCCAATCTTCATTTCTTTGGTCTCCAATGGTTGCTGATATTTGTCGGACGGTACCTCTGGGGTTGCATTGTTGTGATTGTCTTCTAGTTCTGGTGCACGTGTAGCCTTGAGATCCTCATCATCTCAACGCTCCGAGATGATGTTAGGGTCTTCCCTCATTATTTCCGAGGAAGCCGGTTCTGGTTGAAATATTCTTGGGTCCACCATTTTTTCATACTCCTCCGTGGCTACCTTCCGTAAGGATTGTGTAATTCATGCACATCTTCGAAAGGATACATCATGCATCCGGTTCTTCCAATTCTCAAGGGCTTCATCCGAGTTGGAGAATGCTGAACTGGTGCTGTGCAATTCTAATTCTCCATCCGTGGTGGGTTTAGCATAATGTTATGATATGTTGTACAAATTGTCTCCTTCTGTAAATTCATCTCTGGTTGGCTCCGTATAGTGCTGTCCTTCCATGGGATCCAGTGGTGTGATGACTCTCATTTCTTGATTTTCGAATGACATTATCCTCTTCTTGAAGTTGATAATTGCTTGATTTTCCATAGCCCAGTCTATCCCCAATAGTACCGAATAGGGGCTGGTCTTATCCATAATATTAATGACGTCAAAGTCCGCATACATTCTGAGCCCTTCAATTTTGACCGACAGTTGGCATACCCCTCCCAGCGGTGTGACCTTTCTCTAGTTCGCCAGTCGCAACTGTACTGATGACTAGGTCATATGCGGCTTCCCCATCGTCTCCCATGTTTGTCTAGTCAGGATATTCACGTCCGAACCTGAGTCCAGGATGATAGAGTCAACATCAAATTCTCCGATTTGTTCCAACATCCAAAGCTCCCTTCCTGTCTTTCTTTTGTGTATGCGGTTAACTCATTGTTCCAATCGCACACCTCCTCGTCGTCGTAGTATACTAGCTATTTCCTTCAGCGCATCGGGGTCTTTGGCCAAGTCCAGGCAACTTCCTAAGAAGGCTTCCAGTGTGTTTTCCTTCCTTCGCATCTTCGTTGAATCAAATGTCAGTGGCATATCATAGATTTCTTCTTCGAAAGGTAGTTGCCTATGATTCCTCATTGCCTCTTGTGCTTTCATGAAGACATCCTTTTCGGCTTCAACGTCAAAGGTAACCTTCTTCCGATGTGTTTGTGTTGGTCTTACATTGGGGTGTGACCTATCGCTACCTGTCACCTCCCCTCCTCTTTTTATTATGCCAACCGTCTTATGGCTGCTTCTAGATTCCGTCGATATCCTTTGTATGGCTAGTGGTTTATTCTGATTATTCTAGTGTTGGGGTGGATGCTTCATTTTCCATTTCGCGATGAGCTGGGGGCAGTCCTCTATGCTATGATCTGCGGCACTGGATTCAGACAGTCTCTCTGGTAGTTCCCCTACTACCCACAATTATAACAGGTAATTGGACCTCTTTTGCATCCAGCAGCGCCTCCACGTCCCATTCCTCGACCGCCGCGGTATCCTCCCCCAAATCCTCTGCGTAGTGGTCCATATTGTTGATATTGTGGTTTCCCATACTGTGGCAGCTGATATTGTTGCTGCCCATATGGTGGTGGTGGGTATTGCGAGTGCCCATACTTCCCCTGGTCATATTGCTGCAGCTGGCTATATTGAAATTCTCGTTGTACCATCGGTGGTTCTTCGCCCTTCATGAAATACGTGTCAGCTGTCCATTCTTGCAGCAAATCATAGGCCTTGCAGTCCTTCTCATCATGGCCAACCAATCGGAAAAAGTTGTAGTATAAGTTTGTTGGCTTCGATACCATCTTTTGCAAATATACACACTCCTCCGGTCGATGCCCCCTGGTCTGACAGACAATGCACCATGGCATGCCTCCCTGGCGAAGTGGGTTTGGCACCCCTGCCTGCAAGTATTCACGGAATTCTGAGCAATTGTCGTTATGGTGCCCCTCAGTTCTACATCCGGTGCACCATACATTTCCTCGGCTTTCCTTTCCCTTCTTGATATCCTCTAGCTGTAATGTTAAATTGGCCAACTGAGCCTGAACTCTGTCCATTCCTGCTTCGCCAATTGGTGACACATCTAGCTTCATTGCGATCTCTAATGCTTCCACCTGTGTTGTGAATTTTTGTTGCATCAATGGCCCTCGTATATGCGGTACCAATCCCGCGATAAACCATTCTTTCTATTGCAGCTCATTTATCGGAAATCTCACTTTCGCTATTAATGTCTTATATCGCTGATCGAATTCCCACACTGATTCCTTCAGAAATTGCTTAATTTCCTTCAACTCAGTGATGTATTGCGACTCAGATTTTCGATTTTTAAATTCGTTAATCATTGCAACTCTAATCTCAACCAATGTTTTCGCTACTGTTCCCACCAGAACTTTTACGAACTTCATGTACCAGTCTAATGCTTAGCCCCTTAGGGTCATCACCAGCTGTCCCATTTATATGGCGTTGTCTTGAACCTGCTTCACGGTCTAGACTACCTCCAAGATAAATCAATACTATTCAGGATCCTTGGTCCCGTCCCCTTGAAATGCGAACATCTTTACCTCGTTCGACATCTGCATGTTACTAGTATTGTTATTTACGGATGCGCTACTCCTGCCACTACACGTAGGGAAAATCAGCGAGTAACTTGGATTCCTTCCTATAAAGTTGAGAGTGCTTTGCGGGGTCGAAGGTATGTGGTAACCTACGATCTGACCTTCTTCTGCCTCTAGGGTAGCCTGGTCGACGTTTCCTTCGCAATATGGTCGCTTCTTTCCCTGTGGTCATGTTTCGCAACCCTCTATTTCGTTCCTCTTAGGAGACTGTCTCTCATTCCTCCTCTTCTTCTTAGGATGCCAGAATATCGCTCCACTCCTCAAGAGACCACATTCTTCGTTAGTTTCCCTTTCAAATTCATCGTCGCTCATGTCATCTACCACATCTTTCTGTCAGAATCGCATTTACGCGATACCTTCACCTTCGCACACCGATTCTTCTACTCATCATAGGACATCCTCAATATCCCTTTTTCGCACACCATCATTTTAATCTACAGTTTTAACGATGACAAAAATCTTCCCCTCGGCCCCCTGAAGAAGTTTCTTTCAGCGTCACTGTATGATTTGATAGTATCTACCGTGAACTCAGTTATGTATCCTTCAAGGATACTGTCTACCCAAAAATCAACAGCTCGTGATACCTTATTATCAACTTGTTTCAGCTGTCGCACAAGCTCCGCGGTCCAACAGTCGGGCTCAATATTTTGATAGTGGTTCTTGCGGAACTTCAACTATGCTAGCCACTCATGCAATAGCACTAGGAATTCACAGAAAAATATTTCGTGGACGTTTGGGTAGATGTATCTTTCTAGCCAACTGGTCACTGTCTGCTTAGGATCTCACTTCTCTCTTCCTGTGAATTCCTCTGCCTTCTTACTGAACCACTCCTGGATCTCTGGTTTTTTTGGGTGCCACATCATATCCTCTTTCCTTCTTTCTTATCGTCCCGGCAACGGAACCATTTGTTGACTCAACTCCTCTCGATAGGGGTTCACTTTGTCGTCAACAAACACCAACAACCCTTTATACACCTACTCGGAAAGGAGTTACGCTTCCCAGCAACACCTGCAAAGTAGGTGTGGTCTCACCTGAGGCGGATAAGGGTGTTGTAGGAACCAAGCTTCCACAGTTGTGGAGAAGATATGTGCACATTAACCAGAGATTACAAAATTCACAACCAACTCTTAACCAATCATTCGCATATACATTTCAAATCATATTCAACAACATATTCACAATAATCAATAACATATATTCACATTAATCAACATAAAGCATTCACATAATCCATCATTCATCATCACATCATAGCATAACAACAGAATTCATAACCGAACATCTTCATTTATTCATCAACACCTGCGGAACAAACCTCGCAGAAACCAGTCAAGTCATTATATCGCGGATACAACTGAACCCAAAAGATTGGATTAATCCCCAAAAATTTGATGCCCTTAGGCTTACAATATTTCTTTATTTATATGTTTTTCTCTTATTACAAAATGGTCCACATGACCAATTCAACTAATCTAACAACTCTTATGCTTCTGCAAAAAGTGGTGAAAGGTCCTTTTTCCGCGAAATTACCCTTTCGCATCTATCGGCTTCTGCACTTCTTGTAGATCTTTCCCGTGCCAGCAAGTTCCTTCCACAACTACAAATACTTTCAATATAATAACCAAATAAGGATCAATAGGATGAAGTGCACAAGATGCAATCGCTTTGGTCATGTTGCAAGATATTGTCAACCTCTGAGATGCTATGCATGTGATGGTTTTGGACATAAGGATATATACTTTCAAAGAGTAGTAAACTGTCCAAATGAAGACTTATTGCACAAAGGAAATCACATTGCAAGGATTCATAGTGAAAATTCTCAACTGCAGAATCAAGATAGAAGTGCGCACAAGAAAACTTGGGTAAGGAAATATCCTCAAAAGTGCGCAAAAGAAGCAGAAAATCCAGGTACATCTAAAGCAACAATCAATTGCTGCTCCTCCTGCTGATCTTGATAAGATTAGGTGAGACCGTTGAATTCAACACGATGCATCTTAGAATTCAAGGAGTATGTTAATTATCAAGATTATCAGACCCTTATGAGACCCTTGTTTGTCACATTAATTATCAAGATTGCAGAAATTTATGTGCTGAGTTAGATTGTCGCGGAAGATAGCTTCAGAGTTTCAGCAAAAATAAAAACTGTGTGCATACATTCAGTTTGTTACTAAGTTATGATTATTGCATAAAATATCTTGCATGTGATAGAGTGAAGGACAATTAGTTGCTGAGTTAAGTTTTATGGTACAAAAAGGGAAAACTCTTGCATATAAGTGAAGGAAGAAAATGTACAAACATTATTGAAAGATAGACATGAGTCTGCACAAAAGGTTTGATTTTTATTCAAAATCAGTTTTTTAACAAAAATTGCATGAGCCTTCTACAATTTAAATGTTAGAAGGGACTCTTTGCCAAGGCCAAAAAGACATGTACAAGAAAACAAGTGAAGATGGAAAAATTGAGAATTGCTGGAGTAATATATAGCCACAGTTTGAGGTCAAGTTCTAAGTCTAGATGGTGTGCGATTCGAAGCTCCAAGTCCACCGGAACCAACATAGTACATTCAAAGATTGGGTGCAAAGGAAGAGGCTGCAAATTTGTAGACGATGGTTGTTCAGAATGATCGGACTGAAGTGAGGATAGTTCATACAAAATATGTTATTGTTGGCGCTCGAGAAAGTCGACCCAACGAGTTCGATGAGTCAATTTCTTAGCATGCCCATAATTCACCTATGACTGAGCATATTAGTATTGGAACTCTATGTCCTCCATTCAACATTTTCGGACTCCCATATCAAATTTCAGGTGTGTAAATTCAGACTACTGTGACTGAACAACAAGTCGCACACTCTCAAGGGAATTATTCATTATCTCGTAGAAGGAAGCCATTGGAAAGAATGGAAAATGAGAAATCATGAAGCAATATGACACATAAGAGCAGGAGGGAAAAAGGTGATGAACCAGGCATCTTTGTTGACTTCTAATAGAATTGAATTGATGTTGTCTGCACATGTGGAGTTAAGTCAAAGAGATGGGCATTCAAGACTAAGGGATTCGAAGAAGGTGGTGGATTTTCCAAAACTTAGTCTTGAATTAATGATCTCTAAAATTAGTACAAAAAGAGGAAATAAAATTTATATATTCATGTGACGAATGATGTTTCCCCAAAAGACTCGAGTACATAAGTGACATGTCATTGTTTCCACATGAACTAAGTGACAAGTCTTCTTTAATGCCGAGCTAACTGATAGATGAAAAACATGCCAAATATTTGGTTGTTATGGAAAGGGATGCGATGAGAATAATTGCAACAAGGCCTTGTGACAACACAATAAATGCGATAGATGAAACAGTTAGGCGCAAAAAGGAAGCCAATGGAAAAGACAGTGCAAAACGAGTAAAGGTTTGATTTTGGCATTGTGCAGTTGGCACTAAAGGATGATTACATGAATTACTGTGCAAAGAATGATGAATTGTCGAGACATGAATAGGAGATCAATATAAAGGATTTATATAGCACCTGCACAGGGAAAAAAATCAAAGATAATTATGAAAGCATATGCAGATTGCAAGATATCAATGCAAAAATATCTGCAAAATAAATGAAGCATGAAGACAGGGGGAGTTATCCTTATAAGCAATAAGTGAAGGCCAGCATTAAGCAGAAGAAAGAATAATTTACTTTTGTGCAAGTAATGGCACTTCTTTTCCATTGATGTCAAAGGGGGAGAAAGAGCATAAAGTTGCTGAATGAAGTAACAAAGATGATCACATAGTTTGCAGTAACAAGGAAATAACAAGGTGCATGAAACTGATCAAGGATATACATCACAAAGCAGAAGTAAGGAAATGCATACAACATCAAGATGTGGAAGAGCATAAAGTAGATCATTGGAGAAACAACATGAGGATGAGAAGTTAAGAGCATGCAGCAACGAAGTGAAAATAATCATCAAGCATGCTATCTGTGCAGAGGTAACATAAAGCAGAAGAAGTATTGTTAGCAGATTGCGTAGATGTCAAAGGCACAACTGGAAAAGTATACATGGGGATCATATAAATAGGGGGATTATTGCAACAAGCACATATGAAGTACGCAAGTCCAAGAATATGATTATGCAAATCTTCATAATGTGTTGACATTAATGCCAAAGGGGGAGATTGATGAACTTTGGTTGTCATTGATGTCAACTAATGTCAAAGTGGATGCAACATTCCTATGGAAGTTTGAAGAAGTATATGGAAGCCACTTTGAAGAAGTATATGCACAAGCAAGAAAGAGAAGAATATGGATGCCAATATAAAGAATTATATCTAGAAGTTGCATCCAGTATGAAGAAGGGTATTCAAGGGTACATCATGCATATCCAGTTTGAAGAAGTACATAAGGAAGGTACATTATGCATATCTAGTGAGAAGAAGTACATAAATAATGTATCCTACTACATGTGGTACATATGCAGACATCAAGCCCACGAAGTTACACTCCTTCAAGGTGTAAGCTAAAGTGTTGGTCGGGAAACCCAAATAATGTATGGGAAAGAGGGTATAGTGCACAAGCTAGCCTAAGCATTGACTTGGTCAAAGATCGAGAGTGCGCAAACATCCTGGAAAAAAATCATGGTTGAAGAGTCCTGAAAGCATGCAAGTCTCACCAATCAAAAGCAGCTTTTAGGGTGAAAATGTGATGGTGGGTAACACTTCCGTGAGAAACAAGTGTAAAAAAGACATAGCGGAGGTTATTAGGCCGATTAATAAAAGTTATTTGGCCAAATAACTAGTAACGGTTCTCCGTTTAAATTAACGGGGACCCTCGAAGTGTGTGCGAGGCAATGTCGGCCGAGAATTTTTTTTGGGTGCGTTAGTTTATTCGGCCAAATAATTGTTCGGCTGAACAAGTATTCGGCCGAATAATTATTCGGCCGAATAAGTATTCAGCCGAATACTTGTTCGGCCGAACACTTGTTCGGCCGAACATGTTTCTTGCATAAAATCCCTGCCTCGTCTGTTGTTTGGCATTCTTTGCTGGCATTTTTCTGGACCCCGCTTATGGACCCACATTCAAGGTGTGCTACGGCCGTCGATGAGCTCGCCACCCTGCATGATAGGCCTTCTCGCCACCCGCGTTCGAGCTTACATGCCTTCTCGCTACCTTGCATGATAGGGCTTCTCTCCACGCCTTCTCGCCACTCCTCGCCTCGTCATAAGCCATAGCATCCTGACCCTGCATTCGTCAAGGAGCCGGCTATCTACCAACTCCAACTTGCCATTTGCCAATCGACGAGCCCTCCAGCCCAAACTTGTCGTTTTCCATTGGACAGTCGCTCCCTATCGGATCCGCATGGAGTTAATGGCTTTGGTGTTGAGGTAACAATTCGTTTAGTTGTTTCGTTTACATTTTTGTTTTCTAGTTTTTTCCAATTTGTTTTTTTAATGTATGCTTATGAATTCGTTTTTTAATGTGTGCTGAAAATGTGGTAATGTGTGTAGGTCAATTTGTTTGGCGAGTTGGTGGTTGTCTTTGGTGCGGCGTTGGTGTTCTTGTGTTTGGTGCAGAGTTGATAATTTGTCAATTTATCAGGTATGTTTTGACGTTAAGTTGTTTCGTTTTGGTTTCGTTTTCGAATTTTTATAGTTTTCTATTGCTAATACAATTTGTTGATGTTTGTAGGAAATTTTTTTCGTTCGGCGAGTTGGTGGTCGTCTCCGGTGCTGTGTTGGTGTTTGTGTCTGGTTCGACAATCTGTTGACTGCAAGTTTGGTTTACAGGTATGCCTCCTTTCTCAAATTTTTGGATTGTCAATAAATATAGTTGTCATTGAAATAATGTTTAATATTTTGAGATATTTGATTAACCATTTAGATGATAGGTTTTTATTTAAAAAAATTTAATAAAAATATATTTGCATTTCAGAATTAAAATCAGATTGTTTAATTTTTTTTTACATTTAAATTTTATGTTCCTGTTCATGAACAGAGTTTTTCAACTCTGTTCATGAACAGAGTTTAAAAACTATGTTCATGAACAGAGTTTAAAAACTCTGTTCATGAACACAGAGTTTTTAAACTCTGTTCATGAACACAAAATTTTTAAACTCTGTTCATGAACACATAGTTGAAAAACTCTGTTCATGAACACAGAGTTTAAAAACTCTGTGTTCATGAACATAGAGTTTTTAAACTTTGTTCATGAACATAGAGTTTTTCAACTATGTTCATGTTGCTTGAAGATATCATTGAGACCAAATTAATCATTAGATGTTTCAAACAATGCTTTCAAAACAAAACGTAGCTTTATGGGTGGGTGGGAGTGCCTTTTGAATCGACTAATGCTCCACAAACATGTAACTCAGCAATGACAGGCTTCATATACATCTTTGAAAAATTGTAATTGCTTATCTAGATGATATCCTTAGATATAACAAAAGTTGGGAGGAACAGTTTCAACACTTCAACATATGTAGACCATTTTGGATAACCTCCAATAACACCAATTAAAAGCTAAGATAAAAAAAAAACCTTTTTTTTGCAGGATTCTATTTCATATCTAGGCTTTATCATTGATTCCAAGCTAAGTCCTAAACCTGATGTTACTGACTCAGATCCTTGGATGCTTCTTGCCCACACTTTTTGAGGAGAAGAATCTCTGGACAGATCTATCACAAATACTGTATACATGGCTAACTATTGATAAAGAAAAGCGATAACAGAACATATAAAATTAGATTCAGTTAAACCGTAAAAGATCTCAGTGTAACAACTATTATTCTACATGGAAAGACATCATTGCTGCTAGCATTTTCAACAGAGTGGAAAAACTCTGTTCATGAACAGAGTTGAAAAACTCTATTCATGAAAAGAGTTGAAAAACATATAAAGAGTCATATAGTGTTGTAAATCCTTCATTATTTTTCTTTCTTATAAATAAAGTATGATTCTTATAATAAGTGGATATATATATATATATATATATATATATATATATATGTCGTGTGATGTTTGTTTATTGAGATATATAATGGAATCATATGTGATGGATGAAAAATTTGTAAGGTTACTATACTACTTCAATTAACTGCATTATATCTTATATCTGATTATGAAATGATTATTAAATAGATCTTTATGTCGCAATAGTAGTGATGGTAGGAATTTCAGTTAATTAATTATGCTAGAGTTAGGAAAGAAAGAGGGACTGACAAAAAAAAAATCACTTATACAACTTGAGACACCCCTACATTTGGTATGTAGTTCTTTATCAGATATGTCTTTAAGTCTATAGAATTAACATGTAGGACTTCAATATGTTATGAGTTGACATTTGTGTAAATTTAGATATCATATCAAATGGAAAGAGTGGAGTCTTCGAAGCGAAAGCATAGGAGGTCATCACATTCATCGGGAGTTGGTTTCCCAATTGGTAATCAAAGGTTGTCGAATTCACCTCGGAGTTCGAGTTTACTGTATGGGTCACAGTCATCCGATCACCAACAAGGTGATAGGGGTACAAATGATTCCCCTTTATCTTCTGTGGGAGAGCGTCGATCTCAACTTTCTGTCGGTATGAACATTAATGTTTCAATAGATGTATAATTTGTATTTTTGTTTGTTTCAAATTTTTGGACAAGGTTAAACACTTGACTTTGGCTATATTTGAAGTAAAGCGAGGTTCAGAAGATGTGCGTAATTCGACAGAGCGAGAGGAAGATCAAGATAGGATTGTAGATGATGGAATAGGTGCGGGTGCAGAGCAGGGTCCTGAAGATCCTCCTAGACCTAGGATGACATATGTTCCCCTAGCTGAGGGTTGTACACCCATATCAACTTATCCGTCTAATTTACCTGATGAGCTTCCATGGGAAGGTGTTGTGTAACAAACTATCCTTGAAAGTTGTAGATCCCACTACGATAGGTTGAACAATGATCTTTCTAATTTGGATCTCCCTCCAGAGAGCAGACAAAGTCTAGAGATTGTTTTGGGGTCATTGCAAAAATTCATTGATGCATATGAGGAACTTGGACCAACTACAAATGGTTTTGTTCATTTGATGCAGAGGCAAAGGGAATAAGTTATGGGTCCAAACAAGTGGGAGGTTGTGAAGGAGAGAGTGACGAAAGAATAGGCCAATTCAATGTTTAATTTCAAAGAAGACCTTAAGTGAAAAATGTTGAAAGTGCAATATTTGAAGCATCCTCTAATTGCACATCTAATATATGATCGGTTCGTTGCAGCTTATGGTCGATTGCCATGGAACGATGAGGTTCCTAATTATTTTGCTATATTTTTCTATGCGGATTTTTTTTAGGTATGAAGCCAAACTATACTGATATTCCTTCTGAATTTTTTGGAGTTGGAAAGGGTCGAATATATAATCGAAAAGATGCTCTTAGAGACCCTACAACTCTTCGACCTCCACCCGATATACCTCGCCCACCCAGGGTTGTGGCATTAAGATCGGAGATGGAGCCCACATCCCAACTTGGGACAACCGCAAGGGATTCTATTGGTGATGGTTTAGCGTTAGCTCTTGTTGGAGTAGAAGTGGGATTGGGTCGAGAGAGGGCTCGTGCTACTATCCATCAAAAGTTTGTTTACAAAATGAATGATGAGGTAGATGGATTGAGCATCGACGATCTCAGGGCTTATGCCAAGTCTTGTCGCGACATAGCTTCAGATGTGTTATCCAATGACAATCGAGTATGGGAGAGGTTTTTTGATTATGCTATGACAATATATTTGATCTTTTATTCATTTTGAATTGAATTTTTTGTTACATAGTAATAAGTACATTAAGCAAATGTATTTTGTTTGCAGTTTTCTAGAATGTTGAATGCATATAATTTTCAAGTCTCCGCTAGTCAAAATGAAGAGCATCTTGGAGAGGTATATTTATTATAATATTTATGCTTGAACTTGATATTTTATCTTTATTTTTGAATTTTAATAAATATCAATGTATCTTATTGTTAATTTGACTTATCCATGCAGGTTTCTTTAGAATCAAACTTTTTAGATGATTTACCATCTCTTGTGAGCTAATGATTTTAATTTTTTTGTTTTGGTTAAGTTAATTGCTTAATTTATTTTTTGCTTCCACTATGTTTTATTTATTAACAAAATTTAAATTTTAGGGGGGAGACCATATGGAAATTGGGGGTGAAAATGTAGGTTCTTTGATGAATGCGGATATTGGCACCGAAGTAATTTGTTTAACTTGAATTGATCTCTGATATAAGTTTAATATTTTATATTTTTTGGATTTATTTTAAAATTGTTTAAATACTTTATTGGATTCATAAATTGTTTTTGTACATGTTGCAGCTTGGCTCTCTTAGATCCTTTGGAGCCAAAGGGAAGACTCCGGTGGAAGAAAGTGGTGGACATGCATTCAGAGAATTTGATGTACAACTTTTTTAATAATTGAATTGTTCTTTCATATATAAGTTTAATATTTTAATTTTTTGAATTTAGTTTAAAATTGTTTAAATAATTTATGATATTCATAATTTGTTTTTATACATGTTGCAGGCCGAGTTGAGTCCAAGGGAAGGCCCTAGTGGAAGATAGTGGTCCAGACTTATGGATAGTGGTCCAAACTTTCTTGTTTTTGTTGATATATATATATTGTAGTTGTTTTGGACATCGAGGGTATTTATTTTTTGATTATACATATGTACATTGAACTCACATGTTCATGAACTTTTTTATTGGATTATATATGAATACATGTTAATTATTTAGTATATTTGTCACTTGGTAAAATGTTTAGAATATGTTTTGCATGAATGTTTGGAACTTTTGATAGGTGCAATCTAAAGTTAGGAAATGTTGAATGTTGAGAATGAATGTTATGGTAAGAATGAATGTTGGGAAAGAATGAATGGGAGGTGTCAAGAATGTTTAAAATGAATGTTATGTTGAGAATGAATGTTATGGTAGGAATGAATGTTGGGAAAGTGTTGAATCCTAAGAATGAATTGGAATCAAGTCACTTGAATGTTTAAAATGTTAAGAATGAATGTTTGGAACATTTGATAGGTGCAATATAAAGTTAGGAAATGTTGAATTTGTTAAAAATGTTCAATGGGATGTTGAGAATGAATGTTGAGAAAGTGTTGAATCATAAAAATGAATGGGAAGTGTCAAGAAGGTTTAAAATGTTAAGAAATGGATGTACATTTTTTTAAATTTCAAGAAATAATATAAATTAAAAAAGTAGTGTACATACCTACGCACATCTTTTGATTGTTGATTATAATCATGGCTTAGATTTAATTGACACCATTGGACAACCTCTGCAGCTGAATGAAATCGTGCAGAAGAATGGTTCATTTTCCATCTTCGAAGTGCTCTTTTTACGCATGCCCTTGCACCATCATGTTCACCTTTTCCATGTCCAGTTTCAAATAAATTCCAGCGATGTTTAATGTTCAACGCTTTATGAAGTCAACATAACCAAAAAAATGATCGTGAAGATTCAAATTGACCCACACATCCATTAGACCATATCTAATGTTCATTGAATTTAACTTCGCATTTTTTTAGTGAATCATAGAAAATATTTTCTATACAATGTTGAACAAAATGTGTATCATGTGTACGATCATTGTTGATATAGAAGTGATATTGTTTAATCACATCTCGATTGTCACATGTGATTTCAATGCCATCAACATCCTATTGAGAATGTCTATATACAACATGGACAAATATCGAAACTTGGTCAGAGTGATAGTATTCACTCTGTATCTCTTTTTGTGCAGCAAATGTATAGTTTTCAACAAAATCAACCACAAACAAAATTGTTTCGGGTGGAAAAATTTCACAAGACTGTTTGAATTGAAGATCTTGCCATCGTGCTCTATGTGAATGCGGGGTGTATTTATAGATTTCACTTTCAATTTTTTTGAGAAAATCTGTCACACATATCTAATCTTCTAGCAAATCAATTCTTTTGGAATGTGAATCACTAGAACTTGTAGTATAATTGATGTATTCGTATCTCCTCCAATCAACATTTACATTTGACAATGATTGATTATTATCGATAGGATATTTATTGTGGAATAACACCAGATTTCCACAACGATGACAATGTTTTCCATTGACACATTTCTTATTATAAAATACTTCATCGTGATTTCTCTCACATAGAGTTTGAGATATGAATTCAGGTATTGTGGGCGGAGGTGGTGAATTTGTCCAAAACATTTTACCAAATTCAAGAAACGTTTCATAATATAACTGAAATTGCACATGATAACGGCAACAACATGTGTCACATATAGTAATAGGTCTAACATACCATGGTTTTTGTTGCACAAATGTAGTGATTGATATATTAATTCCACGATGATCTTCCTTGAATTTATTGAACAATTGTACTTGTGTCATGTCCATTATATGTTTTGGTTGGCTTTCATATACATTTCGTGATATTCTTTTTCATATCACATCTCTTGAACTTGTTTGATCGAAGAATATCTCCACAGGTCACTTTACTGCTAGTCTTGGCTACAGGAAAATGTTTGGTGAGGAGGTAGCAGAGGCTGTATGGTGTTAGAGACCCATTTTGAAGCTGAATGCACCTATGAAATCATGTCTTCATGTCACTCACCTTAGCTAACAAGGTGCTGACTTGGGAAGTGTGGCAGAAGTGAGCATGGAATTGGCCTGAGTCTCTGTTATCTGTGCAAATGTGAAGGGGAAACAGTTGACCACCTTTTGTTTCACTTTGCTTATACAAATAATATTTGGGGTTCAATCTTACCTTTGACAGGAGGACAAGGAACTTGGAAAGAGAAACACCCAAAATGATCACATGCTTAAATGGTTTAGTACTAAATCATTGAGGGAGTTTAGAATGTTTCCCTTGATTGTATTCTGGGCCATTTGGATGCCCAGGAACAATATCTTTTTCCAAGAAAAAGAGGCTCCCCCCTTTTAGATTCAGTATCAAACTCAGTTTCCCTTTGTTAAACTCAAGACTTCACCAAATCTAATAGCTGCAAGGAAGGTGGGTGAGATGGAGGTAAATAAAACCTTCCCTGGTCATTTTTTGATGGAATGTGTCAAGAGACCCCTGCTTGCTGTGGAGCTGGAGGTAAATAAAACCTTTTGTGGTCATTTTTTGATGGAACATGTCAAGAGAACCCTGCTTGCTGTGTAGTTGGAGGAGTCATTTACCTTTAATGATAGTTATAAAATCAGCTTCAGAGCAACCATAGATAGTAGGTACAGTTAATATTACTGAATGAATGACTCTTATTCTAGTCTTAATAATATCTTTGGAAAAACACATCACAAAAATTCAGATCCTGGGTAACTCTAAGATGGTAATTAATTGAAGTAGGGTTTGCACAACTTCAATGGTTAATTGAGAGCCATTTAGGGCATTTCCAGTCTACTATCCCGATTTCTAGCTGAGTCCCAATAAATAATTTCATGATGATGATGAAGATGGTGGTGGTGGTGGTGGTGATGGCGACGACAATGATGATGATGAAAGATGATGATGATGATGATGATGATGATGATGAAGATGGTGATGATGATGAAGATAATGATGATGAAAAAGAGGATGATGATGATGATGAAGATCATAACGAAGATGTTTTTGTTGATTATGATGATGATGATGATGATGATGAGGAAGA